>OU830604.1:514981-913848 GCA_917563855.2 Limnephilus lunatus
GGATGATTTGAATTTTTACATTTTATTCTCCAAATAATGTCACGAATCACTGGTTAAAGTAACTCAAGTACGTCCCTTAACACACTGTATAATCGCAGTTATTGTTAGTTATCGCATTGTCGGATGATTTGAATTTTTACATTTTATTCTCCAAATAATGTCACGAATCACTGGTTAAAGTAACTCAAGTACGTCCCTTAACACACTGTATAATCGCAGTTATTGTTAGTTATCGCATTGTCGGATGATTTGAATTTTTACATTTTATTCTCCAAATAATGTCACGAATCACTGGTTAAAGTAACTCAAGTACGTCCCTTAACACACTGTATAATCGCAGTTATTGTTAGTTATCGCATTGTCGGATGATTTGAATTTTTACATTTTATTCTCCAAATAATGTCACGAATCACTGGTTAAAGTAACTCAAGTACGTCCCTTAACACACTGTATAATCGCAGTTATTGTTAGTTATCGCATTGTCGGATGATTTGAATTTTTACATTTTATTCTCCAAATAATGTCACGAATCACTGGTTAAAGTAACTCAAGTACGTCCCTTAACACACTGTATAATCGCAGTTATTGTTAGTTATCGCATTGTCGGATGATTTGAATTTTTACATTTTATTCTCCAAATAATGTCACGAATCACTGGTTAAAGTAACTCAAGTACGTCCCTTAACACACTGTATAATCGCAGTTATTGTTAGTTATCGCATTGTCGGATGATTTGAATTTTTACATTTTATTCTCCAAATAATGTCACGAATCACTGGTTAAAGTAACTCAAGTACGTCCCTTAACACACTGTATAATCGCAGTTATTGTTAGTTATCGCATTGTCGGATGATTTGAATTTTTACATTTTATTCTCCAAATAATGTCACGAATCACTGGTTAAAGTAACTCAAGTACGTCCCTTAACACACTGTATAATCGCAGTTATTGTTAGTTATCGCATTGTCGGATGATTTGAATTTTTACATTTTATTCTCCAAATAATGTCACGAATCACTGGTTAAAGTAACTCAAGTACGTCCCTTAACACACTGTATAATCGCAGTTATTGTTAGTTATCGCATTGTCGGATGATTTGAATTTTTACATTTTATTCTCCAAATAATGTCACGAATCACTGGTTAAAGTAACTCAAGTACGTCCCTTAACACACTGTATAATCGCAGTTATTGTTAGTTATCGCATTGTCGGATGATTTGAATTTTTACATTTTATTCTCCAAATAATGTCACGAATCACTGGTTAAAGTAACTCAAGTACGTCCCTTAACACACTGTATAATCGCAGTTATTGTTAGTTATCGCATTGTCGGATGATTTGAATTTTTACATTTTATTCTCCAAATAATGTCACGAATCACTGGTTAAAGTAACTCAAGTACGTCCCTTAACACACTGTATAATCGCAGTTATTGTTAGTTATCGCATTGTCGGATGATTTGAATTTTTACATTTTATTCTCCAAATAATGTCACGAATCACTGGTTAAAGTAACTCAAGTACGTCCCTTAACACACTGTATAATCGCAGTTATTGTTAGTTATCGCATTGTCGGATGATTTGAATTTTTACATTTTATTCTCCAAATAATGTCACGAATCACTGGTTAAAGTAACTCAAGTACGTCCCTTAACACACTGTATAATCGCAGTTATTGTTAGTTATCGCATTGTCGGATGATTTGAATTTTTACATTTTATTCTCCAAATAATGTCACGAATCACTGGTTAAAGTAACTCAAGTACGTCCCTTAACACACTGTATAATCGCAGTTATTGTTAGTTATCGCATTGTCGGATGATTTGAATTTTTACATTTTATTCTCCAAATAATGTCACGAATCACTGGTTAAAGTAACTCAAGTACGTCCCTTAACACACTGTATAATCGCAGTTATTGTTAGTTATCGCATTGTCGGATGATTTGAATTTTTACATTTTATTCTCCAAATAATGTCACGAATCACTGGTTAAAGTAACTCAAGTACGTCCCTTAACACACTGTATAATCGCAGTTATTGTTAGTTATCGCATTGTCGGATGATTTGAATTTTTACATTTTATTCTCCAAATAATGTCACGAATCACTGGTTAAAGTAACTCAAGTACGTCCCTTAACACACTGTATAATCGCAGTTATTGTTAGTTATCGCATTGTCGGATGATTTGAATTTTTACATTTTATTCTCCAAATAATGTCACGAATCACTGGTTAAAGTAACTCAAGTACGTCCCTTAACACACTGTATAATCGCAGTTATTGTTAGTTATCGCATTGTCGGATGATTTGAATTTTTACATTTTATTCTCCAAATAATGTCACGAATCACTGGTTAAAGTAACTCAAGTACGTCCCTTAACACACTGTATAATCGCAGTTATTGTTAGTTATCGCATTGTCGGATGATTTGAATTTTTACATTTTATTCTCCAAATAATGTCACGAATCACTGGTTAAAGTAACTCAAGTACGTCCCTTAACACACTGTATAATCGCAGTTATTGTTAGTTATCGCATTGTCGGATGATTTGAATTTTTACATTTTATTCTCCAAATAATGTCACGAATCACTGGTTAAAGTAACTCAAGTACGTCCCTTAACACACTGTATAATCGCAGTTATTGTTAGTTATCGCATTGTCGGATGATTTGAATTTTTACATTTTATTCTCCAAATAATGTCACGAATCACTGGTTAAAGTAACTCAAGTACGTCCCTTAACACACTGTATAATCGCAGTTATTGTTAGTTATCGCATTGTCGGATGATTTGAATTTTTACATTTTATTCTCCAAATAATGTCACGAATCACTGGTTAAAGTAACTCAAGTACGTCCCTTAACACACTGTATAATCGCAGTTATTGTTAGTTATCGCATCGTCGGATGATTTGAATTTTTACATTTTATTCTCCAAATAATGTCACGAATCACTGGTTAAAGTAACTCAAGTACGTCCCTTAACACACTGTATAATCGCAGTTATTGTTAGTTATCGCATTGTCGGATGATTTGAATTTTTACATTTTATTCTCCAAATAATGTCACGAATCACTGGTTAAAGTAACTCAAGTACGTCCCTTAACACACTGTATAATCGCAGTTATTGTTAGTTATCGCATTGTCGGATGATTTGAATTTTTACATTTTATTCTCCAAATAATGTCACGAATCACTGGTTAAAGTAACTCAAGTACGTCCCTTAACACACTGTATAATCGCAGTTATTGTTAGTTATCGCATTGTCGGATGATTTGAATTTTTACATTTTATTCTCCAAATAATGTCACGAATCACTGGTTAAAGTAACTCAAGTACGTCCCTTAACACACTGTATAATCGCAGTTATTGTTAGTTATCGCATTGTCGGATGATTTGAATTTTTACATTTTATTCTCCAAATAATGTCACGAATCACTGGTTAAAGTAACTCAAGTACGTCCCTTAACACACTGTATAATCGCAGTTATTGTTAGTTATCGCATTGTCGGATGATTTGAATTTTTACATTTTATTCTCCAAATAATGTCACGAATCACTGGTTAAAGTAACTCAAGTACGTCCCTTAACACACTGTATAATCGCAGTTATTGTTAGTTATCGCATTGTCGGATGATTTGAATTTTTACATTTTATTCTCCAAATAATGTCACGAATCACTGGTTAAAGTAACTCAAGTACGTCCCTTAACACACTGTATAATCGCAGTTATTGTTAGTTATCGCATTGTCGGATGATTTGAATTTTTACATTTTATTCTCCAAATAATGTCACGAATCACTGGTTAAAGTAACTCAAGTACGTCCCTTAACACACTGTATAATCGCAGTTATTGTTAGTTATCGCATTGTCGGATGATTTGAATTTTTACATTTTATTCTCCAAATAATGTCACGAATCACTGGTTAAAGTAACTCAAGTACGTCCCTTAACACACTGTATAATCGCAGTTATTGTTAGTTATCGCATTGTCGGATGATTTGAATTTTTACATTTTATTCTCCAAATAATGTCACGAATCACTGGTTAAAGTAACTCAAGTACGTCCCTTAACACACTGTATAATCGCAGTTATTGTTAGTTATCGCATTGTCGGATGATTTGAATTTTTACATTTTATTCTCCAAATAATGTCACGAATCACTGGTTAAAGTAACTCAAGTACGTCCCTTAACACACTGTATAATCGCAGTTATTGTTAGTTATCGCATTGTCGGATGATTTGAATTTTTACATTTTATTCTCCAAATAATGTCACGAATCACTGGTTAAAGTAACTCAAGTACGTCCCTTAACACACTGTATAATCGCAGTTATTGTTAGTTATCGCATCGTCGGATGATTTGAATTTTTACATTTTATTCTCCAAATAATGTCACGAATCACTGGTTAAAGTAACTCAAGTACGTCCCTTAACACACTGTATAATCGCAGTTATTGTTAGTTATCGCATCGTCGGATGATTTGAATTTTTACATTTTATTCTCCAAATAATGTCACGAATCACTGGTTAAAGTAACTCAAGTACGTCCCTTAACACACTGTATAATCGCAGTTATTGTTAGTTATCGCATCGTCGGATGATTTGAATTTTTACATTTTATTCTCCAAATAATGTCACGAATCACTGGTTAAAGTAACTCAAGTACGTCCCTTAACACACTGTATAATCGCAGTTATTGTTAGTTATCGCATCGTCGGATGATTTGAATTTTTACATTTTATTCTCCAAATAATGTCACGAATCACTGGTTAAAGTAACTCAAGTACGTCCCTTAACACACTGTATAATCGCAGTTATTGTTAGTTATCGCATCGTCGGATGATTTGAATTTTTACATTTTATTCTCCAAATAATGTCACGAATCACTGGTTAAAGTAACTCAAGTACGTCCCTTAACACACTGTATAATCGCAGTTATTGTTAGTTATCGCATCGTCGGATGATTTGAATTTTTACATTTTATTCTCCAAATAATGTCACGAATCACTGGTTAAAGTAACTCAAGTACGTCCCTTAACACACTGTATAATCGCAGTTATTGTTAGTTATCGCATCGTCGGATGATTTGAATTTTTACATTTTATTCTCCAAATAATGTCACGAATCACTGGTTAAAGTAACTCAAGTACGTCCCTTAACACACTGTATAATCGCAGTTATTGTTAGTTATCGCATCGTCGGATGATTTGAATTTTTACATTTTATTCTCCAAATAATGTCACGAATCACTGGTTAAAGTAACTCAAGTACGTCCCTTAACACACTGTATAATCGCAGTTATTGTTAGTTATCGCATCGTCGGATGATTTGAATTTTTACATTTTATTCTCCAAATAATGTCACGAATCACTGGTTAAAGTAACTCAAGTACGTCCCTTAACACACTGTATAATCGCAGTTATTGTTAGTTATCGCATTGTCGGATGATTTGAATTTTTACATTTTATTCTCCAAATAATGTCACGAATCACTGGTTAAAGTAACTCAAGTACGTCCCTTAACACACTGTATAATCGCAGTTATTGTTAGTTATCGCATCGTCGGATGATTTGAATTTTTACATTTTATTCTCCAAATAATGTCACGAATCACTGGTTAAAGTAACTCAAGTACGTCCCTTAACACACTGTATAATCGCAGTTATTGTTAGTTATCGCATTGTCGGATGATTTGAATTTTTACATTTTATTCTCCAAATAATGTCACGAATCACTGGTTAAAGTAACTCAAGTACGTCCCTTAACACACTGTATAATCGCAGTTATTGTTAGTTATCGCATTGTCGGATGATTTGAATTTTTACATTTTATTCTCCAAATAATGTCACGAATCACTGGTTAAAGTAACTCAAGTACGTCCCTTAACACACTGTATAATCGCAGTTATTGTTAGTTATCGCATTGTCGGATGATTTGAATTTTTACATTTTATTCTCCAAATAATGTCACGAATCACTGGTTAAAGTAACTCAAGTACGTCCCTTAACACACTGTATAATCGCAGTTATTGTTAGTTATCGCATTGTCGGATGATTTGAATTTTTACATTTTATTCTCCAAATAATGTCACGAATCACTGGTTAAAGTAACTCAAGTACGTCCCTTAACACACTGTATAATCGCAGTTATTGTTAGTTATCGCATTGTCGGATGATTTGAATTTTTACATTTTATTCTCCAAATAATGTCACGAATCACTGGTTAAAGTAACTCAAGTACGTCCCTTAACACACTGTATAATCGCAGTTATTGTTAGTTATCGCATTGTCGGATGATTTGAATTTTTACATTTTATTCTCCAAATAATGTCACGAATCACTGGTTAAAGTAACTCAAGTACGTCCCTTAACACACTGTATAATCGCAGTTATTGTTAGTTATCGCATTGTCGGATGATTTGAATTTTTACATTTTATTCTCCAAATAATGTCACGAATCACTGGTTAAAGTAACTCAAGTACGTCCCTTAACACACTGTATAATCGCAGTTATTGTTAGTTATCGCATTGTCGGATGATTTGAATTTTTACATTTTATTCTCCAAATAATGTCACGAATCACTGGTTAAAGTAACTCAAGTACGTCCCTTAACACACTGTATAATCGCAGTTATTGTTAGTTATCGCATTGTCGGATGATTTGAATTTTTACATTTTATTCTCCAAATAATGTCACGAATCACTGGTTAAAGTAACTCAAGTACGTCCCTTAACACACTGTATAATCGCAGTTATTGTTAGTTATCGCATTGTCGGATGATTTGAATTTTTACATTTTATTCTCCAAATAATGTCACGAATCACTGGTTAAAGTAACTCAAGTACGTCCCTTAACACACTGTATAATCGCAGTTATTGTTAGTTATCGCATTGTCGGATGATTTGAATTTTTACATTTTATTCTCCAAATAATGTCACGAATCACTGGTTAAAGTAACTCAAGTACGTCCCTTAACACACTGTATAATCGCAGTTATTGTTAGTTATCGCATTGTCGGATGATTTGAATTTTTACATTTTATTCTCCAAATAATGTCACGAATCACTGGTTAAAGTAACTCAAGTACGTCCCTTAACACACTGTATAATCGCAGTTATTGTTAGTTATCGCATCGTCGGATGATTTGAATTTTTACATTTTATTCTCCAAATAATGTCACGAATCACTGGTTAAAGTAACTCAAGTACGTCCCTTAACACACTGTATAATCGCAGTTATTGTTAGTTATCGCATTGTCGGATGATTTGAATTTTTACATTTTATTCTCCAAATAATGTCACGAATCACTGGTTAAAGTAACTCAAGTACGTCCCTTAACACACTGTATAATCGCAGTTATTGTTAGTTATCGCATTGTCGGATGATTTGAATTTTTACATTTTATTCTCCAAATAATGTCACGAATCACTGGTTAAAGTAACTCAAGTACGTCCCTTAACACACTGTATAATCGCAGTTATTGTTAGTTATCGCATTGTCGGATGATTTGAATTTTTACATTTTATTCTCCAAATAATGTCACGAATCACTGGTTAAAGTAACTCAAGTACGTCCCTTAACACACTGTATAATCGCAGTTATTGTTAGTTATCGCATTGTCGGATGATTTGAATTTTTACATTTTATTCTCCAAATAATGTCACGAATCACTGGTTAAAGTAACTCAAGTACGTCCCTTAACACACTGTATAATCGCAGTTATTGTTAGTTATCGCATTGTCGGATGATTTGAATTTTTACATTTTATTCTCCAAATAATGTCACGAATCACTGGTTAAAGTAACTCAAGTACGTCCCTTAACACACTGTATAATCGCAGTTATTGTTAGTTATCGCATTGTCGGATGATTTGAATTTTTACATTTTATTCTCCAAATAATGTCACGAATCACTGGTTAAAGTAACTCAAGTACGTCCCTTAACACACTGTATAATCGCAGTTATTGTTAGTTATCGCATTGTCGGATGATTTGAATTTTTACATTTTATTCTCCAAATAATGTCACGAATCACTGGTTAAAGTAACTCAAGTACGTCCCTTAACACACTGTATAATCGCAGTTATTGTTAGTTATCGCATTGTCGGATGATTTGAATTTTTACATTTTATTCTCCAAATAATGTCACGAATCACTGGTTAAAGTAACTCAAGTACGTCCCTTAACACACTGTATAATCGCAGTTATTGTTAGTTATCGCATTGTCGGATGATTTGAATTTTTACATTTTATTCTCCAAATAATGTCACGAATCACTGGTTAAAGTAACTCAAGTACGTCCCTTAACACACTGTATAATCGCAGTTATTGTTAGTTATCGCATTGTCGGATGATTTGAATTTTTACATTTTATTCTCCAAATAATGTCACGAATCACTGGTTAAAGTAACTCAAGTACGTCCCTTAACACACTGTATAATCGCAGTTATTGTTAGTTATCGCATTGTCGGATGATTTGAATTTTTACATTTTATTCTCCAAATAATGTCACGAATCACTGGTTAAAGTAACTCAAGTACGTCCCTTAACACACTGTATAATCGCAGTTATTGTTAGTTATCGCATCGTCGGATGATTTGAATTTTTACATTTTATTCTCCAAATAATGTCACGAATCACTGGTTAAAGTAACTCAAGTACGTCCCTTAACACACTGTATAATCGCAGTTATTGTTAGTTATCGCATCGTCGGATGATTTGAATTTTTACATTTTATTCTCCAAATAATGTCACGAATCACTGGTTAAAGTAACTCAAGTACGTCCCTTAACACACTGTATAATCGCAGTTATTGTTAGTTATCGCATCGTCGGATGATTTGAATTTTTACATTTTATTCTCCAAATAATGTCACGAATCACTGGTTAAAGTAACTCAAGTACGTCCCTTAACACACTGTATAATCGCAGTTATTGTTAGTTATCGCATCGTCGGATGATTTGAATTTTTACATTTTATTCTCCAAATAATGTCACGAATCACTGGTTAAAGTAACTCAAGTACGTCCCTTAACACACTGTATAATCGCAGTTATTGTTAGTTATCGCATCGTCGGATGATTTGAATTTTTACATTTTATTCTCCAAATAATGTCACGAATCACTGGTTAAAGTAACTCAAGTACGTCCCTTAACACACTGTATAATCGCAGTTATTGTTAGTTATCGCATCGTCGGATGATTTGAATTTTTACATTTTATTCTCCAAATAATGTCACGAATCACTGGTTAAAGTAACTCAAGTACGTCCCTTAACACACTGTATAATCGCAGTTATTGTTAGTTATCGCATCGTCGGATGATTTGAATTTTTACATTTTATTCTCCAAATAATGTCACGAATCACTGGTTAAAGTAACTCAAGTACGTCCCTTAACACACTGTATAATCGCAGTTATTGTTAGTTATCGCATCGTCGGATGATTTGAATTTTTACATTTTATTCTCCAAATAATGTCACGAATCACTGGTTAAAGTAACTCAAGTACGTCCCTTAACACACTGTATAATCGCAGTTATTGTTAGTTATCGCATCGTCGGATGATTTGAATTTTTACATTTTATTCTCCAAATAATGTCACGAATCACTGGTTAAAGTAACTCAAGTACGTCCCTTAACACCCTGTATAATCGCAGTTATTGTTAGTTATCGCATTGTCGGATGATTTGAATTTTCGACAAATCGAATACAATTATTGTGAAAATGACAATTTAAATATATCTCTGTCAAAAAATTAATGCTTAGGTACTAATTCGCTTTTTCTAAATACCACAAACAAACACTTCCAATAATTGCGAAAATGGGTCCTAGAGTTTATTTTGATGGTTGACAATGACATATTTTTTAAATTGATGTTTTTTAGGTTAACAGTAAGAAATAGGATTTAGGCATTTACCTGAAAGAGGATTTTTTAATTTTGAGTTATTTTTGTCCATCCAGGAGGTATAATTACATCTATTTTCGGGAAGTAGTTACTAACCACCAATTTGTGAACATTGCATCGTTTGGTTAAGTAAAACCTAATATCGATCTCAGAAATTTAAAAAGCCGTAAACGACAAAATATTAATTGTTCAGGAGAGCGAAAAGAATGTATATTTTATTTTTTAAATCTCATTTCTTGTTTTTGTATAGACCTATAATTATGAACTTCTATAATAAAATAACATTGAATAAGTCTTTAAGAATACTTAACATTTTTTGTAAATTTCTTTAAAAACAGTATTTAATGTATTCTTAATTTTTCTGACAAAGAATTCCTTATAAGATGCACGTCGTAAAAGACACATTTATTTTCCTAGAAACATTTCGGCTACGCAGATCGAACAAGATAAAAAAAATCTGAAAAAAAAGTAATATTTAATTAATTTTTGGTTTTATTGTCCTTTACAGCATTTCAAATTTTGGCTATCTAATTAGTAAAGATGTTTTCATCATGCATCATTATCACATTGGTGATAATTATTTTACCAGCGTTAAGTTATGTGGGTAAATTAGTGTTTATGGCAACACTGTTTGCTTTTACCTTGTTCCGGCTGATAAATGTCTAATTTGCATTAGAATAACATGGTTACAAGGGCTCGCCGCTCTGTGTCTGAGCAGATACTAGCTGGGATAATGGAGTACCGTGCCGCCGTATCTCCCACTGCAGGCGTACAGGACCCCGGATTACCATATTGAAAACCGTCGTGTTATCTGCTATCAGTTAACTAATCATGTTGTGGGACGAGTACCTATATATTATGCCCACTGCTAGTTCTGTGAACAGTATGTTTCTAATTTTCTCTTATTTAACAAAAAACAAAACCAAAATATCCTCCGAAATTATAATATTCTTTGGTCTGATTTAAATTCAAAATAACATTATTATAAAAATATTCTTGTAAAAGGATATTTGATTTCATACAGTCAACAATCAGAGGGAGTGATGAAAAATTACGGAGCTTTTATTGACTTTTCAAAGAAGTGTTGATTTGAGTTCATACTGAGTTGGCTTAAAACCCTAAAAATTAGGTTGAATTACTTCAAAAGGGGAATGATTACCCTGATGGATTACCAAAAATACTAAATTAGCCCTGACAGTTTATTGGTGATGAGATTAATTTAGAGAGTGTTTGAAACATTCCAACAATGGCGCCGTCTTTATTTGTTATACATATTTATTTTGCGAAAAGACAGATCTTTACCATTGCAACATTCTTCAAGATAATATCAACAAATTGTTAATTTGGTGTAATGAAAATATACTTAAATAACTCAAAATGCCAAGTAGTTAGATTTTTTCGATAAAAAAAAATCCAGTGATAATACTTTCGAGACATTAACACAAATTAAAGATTTAGGCATCACTTTTCAATCGAATTATTTATTTGAATATAATATTTATAATAATTCACACAACAGAAATCTCTAAAAAGGGCTTAAAAATGTTGGGATTTATAACTACGCTAACTAGAAATTTTAACAATATAAAGTGTATTAAGCTTTTATATTTTGCATTTGTTAGAAGAACTTGAGTAAAATTCTCCCGTATGGAACCCATATTATAATATACATGTACAAGCTGTTGAAAAAATACAAAACAAATTCTTACGTTTTATAAATTTAAAAATGGTATTCTAGCAATTACTCGTATGTTGAACTACAACACTATTTTAAATGTTATGAATATGCTCTAATTGTCAGAGAAGAATTTTCACTGACTTGGTATTTCTGTATAAAATTTTAAATGATTTAGTTGATAATCCGGTATTGCTTGAATTGATAAGCTTCCGGATTCCACCACGTAATACTAGAAGTCAGGATTTATTTCAGTACAGAAATTCTGGAACTAACTACCATATATATTCCTCTTTACCCAGAATACTAATGGAGGGAAATAATTATACCAAGTCAGTGGACATTTTTTTTTAAAGAAAGACAAACATTCCCGGGTTACGAATAACCCAACAATGTTTGAAAATCTCCTACTACCACCACAGAAAGCCGAAAATGTTGCTTGTGTTGTGATGGAGTAAGTTAGCCAGCAGAGGAATCGAACATGCGACGTCCGGGTGGGACCCAGCCACTGACCGATCAAAAATTAGTCCTATAATGATGTTAGTTTTATTAATCTTGGGATCTTTATCCTCGTGGCCTCATGTATGGAATACCTAATGTTAAAAAAATGCAATCTGTTTGTGAAATGAATACCGAACCCATCCCACACACAGCAACTGAATGCACATTGGTTAGGCCATTCACTTCCTTCGGGAATATTACTAACATTCAGTGGATACGCGAAGTGGATATCAGATACGCTCTCGATGTCAGATCTGATGGTGCTCTCCAACTCTCTTGGCCAGAGAACATACATAAAGTACGACGCGACGTATGGACCACAATAATATCATTCTCCCGGTACTGAGTCACGCAGCATAAAGGCAAAACCCCCTCAAACCAGGCCGCGACACCGAATCAAATCGGCCTTTTAACTTCTTCGAGACCGATGTTTATGGGTACCGCCGCCCCAGGAAACATTTATTGGGAAACCAACACCTTAAGTGGTTTGCTACGTTTGGTGACTTAGCAGGTGTGTCCGGATTCCTGGGGTAAGGTTTGTCCGGGTCTTCGCGTTTGCTCATGTAGATACTGCTTAGCGGGCCGGATCCAGAATTGCCTTGCACCTGAATTGGAGGGTTGAATTCACACGTTTGTCGCTCCTGGAAACATTGACCCCCAGAATCCTACCAACCCCTCTTACCTTTTTACTTCTCAGAACTTCCTCTCCTTCCTTTCCCTTAAAAGACCCTCCGCATCTCAAAGATGACATAGGCCTCTAGGTTTTTTTCCCTCAGGGCCTCCTATGTGAAGCTAATGTAAAAAATATATTCGAGTGCAGTTGATACGCGGTAGAAGCGAAACTTTACCAAAACAATCCCAACCAATAAAAAACCAAATAGCCTTAAAAAGTTAGGTCACAATCAAAGCGGCCAATGAGCGGCCAGACCTAGCGCCATTTCCGTTCTATATCACAAACACTACGAGCCTTGATAGTAGTTTGATACTTCGTAGGTGCTGTAATGCGTCATTTCCGTTTCAATCAAATTCCAAATCACAACGGGGCTATAGAAGTTTCGCTTCAAATATGTATATTCATTGGTTCATTGGTCAAGTCATTGAACATATAGCTGATCAAATCATTTACATAAAGTTTCGTATGTGATCGATGAACCAGTGGATGCAATTTTTAGCCATAAGTTGTTATAATGGTTTCTAGTTTGAACTTCGACCAAGTCATACTACAGCGCTCTTGAGGCGATTTTTCACAAAAACGACTATGTCAAAAAATCATCCAAATATTAGATATATGTATATATACTAGTGGACCCGGCGAACTTCGTACCGCCTCAGAATGAATAACTGTTGTGTTAACTTATTAGCTGAATAAAAAAAAGTATTAAATTAAAAATTACCCAACGAAGCAATTATCGATACGCATTTTTTTTTTGTTTTTGTCAGTATCAGAGATAGCGTTGTGTAAGGATTTATATTTTTTGTGATTTTCGTACTTACGGAAGTTGCGTTTCACTTTCTTTATACGTGTGAGGGAGATTTATTATAATTATTGTATTTTTCCTTTGGAGGGGTGTAGACATACGTTCACCGTTTCTCCTATTTTCGACTGTTGAAATTTAGTGTGTAAGAAAGAAGGGCAGCATTGTACGTTTAAGAACAAAAGCAAAACATTTGACGTTTTTGATTTTTTGGAATTCACTCACTATTAAATATTATATCTACTTATCACAATATTCTTGCAGCTCTTTCAAAATAAATAAAATAAATAATAAATAAAATCATTTAAATCGTTCCATACAAAATGTATGAGGAAAAGATTTTTCGTCATTACTTTTTTTTCGTGAATTATTCCAATGTTTTAATAGCGATTCTACTATTTGGAGCGAAGACAAATCTAACAAATTAAAGATCATAAAAATCGGTCCAGCCGTTCTTGAGTTATAAATGGTGTAACTAAACTGACTTTGTTTTATATATTAACTAGCTGACCCGACGAACTTCGTACCGCCTCAGAATCAATAACTGTTGAATTAAATTCAGTTTTTTTATTAAGTTAAAAATTACACAATAAAGCAATCATCAATGGGCAACTGCTCGTGTTTTGTTTTTGTCAATATCAGAGATGGGCATTGTGTACGGATTTATATTTTTTGTGATTTTTCTTATTTTTCCACTTACTTACGGGAATTTTGGATATTTGGGTATGGGTTCCGCCGCCCCGGGAACCATTAATTGGATAACCAACACTTCTGTCATACGTCATCCATAGGTCACCCGAAGTGGTTCGCTATGTTTGGTGATTTAGCAGGGGTGCCCGGGTTTATGGCGTGAAGTTTGTCCGAGTCTTGGCGGCGGATGCGTCTACCCACCGCTTCGTGATGGGCCGGATCGAGAGAGACTTTTGACCTTTCCAGCTGGACTCTCTCGACCCATCGCCTTGCACCGCAGTTGGAGGGATGGATTCATACTTCCGTCACTTCCGGACACACTGACCCCAGATTCCTACCGACCCCTCATACTTTTTTCCTTCTCAGAACTTTCTTTCCTTCCTTTCCTTAAAAATACCCTCCACACAGCTTCCCCTAAGATGACATAGGTCCTGAGGAAAATAATTTTCTTCGGGGCCTCATGTGTGAGCTGATGTAAAAAAAATTGCTTTTCATTTTCTTTGTGCGTGTGAGGGATTTTTATTATAATTATTGTATCTTTCCCTTGGATGGGTGCAGACTTACGTTCACCGCTTGTCTCATTTTCGGCTATTGATACTTAGTGTGTAAGAAAGAGGGGCAGCATTTCACGATTAAGAACAAATGCAAAACAATTAGCGCATTGACATTTGAAATTTTTGAATTTTTGAAATTTACACACAGTTCAATATTATAGGTACCTACTTATCACAAAATGCCCGCTGCTCTTTCAAATATGAGAATTCGTTCCATACAAAATATATGGGGAAAAGAATTTTCTTAATAACTATATTTTTCGTTAATTTTTGTGATGTTTTAATAGTTATTATCCTTTCCGGGGCGGAGACAAATCCAACAAATCAAATATCATCAAAATCGGCCCGGCCGTTCTGGAGTTATAAATAGTGTAACTAACCCGACTTTGTTTTATATATTAAGATAATACTAGCAGACTACTGGCTAACGAAACATAACTCCATTACCCAACCTTTATAAAATCCACACCAGCTTGCCAGTTGCCCGCTGCCCACTGCCTGCTGCCTGAATTGAATATTTGAATTTATAGGATTTGGTCTACTATAATAAGCATGTTTTATACAATAAACCTTCTTCTTGAATCACTCTATCTATTGGTGAAAACCGTATGAAAATCCGTTGCGTAGTTTAAAAGATCTAAGCGTAGGGGAGACCGGGACATTAGTACCACGGGTCAGAAGTACCAAGGTGAATAACTCCCTAACTATAATAGGTACGTATACTATAATATCATCAGGAGATAGCCTTGACGCTTGAGGACAATCGTCAGTAGCCCGCGGGACATAGTGGGACCCGGACGTTTGCAATTGGAAGAAGACATTTTTGAGCCCTAAAAGTTTTTTAGGTAGGTTTGTAACTGCATACATATTTATAGGATGGGTGAGGTAAGCTTGTGTCGCACGCGCGACAAACCTACCATGGCTGACACCGACTCCAAAAATAACAATCGTACCTACATATTTGTGATTAGAAAAAGTAAGTTGATTATTAAGTTGTAGAAGAATACGAAATTATTTTTTTACTTTTTAGTGCATTTTTTAATGTCGTTTTTTGTATTTTTTTTTTAAATATTTGTTTATGTACTATGAAATGATGATATTATGTATGCAGGAGGATCCTAGAGACGTTAAGAGGCCGCGCCGGTTTGATTGAGTGTCCCGGCCTGGCTTGAGGTGGTTTTGATGAAGGGCCAGTGCCGGGGTCCGACGCATCAAAGTATCAGCGGCCCGTAAAGCAATCTAAGTGGCAGAACAAAGTATCAGTTTGTAGAGGAATGAGGAATTAAGCGACCGCAAGAACACTTATCGATTTATCATGTCAAACTCACAAGTGTCCCGCTCTTAAAATCAATCATTAACCATATTTTATCAGACTAACAACTAAATAAAGTTACTTTTTAAATATAAGGTACATCTATTCGAATTTTACTTTTGTGAATATGGGAATATGTTGGACGCGAAATCTTTAACGTGGACATTAACCCATTTATCGACATCTGATAGAGCGGTATTCATTTCGCAAACAGATTGAACTTTTTGAAGTAAAACTTCTTTACGCACTCTTGACTTGGGGAGTAAGCTGGTGAATGCGTGACGAGAGCGTTACGAAAAGTGTGATCGGGCGAGGAGAACGAAAGTTGAGAGGGAGATATAAGTTAGTGAAGATGGAAAGGGAGAGATTTACGTTTCGTATATTACTGTAGGAGCAAGAGAGAGAGGTGCGAGCACACATTTTTTTCTCTCTTTCTCTCATAGTCATTTCGTATATCTAAGATATAGTGCAGGCCTATTATCTGTATCACACTGCAGGAGCAAGAGAGAGTAGTGCGCGCGCACATTTTCTTTGTCTCTTCTTTTATAAGTTAGTGAAGTTTTATTTCAGTCGTGTGGTCTAAAGCACACGCGTTTTTTTATAATATTCCAATGTCACCACAATCCTTCAGGGCCTATGTCATCTTTGGGGATGCTGTGTGGAAAGTCATTTTACGGAAAGGAAGGAGAGTTAGTTATGGGAAGGAAAAAGTTATAAAGTTTGGGTAGGAATCTGGGGGTCAATGTGTCCAGGAGTGACGGACGTACGAGCCATTTTACACTGACACTGCAGTGCTGGGCCATGGGTGGAGAAAGTCTGGCTGGAGAGGTCAGTCTCTTCCGATCCGGCCCGCCACGCAGATTGACTCGTTGTCTATTAAAATTCATTCTGTCAAACACACCGACAAATACGCAGTTTTTATTAAATTCGAAATAAAAGTCGGTTTTAAAAATCTGAATTTGGCATGGTTGGTCGCGAGGTTGATTTCGATCGAAGGAAGGTTCAAGGTATATATTAAAAAATATTATTATTTAAATTATAAAAAACAGTTATTTATTTATATTGAGTTATTATTGGAGTTGATAATTAAACTTTACGCTGTCTGCATAAAGACTACTGTGCATTTTTTATTTTAATTTTTTTTGGTACATACATTGGTATAATTTTACAATACTTAAAGGTTTTTTTTTATATATAAACATTTCAAAATTAAAGAATAAAACAATTAGCAAATTAACCAAAAAAATCCCACATAGGCATCGCCTGTTCATGGGTATACTTGTGTGTTTTTAAAACGGTTTAAATTTGACTCATGTACATACATTATCTTTGTAGACAAGCATAAAATTAAATAAACAAAAAATAAAATTATTGTTTACTGAATTACAATTCAGACAACATGTTAATAAAGATTAAAAATTAGTTAAGTTACATCAGCCGAGCTATTCCCTAATTTTTGTGAGATCTTAAGATAACGTGCGAGATCTCCTGTCAAATGAGTGTCAGATTTGGGTGGTAGAGTTGGCAACGCTGCCTGTCATAAACTCAGATATGGGTGATTTTCTATGGCTGTTATTTGCTTTTTCTATGGATATCAGCCAGCTTCGCCGTTTTTAAATAGTTTTAAACACGAAAAGTTGTATACCGTGGATTTGACATTTGCGAAATTTCGTTTCAACCCAAATTCGCATGAATTACTTAGTTTATCAAAATTAATCAAATTATATTTCACTTGTATTTGTTTGAGAGAATCAAGTTTGTTTATTCTCTTTAGTTGCAGAATGTATAATTGTTAGTGGCAGATAATGCCGAAAAACACTTTATTTAGAAGAAATCTAACCACAGGCGAAGTACAATCGTCGCAATAGTGACTTTAGAACTTCAAACTTGTATTACTTGAACGTATGTCAGTAAACTAGATGACAGCCAAACGTCAATATGAAATTCGAATATTCGACATCTCCACCCGTTGCTTTTTTTATTTAATAACTTTGTCGTGCAAATTACCACAGTATGCAATTAAAAACGTAAAATAAATAATCACGCATTCATAAAATATGTGACAGCTATGACAGCCAGCATTGCCAACTCTACAATCTGACACTCATTTTGACAGGAGATCTCGGACGTTATCGATCTCACAAAAATTAGGGAATAGCTCGGCAGGTCAGATGTTATAGCAAGTAAATGTTTGTATCAATGGTATTCATCCAAGACTTTATTACATTTTTATATTTGCTGAAGGAGGATATATTTTTACATTCAATTTCTGTAGTCTTATAGAGAGCATTATACATTTTTGGTGCAATAAAATATGCATGTCTTTGCGCAAGCCTAGTTTTACACGGTGGAACTTCAAATACATTATTTAACCTATTACTAAATCGGTTTTCATTTTTTGTAAAAAGAATGTTTCGAGAAAATATATATTTTAAATAATACGTTACCTTCCCTTATCTTTTACAAAAAATAGATATTAGAGTTCCTGGTCGTAATAGTAGAAACGTAAAGCTTTTTTATAACAGCCGCTCCAACACCAACTACTTACAAAATGAATTCATACATCGAGCCTGCCATTATCATAACATACCTACACCTCATATAATAGACATCTTCAATATAACTTTCAACAAATTCAAAGCAACACTATTAGATAAATCTAATGCATCACAACACACCCCTTACCATCCATATTTATATTTATTATATTATTAATCAGATTTCTTTTCCTAATTTGCAATATATTTACATATTCCCTAATTACATACATATCATCCTTATACTCCTACAAGATCATAAGCTTACCCTTTATTGTGTTTTTCTATTTTCTTATCATGCATATTTAAGTATTTAGCTTCTACTTTTTTTTTTCTTAGTTTTTTCTTTATGTTTTATTTTAACTTCTCTTAACAACTATTTTTTTTTTTTTTTTTTTTCTTTATGTTTTTCTTGTCTAGCTACTAAAAAAAAAAAAAAAAAATTATTAGCGATAACATGTTTTTGGGCTTACTGTTTTATTTTAGCACTCTTTCTTTTTTATGTATCTTTGTAAATCTGTTTGTTTTCCAAATAAAGATATTATTATTATTTTTATTAAACATTGTATACAGTAAACATTGTATACATTTGTATCGCTTGGTTCCGTGGGATCGATTTTAAATTTTTCTATTATTATTTTACCTTTACGAAATCAAATGTTTTTTGTTCGTTGTTTCATTGCTGAGGACCTCACTCCAATTTCACTGACGATTGGGGCCAGGATCATGCAACCTTAGCATCGGTGATCATTCTCAGCCTTTTCTGCCTTACCTTTGCCAGTTACCGCGAGCATTTCCTGGTTCGAAGCCAAGTTGTAGACCGACAAGGACAAGTTGTAGACCGACAAGGACAAGTTGTAGACCGACAAGGACAAGTTGTAGACAGACAAGGACAAGTTGTAGACCGACAACAATGCCGGATTGGATAGTTTGAACACTGTCCACAGAATCCTGACACATAATCTGTTAATCTTTTTTTACACAAAGGATCACCCACAGATATTTATCATAATTTCACACCAACCTGTGTTCACTAGGACTAGGCGGTGTGTTATCCGCACTTTGAAACATGAGTCACGTCATATTTCGATCCTTTACCGCACTTACAAAAATAATTTTACGACGTGGTCGTGGTATGAGCATCGTCAGATTAATAATGTGTTTCGTCTCACCGGAGACACGTTTCCAGTTCCCAGTCATTCTCCTATTGTTGAATGCTCTCTTTGAAGGATTTGAACGTATTATGAAATACTTTACCTTTAATTAAAAAGTAACAGATATAAGTACATAGGATAGGAATGTGTCTTTATACAAAAATTTAATTTTTGAAAATCCTACCTCTCTGTAATACCATATTTTCCAGAAGGAATTATTTTGCAGGGGTAGTGCAACGCAAAAACTTCCAGTATTTAATTGGAGCATCTATAATACTTCTAATCGATCAAATTTTCAAAACAAAAAACGTGATTCTGAATGATTTTGCATTATTTAGTATGGCTTCATCTTAAAGGTAAAAAAGGCAATAAACATACATTCCTTATCGTTATAAAGCTGCAGCTCTTTCTTACACATTAAAAGATGAAATATACAAAATACGTGTGCCTATTTCATCCAAAGTACTTTTTTTTACTTTGGAGGAAACAGTTATATCTTATTACGGCTCAGCCACGGTGACGGGAATTGCGTTTTATTTTCTTTATACGTGTGAGGGAGTATGATAATTACTGTATATTTCCTTTGGGGGTGCAGACATACGTTCACTTTTTATTTCATTTTCGACTATTGTTATTTAGTGCGTAAAAAGAGCTGCAGCATTATATGTTTAAGAACAAAAGCAATACGTTTGACTTTTTTTTAATTTATGGATTCACTCACACTTCAATATTATCGTTTTAACTATATTTCATACTTTCAAAATTATTCTCGTTCAGGCGTATGTGTGATAAAACCACGTATGATCGTGTGAGAAACGCGGAGATCCGCAAAGAATGCAAGGCTGATGTAAGCGTAATGAGTAAGATCAAGAAAGGAACGCTCCGATGGTTCGGGCATGTAGAGCGAATGAAAGAAGAAAGGAGTGTAAGGAGAATATATGACGCGAATGTGAATGGTAGAAGAAGTCAGGGACGCCCGAGAAAGACATGGCACGACCAAGTGAATCAGATACTTGAGTCGGGCCATGTCAAGAGTCAGAATAATAGAAGAGCATGTATGAGACGATGTATGAATGTGAACGAGGCAAGGAGTGTGTGCCAAAACCGAGTTGTTTGGCGGTCCGTCCTCTCTGCCTAAACGGCGAGATGGTTAGTTAGTTAGCCAAAGTTATCGTCACGGTTAGTAGTAGGTATTGTAGGGTCTACGGTGCAGTAGAGAGATGTAAGAAAATAAAAAAAATTTTAACAAAACAAAAAACGACTTAAAAGATAAACTAAAAAATTAAAAAAAAAATTTCGTACGATTGTTATTATTGGAGTCGGTGTCAGCCAAGATAACTACATAAATAGGTAGTTATAGGTGAGATGTGGAGATCTTGCCTGACGCCGACTCCAAAAATAACAATCGTACGAAATTATTTTTTTTCTTTTTAGTGCATTTTTTGAAGTCGTTTTTTGTTTTGTTAAAATTTTTGTTTATTTTTTGATTTTTAGTGACGAGCGTGCGTAAAGCAGTTTTACTTAAAAAAAGAATCATCGAAATCTGTTGGCGTAATATTGAGTTATTCGTCCATTTGTCGCGCACATACTTATTGCAAATTTAAGACATATACGGTTTTCTCATGGATTCCATTGGCAGAACTGGACCAAATTAAAATGGGACCACACGGGAAGCACCAGCTTTCTAATAAAAAAGAATCATCAATATCGGTTCACCCAATCGAAAGTTCTGAGGTAACTAACATAAAAATATTAAAAAACCGTCGAATTGATAACCTCCTCCTTTTCGAAGTCGTTTAATTATGGCTTTTTTCTTTGGAGGAAACAGACCTACGCACATTGTGAATTTCATCTTTTGAAAGAGCTGCAGCATTAATGTGTTAAGAATCGCATGTTTATTGCTTTTTTATGCCGTCACGACACCGTTACCGTGAATCGTCCCAGTAATTATAATATCGTCTATTGCATCCTTATTTTAGGACGACGACACATTTTGACGAATATTGATAAAATGCACCAACTCTTACCACTGTAGCGTGCGAAAAGGCAACCACAAAAAAACACCTCTAAATAATTAAGCCAGAAAGTCTGCCGATCAGAATAGGAATTTCTAACTCAAACAACATTCTTTACCTTACTTGAGATTTTTTCTAAGAGTTCATATTATTATTATTTGTCCTATATAACAGCAGTGCTGATTTGTATAGGAACACGGGCAATGGGTAGGTACTGTGCAGTGTGCACACTGGGCAGTACAGTCAGGGTAAAGGCGATATCCCTCTCCCCCTCCCTCCCTCACCCGCTCCGCACCACTCGAAGCGGGAATGAAAGAGCCCGAATGAAATGTGTAGTACTGTCAGTCACTGGCCGTCCTAAACAAACATTGGAGGCGCGAACGAATTAATATTATGAATTGAATTTTTCCCGAGCTCATGGGCCGGCCAATACGGGCATGAATGGGGCACAAATGAAGAGCCCTTCACCGGCGGAATGCAAAGAGGACACATGCTTGGGGACTGAGGACCCACGGCGGAGAGGCATGAGGCCAATTTCACTTTAACCAAACACAGATGGCGTTCGATAATATATTAATGCTTAATTCAATTTGGGAGAAGGGTATGGGTGCCGCCGCCCCAGGAACCATTTATTGGATAACCAACACTTCTGCCATCAGTCACCCCAAGTGGTTTGCTGTGTTTGGTAACTTAGCAAGAGTGCTCAGGTTCATGGGGTGAGGTTTGTCCAGGTCTTTGACTTCTCCAGCCGTACTCTCTCGGAACATCGCCTTGCATCGCAGTGGAAGGAATGGATTCATACGTCCGTCACTCTTGGACACACTGACCCCCAGCGATTCACAGCATTCAGTCTACTTTCATCCTTCCTCTGTAAGTTCCATGCCTTACTGCCATACATCAGGGTAGGTACCAGCACTCCATTATGGACGGCTAGCTTCGCTTCTTTGGGCAGTTTTTTTTATTAGCGCCAACGGTGTTCAATCCTCCATTAATAGAGTTACCTGCATTTACCCTTCTTTCAATATCTCTATCAGCCTTCCTATCTCTCGTAAACATACTTCCCGAATACACAAATTCATCCACCTGCTCCAAGTATTCATTCATCTCTTTCAAATACCATTACTTTAGACTTACTTACATTCATCAGTAACTCATTATTCATACATCCTAGACACGAAAGACTGCAGCTCTTCCATACTGTTGGAAATCAGCACCGCATCATCAGTATACAACAGGCAACATACTTTCAGATTACTCAATTTCGCGCCCAATCCCATCAATTCTTGCATACAATTAAATTATCCATGTATAGATTGAATAACCATGGCGACATTACGCAGCCTTGTTTCACACCTGTTGTGATGTCAAACCACCCCTTAAAATCGCCGATCACCCTAATATATGCAACGCTTCCCCCGTACAGAGACGCAATTACCTGTATGAGATTCGTATTCACTCCATACTTGGACAATACCTTCCATAGCTTTATAATTAAAATATTACTTTATTTATTAACGTCCCTTTAAGGGCGTTTACATAGAAATTGCACATAACTAACTGCTTCAGTGACAATGTTTTGTACTTAATTAGTGATAAATGGAAGATATCCACTGACTCAGCATAATTATTTCTTCCATTATTATTCTGAGAAATGAGGAATATCTACATATATGTTGGTTAGTCCCAGAATTTCTGCACTGAAATTAAACCCGTATTACGTAGTGGAATTCGAAAACTTATCGATCATCAATTTTTTTTTTTTTTTTTAATAATTTGTTTTACATGGTACATAATGATAATTTTACGTCTTCGGTTTTTTACTACTTTTACATTGAAAGCGTTTGCTTGTGTATGGAAAGGGAGTGTTCATAAATGTGGTTATTACTTAGTACTACTTAAATAATTCATTTACATAAATATATGTGTGCTGTAGTATTTATTTTGATAATAGTATGTATTTAAAGAAAAGAAATAATTTTATGGAAATCTAAGAATATTTGAAAGATTAATTAAGTGGCAGTAGTTTTTTTCTTCATAATATTTTAAAAATGTCTCTTGACAGAGAGCAGTATTCGGGCAGACGATTGAAAAAAGTTCTTCCCTGGTAAGTGTAATGTAATGATGTTGTGCGAAAGACGTATTTAGTTTTGGACATTTAAAAACATGTTTAAGTCGCGTTCTGTTTTCATTTAAAAATTGATATTTATCTTTTTCTTTTATAATTTGGATTAATGAATTTTTAATATATAAATTTTTAAATTGGGTACTTGGAATTCATCAAATAGGCGTTCTGTTGGGTAGTCCAAGGATTTATTATTTTAAATTGGGTACTTGGAATTCATCAAATAGGCGTTCTGTTGGGTAGTCCAAGGATTTATTATTTTAAATTGGGTACTTGGAATTCATCAAATAGGCGTTCTGTTGGGTAGTCCAAGGATTTATTTAATATAATTTTAATAATTATTCTTTGTACAATTTCTATTGGAAGAAGGTTACATTTATACGCGGATCCCCAACTAATAATAGTGTAGGTATTGTAAAGTGGATTGAACTAAGGCATAGTAGATTAAATATAGATTTTTTATCGACAGAAAATTTATAATTCTTAAAAATATGTATATTAATTTTCTAATTTTGCTTACTACTTGACATAGGATTTTTTTTGCGGAAACTTCACTGGTTAATGCACCCATGTAATACGTAATTATAATAGATTATAATAAAACAAATAAAAAACTTTATTCCACTTAATTTTATTTGATCGTAACCGGTTTCAGCTCGTCAGAGCCATCTTCAGACTGGTACAAATAATTCTTAGCCTACGGTTTATATACATAACATATGGGGGAGGGGGAGAGGGGTAGTCTACAAGGATTTTAATGAATTATTTTTGTTACTAAGTCGTTTTAGACTGTCGAATTTCTAAGTATTTTGGTAATTCCAGTGGGCTAATTACTTTGGGTTTGTAGCTCACTTCAATATCTATTGATTAGGGAAAAACCTTACAAGTAATTTGAATTATTAATGGACTAATTTTATTGTCAAATCGTTATTATACATATCTATGATCAATGTGATTTTTTAATTGCTTTTTGAAGGGATGCATGTTTACATTGGAGTGGGAATGGTCAAACCTAAATACATATTTTAATTTCAAAATTATTATGAAAATTATACCGGATAAAAACCTGGTGTTTCAGTAAATGATTCTAATAGCTTATTAATTACAAAGTTACCTTTTGAAGGGATGCATGTTTACATTAGATTAGGAATGGTTAAAACTAAATACTTATTTTAAATTTCGAAATTATTATGAAAATTACAATGGATACAAAAGCGGAGACTTAGCAAATGATTCTAATTGTTTATTCATTACAAAGTTAGGGTCTATTTTTTTAGTTAAGCGAGTAATTTCTAAAGATTCTAGTCTATCTAGTTTATGACCTTTATTGCAAGTATGAAGAACTTTAACATCTCTGTCTTTATCAAACGAGTGTTTATTTTCTAATAAATGTGATGCTACATTCGACAATTCTCCTTTGTCATTCACCCAGTTTGTAAAGTGTTCTTTAATTCGGGTTTTGAATGATCTCCCTGTTTGACCAACGTAAAACGATGGGCAGTCAGCGCAGTTTACTTGGTAAACGCCTGAGTTTTCAAGTTTTTCTCTCTTATCTTTATTATTGATTAAAATTCTCCCTAGAGAATTCACATTATAAAAAGCTGTTTTGCATTTATCATTATTAGTTAATCTGGATATTTTTGTTGATATTTCGCCAATATAAGGAATTTTAACCCATTGTTTAGAGATATCTTTTTCATTTTTAAGGCCTTGTGAAATAATTGTTAATGTCAGTTTTTTATCCTTTTTCTTTAGTAAGCTATCAATAGTTTCGCTTTTGTATCCATTGTTCTTTGCTATGGTTTTTATTATATTTAATTCATTATTATAATTTATATAATTCAAATAGAAATATTAATATGTAATTACCTTATAATATGTACAACTGTTTGTTTCCCCAATAAACAAAAACAAAACATATTTGTTCCTTCCATTTCAGATTTTTATCGATAATGCCTCCTAGATATTTAATTTTATTTGTTGTTTTTAATATTGTACAGTTTGATTTGCAATGGTTTTGGCTGTGAATTTTAGTATTATCATGTATGACAATGTTAAAATTTTTAGAAGCAAGACTATCAAATACATATATCACCTAAAATTAAATATTGAGTCAGTGAAAATCCTTCTAACCGATTAAAAGAACGTTCATAAGATTGACCTAAATTTAAGCATATTTATATCATTTGATAGTGTTGTAGATGAGATATTTTACTGAAATACCTAAAACGTAAGAATTTACATTGTATTCTTAGCTTATACATGAATATTGTAAAGTACGTTTTAGTCGGGAGATTTATTGTAATTCTCACTAAGGTTGTAAGTTATAATATATTTTGTATAAAATATTTGCTTTTACTGTAAGTTTTGGTTGAAAAATTGTTTAATTGTTTATTAATTATTACAATAGTTGGTGTAATGAGCTACATAATTACATTTATATACAAATATTAATTAACTTTTTTACTGACCATCTTTTGAAGTGGAAATTTCTTCAGCACCATTGTGATTTGAAACTCGATGAAACGAAAAATAGCGACTCTAAAAAGAGACAAACACATAAAGCATGTAGGTACCTAGCCCTCCTTTTGGTGCGTGCTTCGTAGCCTCCCCACCCCCACTCGTAGCCTCCCCACCCCCACTCTTGTCTAATTTAGTTTACTGAAGTAGACAAGAGTGGGGATTATTTTATAAACGACTTCGAAAAGGAGGAGGTTATCAATTCGACGGTATTTTTTTTTTATTTTTTTTTTTTTTGTTACCTCAGAACTTTCGATTGGGTGAACCGATATTGATGATTCTTTTTTTATTAGAAAGCTGGTGCTTTCTGTGTGGTCCCATTTTAATTTGGTTCAGTTCTGATAATTAAATCCATGAGAAAACCATATATGTCTTAAATTTGCAATAAGTATGTGCGCGACAAATGGACGGAATAGCTCAATATAACGCCCACAGATTTCGATGATTCTTTTTTTGAAGTAAAAATTCTTTACGCACGATCGTCTCTAACAAACAAAAAAAAAACAAAAATTTTAACAAAACAAAAAACGGCTTCAAAAAATGCACTAAAAAGGAAAAAAATAATTTCGTACGATTGTTATTTTTGGAGTCGGTGTCAACAAAGATCTCCACATCTCACCTATAATTACCTATGTATGTAGTTACCTTGGCTGACACCGACTCCAAAAATAACAATCGTACGAATTTATTTTTTTAAACTTTTTAGTGCATTTTTTGAAGTCGTTTTTTGTTTTATTAAAATTTTATTAAAACTTTTTCACTTCTGCCGCGTGTCTGCTCTACCTACATAATAAATTTTAAAATGTCATAAGTTAGCTTAGTTACAATAGGAACTATCAAATCAAAATTTATCGATGAAAAGATATAAATATCAGTTAAACTGTCTTAAATGCCGCCATTTCACAAAATAGCGGATTTCAGCGAATATTATCAGAAATCGTTATTCATGAAAAAATAGTCTGAGAATATCTGAGAGTAATCGGACGCCGTAAAGACGCTATGGAAATGGAACCCCTTTCCACCTCGGCTCTTTCATTACTAAAACAACAAGGTCGGCTCGCGCTGAGCTGGCCTGTAGCGTAGCGTAGCCTGGTCTATACTAGGTATATGTACTACGCCAGCGCCCGCGCCCGCGCCCGCGCCCGCGCCCCGCTACGATCGCCCGTATAGCCCCTAGCCAATCCCTGCATCAAAGAAAATGTTATCTCTGGCACTTTGCGCAGCCCACTCAGGATAATATCGACTGTATAATTCCTCCGAGATCCCTCTCCGCAGAAAGGTTTTAAGCAAGGATAATATTATTGTTGGAAAGTTAATATAATTCATATTCTATTACGGCTTCGGCATTGTTCTTATTGGGCGTTCTATGCTCTATCCTCTTCGAACAAGAGTGGCCACTTTGGTATTCCCTGTGGGATTATGAAACCTAATTACCTTCGGCCTCAGTTAACTCGATATCCACAAATTCGATTAAAACTTCGCAAGGTATGAAAATATTGATTTCGGTTAGCGGCTTAAAATCTGCTATCGTTTGCTTTTATCGCCAGGCCCTGCACGCGGTAACACTAGGAATTCCCTTTTGCTAGTAGATGTTTTATAATAATAATACACGAACGGCGTTATATACATTTATGGTGTATTTCTATTTTTCTCTATCTTACTTCTAACTACAGACTAGATAAACCATTATATAATGGTGTTTAAATCAATCAACGAAATGGCCCCACCTTACATCTCTAAATTATGCGTCCCGGAAAATACCGGTCCGAACTAAAAACCTACCTTTTTGGGCCCTCATACCCTTAATTTAAATACACTTCTCTGAGAGTATCATACTTGTGTTGACTCTGATATATCTTAATCACACTTTTATTACTGAATTAAAATTACTCGAATCCTTACACATCAATCTGTCTCTTGACGAACCACAGTTAGTAAGATCAAATCCTTGTACTACTGCACTGCCCACCATTAAATGTTGCTTTTTCTTTCCAAAATTCACTCATTAAAGAATTTATTACATATTAATATTAAAATATTTTTCAGGATTATATAACATGTGTTCACGATTATGTCCTCTGCGTGCGAACTCTATCTAAATTTCTTTAAACATACAATAAACAGTGTTAATTTCAAGCGACCTACCAAGTAAGTATGGTCCTGTATTAATTCATTTTTAGGCAGCATCGCGTTCATTGGTCAAAACATTGTACATATATTTTCTTATCGGTGATCAATGAACCGGTGTATGCAATTATTAGTCATAAGTTGTTTTTAATTGTTTGGTAGTTTTTCTAGGTTTTAGACATCTATTATAAGTTTGTACAGCGCCCTTGAGGTGATTTTTCACAAAAACGGCGCTATATAAATCGTCCAAATATTATTATTTATCATTATTAACAACCTATGGCTAACAGATTGAATCCACCGGTTCATCGAACACTAATACAAAACTATGTGTACATAAACATGTGACCAATGTACGTGATGCTGCGTTAAAATAAAGAACATATACAGGACCATATACTTTCCTGTGTAGGCTGTGATATAGATTGTAATGGTTGACTAGGTGGTTTACATTATTATATTTAATTAAGTCGTATTGAACCTTAATAAATAATTTGACCAACTAAAATAGTGACCTCTAAAAAGACCCACCACACAGCATCTCCAAAAATGATATAGGCCCTGGGGGAAATAATTTTCCTCTGGGTCTTCGGTGTGGAGTTTATGTTTTAGAAAACAACGAGACAGTTAATAATAATAATAATAATTAGCGCCGTCCGAGTATACATTTAGACACAATCAAGTTTTAAAAATAATTCACCAAAGTTTGGTAATTAAACATAACTTGATTGACTGCCGTAATGTACCATATTATGAATATGAACCAAATTCATTTTTAGAAAATGAATTTTATAAAATTTATTATGATAAAACTATTCTGACAGACAGAACAATTAGTCATAATAGACCCGATATAGTTTTACATGACAAAATTAAGAAAATAACTTATATCATTGATGTCGCTATTCCAAATTCTTGTAATATTCAGAAAATATAAGAAAATATACAGATTTAGGAAATGAAATTAAAAGAATTTGGCATTCTCAGACTATAAAAATATTACCATTTGTTATTTCGGCTACTGGCATTATACCTAGCTCTCTCATTCAAAATTTAGGCGTATTAGATTTGTCAAAAAATTTGTACATAAAAATGCAAAAGTCGGTCATTTTAAATACATGTAGGATTACGAAAGATTTTTTAAATATTTATATTGAGGGATCAGTAGGATTTTTTTTTCAGTTTTCAGTTTTATTTATCGGACCAGTTAGGATTTCATCAGAGCCGAACCCTCTGATATGAAAATATCTGGAGTCGGTGAAATATTTTCCCATTATGTTTCTGGTGGATTGACGTATTGTTCTTGTATTGTTTTATTCTTATATAGTGCACTTACATTGCGTTAATTTACAAGATATTCATTTGTGGAAAAGTGTGTGGAAGGGTTTAGTCTTTCATTTGGGAAAGATTCAACCCGGACATAAAATCTGGAGCACCGTAAATTTTTGGACGATTTATATAGCGCCGTTTTTGTGAAAAATCACCTCAAGGGCGCTTTACAAACTTACCATACATGCCTAAAATCTAGAAAGGCTACAAGCTAGACAAACAATTAAAAACAACTTATGGCTAAAAATTGCATACACCGGTTCATTCATCACCGATACGAAAATAAGCATACGATGTTTTGACCTATGAACGCGATGCTGCCTAAAAATGAATTAATACAGGACCATACTTACCTGGGAGGTCGCTTGAAATTAACACTGTTTATTGTCTATTTAAATAAATTTAGATAGAGTTTGCACGCAGAGGACATAATTGTGAACACATGTTGTTTAATCCTGACAATATTTTAATATTAATAAGTAATATTTTCTTTAATGAGTGTATTTTGGAAAGTAAAAGCAACATTTAATAGTGGGCGGTGCAGTAGTACAAGGATTTGATCTTCCTAGAGACAGATTGATGTGTAAGGATTCGAGTAATTTTAATTCAGTAAGAAGAGTGTGATTAAGACATATCATAGGCAAAACAAGTATGATACTATCAGATAGGTATATTTAAATTAAGTTAAGGGTATGATAGCCCGAAAAGGTAGGTTTTTAGTTTGGACCTAAACTCTGTTGGGCTTTTTATGCATCTTAATTCCGGAGGGAGTCTATTCCAAGCCTTAGGCCCAGATACTCCGAAAGCACGATCTCCGAACTTAGTATTTGGCTTTCGTTTGGGTTCTATTAGTCTGCCTATAGCAGATGAAGTTGCCGATCTAAGGGTTAATTGCCTCGGACCGGTATTTTCCGGGACGCATAATTCAGAGATGTAAGGTGGGGCCATTTCGTTGATTGATTTAAACACCATCCAGCACAATTTGTACTGGATTATTTCAGGGCACTTGAGCCAGTGAAGGTTACGAAGGTGTTCTGAAATGTGTGAATATTTAGAGACCCCGGTTATGTTTAAAGCGCCCTTGAGGTGATTTTCTCACGAAAATGGCGCTATAAAAATCATCCAATAATAATAATAATAATAATGAGCCTTGCCGCTGCATTAAACACGGATTGAAGTTTGTCAGTTTGGTATTTTGGAAGACTAGCGTAGATGCCGTTACAGTAATCAAGCCGTGAGACTACGTAAGAGTTGATTAATAGTTTCTCTTGATGCCTATAATATAGTATGCGTACATCAACTTTGAATGAGATGAACGGCTGCGCGGCCTTTTACGGTATGAGGATAAAATACCAAACTAATCTGAATAATTATAGGCATTGCAAACATCTATTACGGAAGTGCGCTATTTTATTTATTTTAATTATAAAATATAAGTAATTACAGAAATCCATATTTCACGATTTTAGAAGGAAAATTTGGAGTTTATTGTATATATTTTTTAAATTTATCTTACCCTTATTACTGAGTTAATATAGTGAAATAATTAAAAAAAAAATTAATAGGCAATTCTCTGCTTAGATATTTTACACGACAATTTTGTGTTAACAACCGTAAATCGGTCGTTTTCTTTTTCATCATTTAAATTTTTGTATTTTCATCACTTTTCTATGATGCAAATTTTTATTAACAACTAACTCAAAAATAATTGCCAGAGTCATAAAAAAGTGATTTCTTTAATTATCTATTTTATAATTTAAAACATAAATGAATAAAATAACGCACATCCATATTAGATATTGTGTTACGCCTTTTAATTAAAAAAAAAAACGAGGGTGCTTCAGACTTTAAACCACACGACTAATGTAAAACTTCTTCTCCATCTTAATCTATATGATTTTTGTTTTTATTACTTGCTAGAGCAATTCCGATGAGTTTGCAGAAATCATTTTATATGATAGGAAGAGAGAAAGAAAATGTGCGCGCGCACTGCTCTCTCTTGCTCCTACAGTGTGATACAGACAATAGGCCTGCACTGTGTCTTAGATATATGAAACGTATCTATTTTCACTAACTTATATCTCCCTCTCAACTTCCGTTCGCCTCGTCCGATCACACTTTTCGTGACGCTCTCGTCACGCATTCACCAGCTTACTCCCCAAGTCAAGCGTGCGTAAAGAAGTTTTGCTTCAAAAATCATTATTCAGTTTGGTTGGGTATTTCGGTCTCAAATCCAAAATTAAGTTTAGTGTGAAAAGAGCTGCGCAGCCATTTCCCTTTAAAGTAACTTACCTTCAAAACCCTCAACGTCACTGAACCTCAAAGTTTGGTCACTTCCATGAATATTTTTGTTTAAATATGCACATGTGTTCTGTTTTGCAAAAAGATATTGTGTTGAGAAATGAACGTAAGGTCTTTAATCTTCAGACTAAGACTGACCTTTTGTTCTATGGGATTATTGTGAATGACCACATGTGGCTGACCGTAGTTGTCTCAACTCTCAACCAGGATAAACCTTGTGAGTGAGGTATTTGTACCGTGCACAATTACTGCACATCCTTAGTTACATTCTAGAAATAATAATAATAAGCTAATGGAATTAAAACACTTGTTTTCATTTTGATTCTCGTTGAAACTTTACATGTTTTGTTTTTTTTTTCATGAGAACTTTACGTGAGAAGTCTCACTCGCCAAAAGAACACACATTTCAGTTATAATCTCTAACAAAAATAAAATCATAAACAACATGTATGATTCATATTTAATTATTCAAATTGATATTAATTTAAAGGTGAAATTCGGGAGAAAACTTGAAAACTTTTGGATTGACACCGAACTAAAACAAGTTTTTTCAAACTAACGCAACGTCAGTACAGGACTCGATTATATAATACTGCGAATATGAAAACATGAATATATTTCCGAATTCAATCACTACTTTTGAAAGAACTTATTCTTGTACAAACCTGACGATCTCTTCACTTAGACCTACTTTGTAATTATTGAATCATTCACTTACTTATGCATATATTTGTATGTATGTATGTGAGTGTGCGTGTGTTAATGTACATCTATGCATGTATGAATAGTATGCATATGTATACGTATCTACTTGTAATTTAATTTATTATTATGTATTACAACTTATAGACCACGAAAGACCTTTTTGAAGACTTCAAAGTTCTTAATATAAAATCTATATATGTAAAAAATATTACCTCTTATTTTAAATTCAAATTAACAAAAATAAATTATAAATTCAAAATACAACACAAGATATTCAAAGCAATCGAATTATATTATTCCAAAAAAACAAAAACTTCATTGGCACAATCACAGTTTAACTTTCTTGCACCTAAAATTTTTAATAACTTATCAATTGAAATAAAGTCTAAAGCCAAATATCTCACTTTCAGAAAGGCCCCTAATGACTTTCTGATGAGTGACTATGACAGTGTTAACAACTTGTTTCATATACTCAGATAAAGATATAAATTTTCAACATCATTACATACTAGTACCATATGTTTAGAGGTTTATTTTATTTTCATGTTTGTTTTACGCACTTCTTTTTCTCTTTTCTATTTTTTATTATAACTTTACCAATTTAACCATTTGTTTACACTAGACTACACTCAAAGTTACTATCCTTAATTAATCACCATGAAACAGGCATTCGCCTAGTATGGTGATTTAATAAATCTTATCTATAGAAATGTCAAACGTATGTAACATATTATAAATAAAATAAATAAATAGTCATATTAGGAATGTTGAGGTGAATGGTATACTCACATTTAATTGGAATCATCGCAATAACCACATTGAAAATGAAAATCATTGTAATAATTATTATACTGTGATATATTCTGTTGGCGAGCCAATATATAAAATAATAGTTAAATGTTATTTTATAACGTTCATACAAATCGTCCGGTAATAAACCGCAGGGATAGTCTGCACCATTCTCGTACGCGTCAGCGTAGGTTCCTGGAGTAAACTAACTAACTAACCATCAGGGGTAGGCAGAGGGGACGGACCGCCAAACAACTCGGTCTTGGCACACACTCTTTGCCTCCTCACATTCATACATCGTCTCATACATTCTCTTCTATTATTCTGACTTTTGACATGACCCGACTCAAGTATCTGATTCACTTGATCGTACCATGTCTTCAGGAGTAGTTCCACCATTATGCGAGCTTACTGAAAAGGACAACCGATGCTTCCTACTCTCTAATGACGGTACTGGTGAACTGGTTTATGACGTACCATGTCTTCAGGAGTAGTTCCACCATTATGCGAGCTTACTGAAAAGGACAACCAATGCTTCCTACTCTCTAATGACGGTACTGGTGAACTGGTTTATGACGTACCATGTCTTCAGGAGTAGTTCCACCATTATGCGAGCTTACTGAAAAGGACAACCAATGCTTCCTACTCTCTAATGACGGTACTGGTGAACTGGTTTATGACGTACCATGTCTTCAGGAGTAGTTCCACCATTATGCGAGCTTACTGAAAAGGACAACCAATGCTTCCTACTCTCTAATGACGGTACTGGTGAACTGGTTTATGACGTACCATGTCTTCAGGAGTAGTTCCACCATTATGCGAGCTTACTGAAAAGGACAACCAATGCTTCCTACTCTCTAATGACGGTACTGGTGAACTGGTTTATGACGTACCATGTCTTCAGGAGTAGTTCCACCATTATGCGACCTTACTGAAAAGGACAACCGATGCTTCCTACTCTCTAATGACGGTACTGGTGAACTGGTTTATGACGTACCATGTCTTCAGGAGTAGTTCCACCATTATGCGAGCTTACTGAAAAGGACAACCAATGCTTCCTACTCTCTAATGACGGTACTGGTGAACTGGTTTATGACGTACCATGTCTTCAGGAGTAGTTCCACCATTATGCGAGCTTACTGAAAAGGACAACCAATGCTTCCTACTCTCTAATGACGGTACTGGTGAACTGGTTTATGACGTACCATGTCTTCAGGAGTAGTTCCACCATTATGCGAGCTTACTGAAAAGGACAACCAATGCTTCCTACTCTCTAATGACGGTACTGGTGAACTGGTTTATGACGTACCATGTCTTCAGGAGTAGTTCCACCATTATGCGAGCTTACTGAAAAGGACAACCAATGCTTCCTACTCTCTAATGACGGTACTGGTGAACTGGTTTATGACGTACCATGTCTTCAGGAGTAGTTCCACCATTATGCGAGCTTACTGAAAAGGACAACCAATGCTTCCTACTCTCTAATGACGGTACTGGTGAACTGGTTTATGACGTACCATGTCTTCAGGAGTAGTTCCACCATTATGCGAGCTTACTGAAAAGGACAACCAATGCTTCCTACTCTCTAATGACGGTACTGGTGAACTGGTTTATGACGTACCATGTCTTCAGGAGTAGTTCCACCATTATGCGAGCTTACTGAAAAGGACAACCAATGCTTCCTACTCTCTAATGACGGTACTGGTGAACTGGTTTATGACGTACCATGTCTTCAGGAGTAGTTCCACCATTATGCGAGCTTACTGAAAAGGACAACCAATGCTTCCTACTCTCTAATGACGGTACTGGTGAACTGGTTTATGACGTACCATGTCTTCAGGAGTAGTTCCACCATTATGCGACCTTACTGAAAAGGACAACCAATGCTTCCTACTCTCTAATGACGGTACTGGTGAACTGGTTTATGACGTACCATGTCTTCAGGAGTAGTTCCACCATTATGCGAGCTTACTGAAAAGGACAACCAATGCTTCCTACTCTCTAATGACGGTACTGGTGAACTGGTTTATGACGTACCATGTCTTCAGGAGTAGTTCCACCATTATGCGAGCTTACTGAAAAGGACAACCAATGCTTCCTACTCTCTAATGACGGTACTGGTGAACTGGTTTATGACGTACCATGTCTTCAGGAGTAGTTCCACCATTATGCGAGCTTACTGAAAAGGACAACCAATGCTTCCTACTCTCTAATGACGGTACTGGTGAACTGGTTTATGACGTACCATGTCTTCAGGAGTAGTTCCACCATTATGCGAGCTTACTGAAAAGGACAACCAATGCTTCCTACTCTCTAATGACGGTACTGGTGAACTGGTTTATGACGTACCATGTCTTCAGGAGTAGTTCCACCATTATGCGACCTTACTGAAAAGGACAACCGATGCTTCCTACTCTCTAATGACGGTACTGGTGAACTGGTTTATGACGTACCATGTCTTCAGGAGTAGTTCCACCATTATGCGAGCTTACTGAAAAGGACAACCAATGCTTCCTACTCTCTAATGACGGTACTGGTGAACTGGTTTATGACGTACCATGTCTTCAGGAGTAGTTCCACCATTATGCGAGCTTACTGAAAAGGACAACCAATGCTTCCTACTCTCTAATGACGGTACTGGTGAACTGGTTTATGACGTACCATGTCTTCAGGAGTAGTTCCACCATTATGCGACCTTACTGAAAAGGACAACCAATGCTTCCTACTCTCTAATGACGGTACTGGTGAACTGGTTTATGACGATATCGTAGTACGAATAGTTATGAAGGTAACCAACCAGCTCTTATTTGTATTTCTTTCTTAGCCATCGATTAAAGTTTGGAGAAATTATGTAGATACACCTACTTACATTTTGTATAAAAGTGTTACTTTTACATTAGCTCCACAAATGCGGCCCTCCCTGAGGAAAAAAAATTCAAGGCCTGTATCATCTTTGCGGATGCAGTGTGGAGGATCTTTTTAGGGAAAGGAAAGAGATGAAGTTTGAATAAAAAAATATTTAATACATCAAAAAAATACACATAATAGATCAATTATAAATATTACTTTTTTCAACACAGTACGCTGATATTTAAATATTTCTATAATTCCTTCTGCTTTATAGAGATAATTTATGTGGGTTTTTCCAGTAGATAGGTTAGGTAGTCTTGTTAAATATTTAATGATATCATTCAATTTACCCAATTGTGCAGAAACCAGTGGCGTTCCATTAAAATAGATTATCTCTTTGTTTACTCTATAAAAAAAATTGTTGGTATTATCATTTTTTTTTATTCGTAGGTACCTTCTTCTTTTTCGATGGCGCTACAGCCCATATCGAGCTTTGGCCTCCTGCAACAGTCGTCTCCAACCCCTCCTATCCTCAGCGGCTGACTTCCAGTTTGGTACCTGGAGAAGCTGTGCTGCATCCCCTCTTACCTCGTCTTCCCACCTCAGTCTTGTATGTGGGGAGTTTAGTGCAGTCCCACACTTTCCATAAAGATATAGATACTACATACATAGAATATTTGAAAAAAAAAGCAGGTGATTATAAAAAAAGATAATAGTAAACAAAATAATAAAAAGCTTTTAGGGTTTTGTGACTACATTAGGAGGTAGTATTTTTCTCCAGTGTGCGTCAATGCTGGAGGATGAATTGAGGCTGGCTTCGATGGTGAGGATATTTTCAGAGCTGCTTATCGTTTTTCTTATTCCTGCTCCCCTGGATCTAATACGGGCTGCGTAACCGAGAACTCGCCCTTCCGTGGACATCTGGGAAGCGCTGCATTATCTGGGGAGACCAAGCATTATGTGGAAGACGTTATTGTACTGGATCCGAAGTCTTTCTATACTAATCTTTTTGTAGTTTGCCTAAAGTTCGCAAATATACAACGTTGCGCAGAAAGAAAGGAAGAGAGTCCTTTTTGCAGCGGTATTGCAAAGGCGAAATCTTCTACTGAGCGTGTTTGCTTTTACGCTGAGAGCTCGTATTTACATACCGATGTCGTCATCGTCCATCAGATTACTGGTGATTGTGTCCAAAGTATTTAGTTCCCAGTTATGAGTTAAAAGAACGTAATTTTGAAAATTGTAGGTACTCCCTTGATGCATGTCATCGTTGTTGGTAAATCAGGCCATAATATAGGATGGCCTCTGAAGTCGACCATTTTAATAAGCTTAAGAGGAATGGCTGCGCGACATTTTCATGCAAAACTTAATATTGGATTTGATATAAATAATTACCAGACTATTTTAAATAAAGAATATTTATATCAAATACCTATCTAAAACTGATGTGAGCTATTTATTTATTTGTGTTTTGAATTATAAAATAAAATCATTTGACATTTCATATTTTAGGGGCAATTTTGTAATTTTCCGTCAGTTAAAAGTAATTATAAAAAAAAATATACTTTCACAATACCTAATTTAAGTAAAGTATTCCGCAAAATATTTTCACCGCGATTATAAAAGGAGGGGATTAAGCTAGAAAAGGTATTATGTTGATAGATAGGTACATATATTTATAACCGACGGCCTCCGTGATCGAGGGGCTCTTGACTCGCTATTCGAAGGTCACGGGATCGTATTCCGGCGTGCGCAAATAAATGTTGTTTAATTAAATTTTGTTATTTTAAATATTATACAATAAATTAATTTCAAATGTTGCTTCAAATGGCTTTATTATTCAGAATTGGAAGGTTGGTTGCTTGAAATTTAATGCTGCTTTAGTGTTCAGAATTGAAGCGTTGCTTGAAATGGCTTTAGTATTCAGAATTATTGAAGCGTTTCTTGAAATGGCTTTAGTATTCAGATTTGATACGTTGCTTGAAATGGCTTTAGTATTCAGAATTGAAACGTTGGTTGCTGAAATGGCTTTAGTATTCAGAATTGAAACGTTGGTTGCTTGAATGGCTTGAGTGTTCAGAATTGAAACGTTGCTTGAAATGTCTTTAGTATTCAGAATTGAAACCTTTCTTGAAATAGCTTATTTTTATGTTTGGTGACTAGATCTTAAATTAGTAGATATTTAAATAGTAGGCAGAGATTATGGATTTTTTAAAAATAATTGCCAATAACTCACCAATAATTGATAAGGTTACCTCTAAACTATGAAAAATCTAATCCATATATTTTATTATTTATAACACGAATAGATAAAATAGGCCTCATCCGTACTAGATATTCATAATGCCTGACCAAATCCGCCATCACGATACAAGTAACATTTTCCGCTAACTGTGGTGGTTGAAGGAGATTTTTAAATATTGTCTGGTTATCGTTACCCGGGAATGTTTGTATTTTTTAAAGAAAAGTTGTATATTTTTATTTATTTATTTTCAGTTTGTTTTTTGGAGTATTTTGGCCAACTTCCAGTTTTTTAAAAAGGTCGTGCAGCCGTTCCCGTTCCTTTCAATGTTTTCTAACAATCGCTGAGTATCTGTTTGCTATAGGTTTACCTACTTTTCAACCTTATTTGCCTTCATATCCTTCACCTCCCATTTTCCTTCCGCTTCAGAACATTATCCAAATGAGGAAGTAATTGCTGGCTCTGGGCCATTAAGATTTGCATAATATGTTATTTAACATTAAATAGGGACCTTCCTGCATACTGGGACTGGGACTGGGACTGGGTGTAACAGCACGTACCTTCCTGCATACAGGGTGTAACAGCACGTACCTTCCTGCATACAGGGTGTAACAGCACGTACCTTCCTGCATACTGGGACTGGGACTAGGACTGGGTGTAACAGCACCTACTCGAAAGATTTTAACTAGCGATTCCTGAAGATATTTCGACTAAAAAATTTAGTTTTTTTTAAATATTCTCAATAATTGCTGATTAAAATGAAAACATGCGAAATAATACAAAATCATATGTTTTTGATTTGAAAATTTGATCGCCTAATAATATTATGTATTTCAATTAAATACTGCAAGTAGAACACACCTTGGCCTTGGAAATAATCGAGGATTTTTTTAATAAGTCATTTTGTCAAGTGAAAAATCTCCTACTAATGAAATTATTTTTTGATAAAGTTTTATTCTATAATGTGTCAAATTAAGTTCTTTAGAAAATAATCGAAAAACACTTAAATATTAGAGCCTGAATTTCAAAAAACCTATGTAATTTCACGCTGTTTTTTCGGAATAAATCAAAAAGGACTAGTGGAGCACCTTAAAATCGTTCGGGAACGTGCTGTTACACCTTATATACACGAGGAGGTCATTATGCTCATAAATAAATAATACAAAATTGCGCTTGTTTTATAATATTTTTAATTTGATTTATTTCACTATTCATAGAGTAATAATATATGTTATATACAGTGAATAAAAAACTCACATGCCAGCAATAATACCTACGAACTAATGTCCTTCTGCTCACTCGTAGACACCTACTCCTACTCCTACTTCTATAAATAGTACAAACTAATATTACGGTCGGGAATGATACAACAGAGAATATAGAGTGGTGCTTTAACAAACTGTGTTTGGTGCAATTAATGTAACTCAAATCATTCCTCTCGTATATGCTGCTATTGATACATATTAATAATTGATACATTTCACAGTAAAAATACTTCAAGTCATGGAATCCTCAATTTTAACAGCAAATGTGACTAAAATACTAAAACAGTATGTTGCTATTTCTGCAAACAGAAATATTTTTTTATTGAAATAAAACAATTACTTTGTTTATAACCACGATTTTTTTAAAACCGACTGGTTTCGCTTGACACAAGCATGACCAGGGTATAAGTCAAACTGTTAAAAAAATATATTTTATGAGCTTATATATGTTTACAAACAGAAAGCGACCAAACATAAAATAAAGGAATATTGCGAAAGTCATAGCTGACTTACAAAATTACCGCCTCAACAGAGGCTAGCCTAGTGAGGCGGGTTATGATAATCCTCACTATATAACTACAAATTTCTATTCATTAATCTGTTCATATGTATATTAGTTTCTGTTTATTAGCTTTTTGTACTAATGTAATTTATAAACCTCTGTAAAATACAAGGAACGTTACTTTTTGAAGTTATAAATGTTGCAAATGAAATGTGTTAAATAAAGATTAGGTATCATTCTTATGGAGAAATTGTGAAATTAACATCTTGCATAGTAAAAGAGAAAAAGAGACAAAAGTGTACAAAATGGTAACCATACTAGGGTTGTAGGGACAAAACGTCGCGTCGCATGCACAGCTGATATTCTCTCGTACCTACGCGAGATGTTAATTTCATTATTAAATTTCTCGCTTTTCCTTTATTTTATGTGTTTTCTCTTTCTGTTTATATAAATAATGTATTTTGTTGATCAGTTTAATGTATATACTGATGATGGTTGTGTTAAGCAAATCGGTATTAAAAATAATAAATAAAAATAAAATCGTGGTTATAAACAAAGTAGTTGTTTTATTTCTTAATAAATACGTCAAACCACAAAGTGACTGCTTTCCACAAAAATACAAATTGAATTTCATTTTGTCATTGATGGTTGACTCGAGAATATAAAGTGCCCTGGTCGGAGCGTTAGTGCAATTTTGTTTGAATGACATTGAAGCCAAATTCGGGGTGAGAGAAAATTACCTGGCAGCAATCTTGTATGACAAACCTTTGAAAAGATTTGTATGGAAAGTTATGTAAAATTAAATATATAATTGAAGACGAAAATAATATTAATAAATCTAAAAGATTCATGAAACAGAACAAGACACAGAAAAATCAAATGGTAACGGTCGTAACTGGGTCACGATCGCCTTAACCAACTCTTATATATTTTCATTTATCTCGATCTCGTATTTTAGTTATCTTCAACTAATTTTCCTCATGTTTTATGAACTAGAAATATGAGAAAAATATAGGTCCCAGTGTTGGTTAAGGCACTATGTCCGGTAAGACAAGAGATCCTGGGTTCGATTACCTTTGCATTTTTCTGTGTCTTGTTCTGTTGCATGATTCGTTTACATTTATTTGTAATATCTTCCTCTTCAATGATATATTAAATTGATGGATTCAATAATGGGGTATTTCCACGTTTTTATTTTATTTTTTTTAAAAAAAAGCAAAAAACTATGATGATTATAGGATTTTTATTTTATTTTTATGTTGAATAATAAATTTTCTACAGCGAGTTAAAGTTTTACATTTTTGAATTACCGCTAAAACGATATTTTGGGGCGTTGCTTTCGTGTGACGTCATGAGTGCGGACGCTCCCTGACAGTGTTTATTTATGCTGGTTCAGCTGAGATACGCTAGTGACGTCACAAACCCATTTGCGAAAAACGTGCCGTTTTGATTATGTCTGGTTTAGAGCGTTTTTAAAATCAATAATATTGAATGAAAACATACAAAAAAACAAACATTTTTAGTAGGATGATTAAAATCAGAAAAATGATCTTTAAATAATCCGTACATTTTCAACAGAATCCCTCGTTTGTGGAAATACCCCATTGTAGTTTTACAATGTTAATGTGTACACCGGCTAATGATTATATTTTGGTATTTATTACAGGATTTGGGACATGTTATGTTAAGTAGGTACATGGTCAGCGGTGGTCCGTGACTTTTCAGTGAGCTAGAATAAGATTGATAAACAAAAATTTTAACAAAACAAAAAACGACTTAAAAAATGCACTAAAAAGTTAAAAAATAATTTCGTACGATTGTTATTTTTGGAATCGAATTATTTTTTTACTTTTTAGTGCATTTTTGAAGTCGTTTTTTGTTTTGTTAAAATTTTTGTTTATTTTTTGATTTTTAGTGACGAGCGTGCGTAAAGAAGTTTCACTTCAAAAAAAGAATCATCGAAATCTGTTGGCGTAATATAGAGTTATTCGTCCATTTGTCGCGCACATACTTATTGCAAATTTAAGTCATATATGGTTTTCTCATGGATCCCATTGTTAGAACTGAATCAAACGGAATCACAACGGGAAGCACCAGCTTTCTAATAAAAAAGAATCATCAATATCGGTTCACCCAATCAAAAGTTCTGAGGTATTAAACATAAAAAAAATAAAAAATAAAAATACCGTCGAATTGATAACCTCCTCCTTTTGGAAGTCGTTTAAAAAATACGACGCTATTGATGTTGTTGTACCTACATAGATGAAGATGAATTTTATGTTTTTTTAATTTTTATTATTTTTTGTGAAGATTTTCAGGATATACTGAAACGTGGATGCGCCGCATCATACAACACCATCAGAACTCACTGAAAACTAACTGACCTTCACTGGTACATAACATAGGTACATTTTTCTCATCTTGCGGCTTAAAATTGGTCTCGAATAGTTCAGTCAAGGTATTATAAGATGTTTGTAAAAATAAACAACATAATTTTATGGCTTAGAACGGATTCTGTTATACACCCAGCATTTAAATATACCTATACAAAAAATAAATTAAACATTCAAATTTCGGTTATAATTTTATTCCTGAACTTTGGGTAAAATTATTTAAATACAATGAAGTTTCAATTTTCAAAATTGGAACTGATAAGTGTAAATCATACCAGGCAAGCGATAAAGCAGGTATCAAAATTATTTTTTAATCAATAATTTTTTTTAAAATTTGTATTGTAACATGTTAAGGGTAACTTTATTATTTTTATTTTTATTTTAACTTTATGAGTAAAACCTCAAATTGTAATATTTAATTAAATGAAGACAATATAAGCGAAACTCAATCGAAAATCTGAAAACAGAAAAATCGGAAAAAGATATTGACACATCTGGGACTCGAACCCAGATGTGTCAATATCTTTTTCCGATTTTTCTGTTTTCAGATTTTCGATTGAGTTTCGCTTATAGTAACTTTATTAGTTTGAAATTCAAATGTTTCATTTTCACGAATACTAAACATATAATATTTCGTGATTTTTCATGTCATATCATATTCCTTGTAATTAAAGAATTATGTTTTTAATAGATACAACGACCAAACGCATTAATTTACGAAATGGATCGTTTTCTTTACGGCTATAACAAATATGGAGTATTTTGAAGGTTATCATTTGAGATTTTCATGACCAAATGTATTATTTAGTCGACAGGGCAGATGTACCACAACGTTGGCTAGGAAGGAGGAAGTGGGATGTGGCATAATAACCCAAAAATTAATCACGAGATTTTTTAGCCAGCTTCTGCATGCTCGCAGCAGACTCAAATGACTAATTGTATGTTGGAAACTTTATTTTATCCCGTTTGAATCGAGCGGTAGTAAATGTTATGTACGTGGGGACTCCGGGATGGAACGGGGTACCATGCAAGATGGAGAAGGGGCGCTAAGGACGACAGAGACACGTGACCTTCGCACACAACATTCAGTTCACAATACTGCGCTTTATGGAGTTGCTGCTATTAATATTGTGAGGGTGCCATTAGTTGCCACTATCCCACCATCTTCTTAGGGGCCATGTCTGGCCACTGTGCTGCCGGGACGGTTTGAAGGGTTTGGAGGACCACCTTCCCGTCCCACTGCTCACTGTCTGTCCTCAGGCCGCCTGTGGCTGGCCAGAAGCTCTAGATGCGGTTTTTGTATTGTACGCTGCGGTGGAAATGTGTTTTGAAATGCTTTTAATTGTAAATCCGCTAGCTTCAAGAACAATAACAAACTGCCTCGGATGAGAACACTTAAAAGTTTGGTTTACATTGACCCCCCGATTCCTACCCACCCCTCAAACCTTTTTCCTTTCTAGAACTTCCCTTTCCAGTGCCTCCTGTGTAGAGCTGATGTAAAAAAAATCAATCATATGGCGTGTGCTGGTCTAGAAAGTGATGATGATGACAGTGTTCACATCTTTTAACTGTGCCAATAATTAGTATCCCACTGTGCCCCTGTTTCATTTCCCATAAAACAGGGGTGGATCAGAATGGAATTTTGCCCCCTTTTTCAAATTAATTTAGATAACTTTAGCTTTAGTTACTTTTTGGATAAATAAGTAAATTTTGACGCAAATTAACAAATAATGGAGTAATTACTTTCAAACTCTCTCAAACTATAATCATAGCTTAGTTACCCCGTTTCGCGCCTGGTTCCCCTGTCAGGTGTGGCGAACCTAGGGCACGCGTGCCCGAGGTGGCACGTTTGATAATTTGGGTGGCACACGAACGATTTCCAAGCTCAAATTTTAAAAGTTTATAAAATAAATAAAAATTATTAAATATTTCGTGAAATATTAATTTATTCCATTTCATTAATTATTAAATGATTACCAAGATAAACGACAATCGTTTATAATTTTATCGTGGCAACTTCTAACTGGAAGATTTTATGATTCTTGTAACAAAATTGATGAATTTAATATCTGCAGGCGGATTAAACAAACGAAATTTTTTAGAATTGTTAAATGACGTAAACTCAGTATATACATAAGGGTTTACTTATGTACAACAGTGTGCGATGGTTAAGTCGTGGAAAAGTTCTTCAAAGATTTGTTGACTGTTTGGAAGAAGTTAGGCTTTTTTTAATAAATGAGAATCTTATTAAAAAAATTAAGCAGTCACTTTCAAATATTTCCCAAATACAAAAAAAACTTTTTCTAGAAGAAAAGTCAGATCAAATCAAAGTAACACAAGAATTTTATAGAATGAAACAAGTACTTTGTTTAAAAACCCCTTTACTTTTATTTATATTCGTCGACCGGTTTCGGTTGAACTCAACCTTCTTCAGGACAATAAACATATAAACTTTTTACGATTTTCAAGAACTTTACAAGATTTACTTTTGTTTTAATTTTTTTATTTTTTCACTGCTTGGGCACGCCACATAATCGAGAAATAATATTTGAGAATTTTCGGCACGCTAACCCAAAAAGGTTCGCCACACCTGGCCTATGTAATTCCTAATATTATATTATTATCAACAGCATTTAGCAAATAACTTCGTCGGCCAATCATTATTATTGGGAAACATTACAATACTTCAAGTGGCAGTACACAAATAATGATTAAATGTCAAGTCTTAGTGTGAGATCTTTTTTTGTTCTATCTACTCAATGCCAACTATATTTGAGTGAGAACGAGTGGAAATGTTTTTTTAATATTTTGGAGTACCAAATGAACAATTAACCAAACCTTCGATTAAATGTTTAACACCCGATATAATCGATACGGCGAACATGTGACAGGCACGAACCGCCTTCCACAATAACGCTTAGGACACGTTCAGTTAATAATAAACGACTGCATCGTTTGAACGACCGCTTAAACGATCGATTAAACGCAACTTCCACTATCCAACGTAATTAAACAGAAAATAAACAGTCAAAACGTAATTCTGTCAGCCCTAATTATGATGTAATTTAAGACGCATTTCAAGAATGTGATTTTATAAAGAAACACATTTTAAACTGGTAACCATTTCGAAATAGCAGGATGTTAATTATTTTAAACTATAATATGCGCAGTAGTTAATAGTCACAGGTTTGATTCTATTATTCTTGTGGAAATCCTCCACAGCCGATTAACGAAAACATATAATGGAATATTTTGAATTTTCAAAACATTATGAAAAAGGGAGGGAATAATTGAAAATGTTGATTATCTAAACATTCGATTTCGTAAAATATGTGATAATCGAATAGTGCTTCGAATCCATTCGATTATTCCGAAACTTAGCTTGCTAGATCGTTCGAAAGAACTGTTTCGGGTGAATTTTAATGGATAATTTCGATAATGATCTTCGCTATTATGCGTCAATGAGATATGATGAAATTATCGCCGAAATGGAATGATACTTATTAAACACACATAATATAAAGGGATTTATATCGTAAGTGACCAAAAGGTAACTTACATTACTTAAAATATCCCAGAATACGAATACGGTGATTTTAATACATACACATATGACACATATGCCAGCAATATGGTGCTTGGATTATAATTTTCAGAATTATTAATTATAACTTTCATTATTGAGGACATCACATTAGTCAAATACATATAGATTCTATCGAATTATTACAACACATTGGGACACGGTACTGTAGGAAGGTATCCTACACATACACTAATATAAATATTATGTACAAGGTGGGCCAGTGACAACCGTACTTAATTAAATTATTTTCAGCTCGGCGTTCGAGAAATGAATTTTATTAAAAGAAATTATTATTTATTCATGCGTTTGTTATTATATTTAATACGTGGATCTGTTAAATATTCAATTAGCAATCGTGACAGTTAATATTCCTACTTAAAATATCATATAATACCTATTCATTTTAGATTTTAGACACTCATAATATCACTACGACTTATTACTGTTCGTATTGCGCCGGATGTTCACAGAACACCAAGACTTACTTATTCCATTATTCTAAGTTTTACTATAATATGTACCGGAGTACTGTCCGTTGCGTAACATATGAATTGGTCAATACACAATTACCGTCTAATTTCAACAATTCACTTATCACTGGATAAACATTTAGCTATTTTCACTAAATATTATTGTTTTTTATTACAATCACACGGGTTAATTGATTAAAGTCTTTGCACTATTCGGAAAAAATCTGAAATAAATCGAAACACTTCCATTAGATGTTGTAAATTTTAAATCGCAAAACATTGTTAATCGCTCTTTTCACAATATAGTCTCAATCTGAAACTTACAAGCTAAAATGCCTTAAAATGCAACTTACGCATACAAAGTTTGAAACAATAATTACACATACCTAATATTATATCTTATATCACACCTTATCAACTAGCAAAAAATATACATAAAATTAAATATTTTCATCAAAAGACCAAATGGAACCATTTCACTGTGTAGAAAATAACAGTTTATAAAAATTAAAATACATTGAACGATACTTCACAAATATTAAATTATATGCACTTATTCAAGGTTGATGAAATTTTGCTTCTTGTAGGTATAGTTTTTTCTTTCAAAGTATACAAAAAAATCGCTAGTTATAATATGTAGATAAGTGATCATAGACTATTCAAGAATTAATTAAACTTAGCTACCTTTGAAAACATTTAGACGGTTAAATGATTTAAATTGTAGAAGCCTCAGAACATTTGAGACAGTGAAATAATGTTATTCCTATAAACAACACCCTACCATTTTGTAGTAGGTAAATCAGGTTCACTAAATCTAATGATTTAATGTAATAAGTTTTATATTATTACCAATAGGTATATGTACCTATAAAATTATTCTATATGTGAAAAAATATTTACACAACTGTGAGGGTGAGATAGTTATAGCTACAGTTTTTTTAATCGCAATTTTCAATCCACAATATTTTAATTATGAATTTATTTTAAATAACAGGCGGTGGCACGCATTTTTTACAATTTTCCAGAAAAAATAGGTTTCAGTTGAAATTTCTGAATATAATTTTTGTATCATGATAAACTTTGTTGATAAAAAAAATGCCTAATCGCCAGACAGTTTAAAAAAAAATTACCAAATTTTGTTCTAGAAAATCGAAAAAAGTATTTTTTTATACTTCTGGATTGTAGTAAGACTAATTATTTATCTTAGCAGTTATATGAATAATTGCAAAACAAACATTAACCCTCAACTAAAAGCTACAATACATGAATGTTAGGCTATAGTTCTCGAACGAATTTCAATTAAAAAAATACCTAATCTTGTTTTCTCTGCTCATTTAGATACGTGTGTATTTTTTATCTGTTGCAATTTCTCAAATAGTTTTGTGTTTGTATTCTTTTTAAAAAATAAATTCGCTTCGCTTATCATAAATGTAACACCATCTTATTTAGGGACCTTATTCGGAACCTCTGTATGATAAATGTACATAATAAACAATTAATAAAAAAGGATTTAATATTTTTAACAGGCTTTTACGAAATTCGTGAAAAGCAACTCTCAAATACCTTCACCAACCTTTCCAAAAAGTCTTCTAAAGTATTTTTAAATCATCGTAGAAAGCAAACACTTTGTGGCTTGACATTATATAGAATGAAACAAGTACTTTGTTTAAAAACCACTTTATTTGTATTTATATTCGTCGACCGGTTTCGGTTGAACTTAACCTTCTTCAGGACAATAAACATATAAACTAAATTAAGGTACAGAGTTGAGATTAAAGTAAACGTTGAGAGTTGTTTACTTTAATCTCAACTCTGTACCTTAATTTAGTTTATATGTTTATTGTCCTGAAGAAGGTTGAGTTCAACCGAAACCGGTCGACGAATATAAATACAAATAAAGTGGTTTTTAAACAAAGTACTTGTTTCATTCTATATTTTTAAATCCCTCCCAAAAGAGGCGAGGTCGATTGTCAATGTCTATTTTATCAAGGACTAAAAGATCGCTTTGATAAATTGAATCACTTGATCACGTGATCACTTGAATATGATTTCAAAATTAGTTCAATTTAATCTAAGAAACATATTTAATGTGAGCACAGGAAAGAACATAATATATACAAAATTCATTCGAGAACATTATCCTTAAGACTTATTTATAAAACAGAATTCGCACACATTATAACTGCAGAAAAATCGCATCGCTGTTAGTTAACGCGCATCATGTTCCCGTAGCACTGCAAGCTGAGCGGCCGCTGTAACGAAAGAAGCAAGGATTAGACAATTGGATTACTACTCCTTAACGGGGCTCGGCCTGTCAGCGTTTAAGCAATAAATATCAGTCAGTAACCTTTTACGGTTCAGAAGATCCATAACTGAAAGAAGAGTTTTAATTAAACAAATCAACATATTCAAGTCGCTCATATTGGAAGCAGATACAATGCAGCAAATAACAATTTACTTATTTATTAAAGAAAATAACTTAGTTTACATCACTTTATTTTTTTAAATGACTTTTTAAAATAATAAATAGTTTGAGTGAGAATTGAACATTCCTACCCTGGAATTGGAGTCGATAACTCTATCCACCGGGCTAAATCCCGAATGGATTACACCGACATTTATTGCGTGTATTAAAATTAGAAGTGAATTAAGATTAGTAAATTACATTGGCAAAGTTTTAGATACAATCTTTAATTTTATGATTATTGAACTCAAAGATTGAAACTAACTGAAGTCCCCGGAGCGACTCTGCGTCCCCAGCGTGTTTTTCATAATCAGACTTATGACGTGTTGTTTAAAAAAAAGTATACAGTGCTTTTCCTTATTATTTAGAACATAAAGCGTGAAAAAATTTATCTGGAAGTATCAAAATTCATCTTTAAATGGTAGGAAAGGGAGTGGCTAAGTAAATCTATACCTTACTCTTGATTTGAAGGTCAAATGTGAAAATTTTCAACAGTCTCTGAACAAAACTGTGGATTTGTATTAAAAAACTAAACCACACCGCCGCAGACACTCGTCCTAATATATTTTAAGGTCATTTCATAAAAAAATCTCCAGTCACAAAGAGTCCTAAATTCTCCAGCCTTTAAAAACAAATATCAATTGTACTTTTGGCGCTTATCTTCTCATAAACATAATATTAACAGCGATGGGGGGAGTAGGAAACGTTAATTCATGGAATGTCCAGTGATGGGGGTAGTAGGAAACGTTAAGTCATGGAATGTAAAGTAATGGAGGGAGTAGGAAACGTTAAGTCATGGAATGTCCAGTGATGGGGGGAGTAGGAAACGTTAAGTCACGGAATGCCCAGTGTTTTTAATATACTGACCCCTGCGTGCAAAGTCGTATCTTCTCCAAGCATAAACTTTTTAATAAAAGTATGTTTTTCGGAAGTGACCTACCAGGGAAGCATGTTTTCTATATATGTTTTTACAGAAATAAAAGAAAATTAGATAGAGCTCAAGAACTCATAATAAATTGTACAGCGCCCTTGAAATGATTTTTCACTAAAACGGTTCTAAACCAATCATCCAAATAATAAATATCCACTCTACTCTACTTTTGCCACTAACCTTTTCATAAATGTAATACTAGTAATAATAGTAGTGATGGGGGGTAGCAAATGTAAAATCGTGCAATGTCTAGTGTTTTAAATATAATGTCCTCCGCGTGCAAAGCCATATCTTCTCCAAGCATAAACTTTCTAATGAATGTGTATTTATCCGAAGTGATCTGCCAGGTAAGTATGTTTCTGTATCCATTTGTAAATAGTAGAATTAGATAGAACCTAAAAATTCTTTATAAATTGTACCGCGCCCTTGAGGTGATTTTTCACAAAAACGGCGTTATACAAATAGGCCACTTGCATGGATTTCATAACGACTTGGAAAAAATCGTGTGGATAGATTTTTTTTACTAAGATTACGAAAATGTTAGTAAATTTTTTTAGAAATGAATAGTTTTTTTTTTTATAAATAAATAAATCCATTATTAATTTGAGATCGTGACGTCACTAGATGAAAATGTCCCGTCTCCGATTATGTTCTCTTAATTTTGTAAAATTCCACGCTGATTTTTTTTTATATGGCAACGCTTTGATTTCCGGCGAATTTTTGAATTTGCGTTTAACGTTCACTAGATGTATTGTTTCTTCTATGCGAACTTATCCTTTGGTTTGATTTTTTGATAAAGATGGCGGTGATTTTACAGATTGTAAGGACCCTGTTCAATTTATTGCTATTCGTGTGGAAAACGTTCTTTTTTTAATGATTTTCAGCAATGTAATTATCGTCTTTTCGCACCCATAAAATTATGTCCCGTCTTTCCGGTTTATAAAAAATGGTCTGATATTTCGGATTGATATTTTCAAAAAATCGGCAGGGCTTTAAAAATACGATTTAAAAGAATTTTTTTTTTAAATGTGATGCTAGTGGCCTATTATCCAATTATTATTATTATTAGGTGATAGGGTTTTATAACACCCTAGTCCCTAGTTCTAGTCCTAGCGACAACATTCTTGCCTCTCTGCGCCTTGTCCCGGCGCGGGCGATGCACGACGATGCCACCGAGCGATATCACCCTAACGACAGGCATTATCCTAACATCGTTGCGGGGTGAGTGACAAATTTGGATCTTGTTTATTCACCTCGGAACATTTGTCAAAACAAAGTTAGGAAGCGCTCCTCATTAACCAGATGTGTTCAGCTTCAGAGGTGATAATTATTACCTACCTCTTTACTGCGCGTGGTTTTCATAATATTTTATGTTATAGCTCAGTCAGCCTCCGTAGTAGATCCAAACACCTTTAGGCCTTTAGGTATGGTTGTAACTCGTAATCTCTCTTTTTATTACTTGCGTATTTTATGCGGAATGGAACTTTCTACAGTAAGGCGCCGTAATCGGTCTCAAAAATAAGAAGATGGAGAGATATGTAATGACGAATGTTAGAGGAGCGCGCTAATATGTAAAGTGATAAAATCGATGCGTAGATTGTGAAAATGTTTAATAAAACACAACTCGTTTAAAATAGGGCAAAAAATCGCGGGGGTTGTCTTAAACAGCATTTAAAAAAACACTGTGAATTTGTTCATACATATAACTTGTAAAATAACTGAAACAAAGGTTAGTTTATATGTTTATTGTCCTGAAGAAGGTTGAGTTCAACCGAAACCGGTCGACGAATATAAATAAAATAAAGTGGTTTTTAAACAAAGTACTTGTTTCATTCTATGAAACAAAGGTGTTTATAATAATTTTTGGAGCATACTTTGCGAATTTTTTCTATCGTGGGAATTTTATATAATTTGTCTAAATATTATCTTCAAGAATAACATATATTTTTTTAAGAGCTTTAAAACATATAAGTAACATGTAAGAAATCGGTGGAAATCCGGCTAGCAGCGGCTTAACCACGGTAGGAAGTGGATTGGTTTAATTCTATAAATATATATACCAACGTACCAAAATTCATAATTTAAGCCCATTTTTAATTTAAAAAATCAGAGTGCAATTCACACGCGGTGGAAGTGAAACCCTAAGAAAACTAAAGTATACAGTAGGGAGGCTATGAAGCACCGCACAAAGAGGAGGGCGATTGTACTATTTCATTCTCTCGCAGTCTAAATCCTACCTATAGAAATATGTATATGCCTGTATGTGTTTGTCTCTTTGTAGTGTCGCTATTTATCGTTTCATCGAGTTTCAAATCGCAACGATGCCAAAGAAATTTTCACTTCAATAAGATTTGGATAATTTGTATAGCGCCGCTTTTGTGAAAAATCACCTCAAGGGCGCTTGTACTTATATTTAACGATATATTGATTTTTTTTTAAATTTCATTATTAACTGCTTTGTAATTATGCTCGACACATGCCCGTTTGATAGTGGTCGATGTCCACTAATTCGGTATAAATATTATCTTCTATTAGTATTCTGGGAAATGAGGATAACGTAATACCAGAATTTCCGCACTAAAATAAATCCCGACTTCTAGTATAACGAAGTGGAATTCGAAAGATTATTATCAATGCAAGCAATTCTGAACATTCAAATGTTTCATTTAGAATTTAAATAAAAATACCAAGTCAGTGAAAATCCTTCAGTCAGAGAATTTAAGCGTGCATACGCTTATACGAACACAAAGAATGTTGGCAAAAAATAGCTGGAATATCTTAAACCGCTATTTTTTTCAACATCTTGTGCAGTGTAGGAACATCACAGAGATGTGAGATGTGAGATGAATTATACTCAAGTTGACTTCTAACAAAGGTAAAACATAACATAACACGAGGGCGCGGCCCTTTTCAAACAAATCTTAATTTTGGATTTGAGATCAAAATACCCAACCAAACTTTACTACCAGGCTAAGTAGCTACCAAGCTACTTTATTTATTTTTGATTTAAATTACAAAATATAAATCATTTAAATTTTTTATGTTTTACGATTTTTGAAGCAACTCGGACAATTATTTGTGAGTAAATTAAAAACGTTAAAAAAATAATTGTTTACATTATAATTTTGTTGCTTGTTTTATATGTAAAACACAGATACATGTAAATAATATTATTTGATTTACGGAATATTTCATACCTCATTATTTCAAAACTGTTACCATTTGGAGATCTGACCAATCAACTGGAGTATCGATATTTTAGAGCTGGATCAATGGAATCTAAATTCTTTAACATAATCATAATCATTTTGTAATGATAGTGCACATTTTGATTTTAATATGTTAGTAATTAGAAAGTAAATTTAATTCCGTCTGTAAAACTCTCTTTGGTGATATTTTACAAACATTAACCAAGTTTAATTATTAATTTTTAATTTCAGTATTACAATCAAACTGTATGAAAATAGTATTGAATAACAATATATTATCTACAGATCACCTTCTTACAAAAATATTGACCCCTTCCTGTATTCATTACAATCAATCATCAACAATTCAAAAAAAGTAGAACGGCAAATCTTTATAGGAGATTTAAACGTTAATACTATCCATGAATACCTCCGTCAAAAACACGACTATCTATATCTGCTTGGGGAAAACGGTTTCAGTCAGACAATTAACAGCATTACTCGCGAACAAGGCTCGAGTAAATCGTGTCTGGATCACATCAATGTGAAAAATATTAACTTTATCGACACATTAATTTTACACACTACTATTTCAGACCACTATATACCATCTATTTGCCTCAAAAACAAGCCTCCCACTTTCGCTACAATTAAATACGTTGCTCGAACCAACTTCAAAAATTTACTTGAGTTCAGAAAACTGGCAAAATGTCCGAGACTAATCAGAAGACCAAATAAAGGAATTTATTACCAAACTACATGAGTATATATCAAAACAAAGAAACAATAACCCATAACAAATAAACAAATAAAACTCACGCCATGGATCACCCCGGGAGTAGTCAAATCAATTCACAGAAGACATCTTCACGAAAAGGTTAAAAGGTATCCAGAGAATTTGGTTGTAAAATCTTATTATAAAGTATAGGAATTTGTGTAAGAATTAAATTAAATCCTCAAAAGAAAACATTTATAAAATCTCATTAAAAAAAATTCTCGATAAAGTAATACAACGGAAACTGATCTCGCCAATTTACCTATCCCTAATCTCGATCACAAAGTAGAATAAATCAAAACATCATCAAACAAAGTCATGAAGATAATTGACGACCTCAAGTCATCAAAAAGTATTTGGTCCAAATAAGATTTCATAAAAATCTGGTAAAAATTATTAAATCATGCATAGCCATACCGATTGTGTTCATTTCAAATCCAAGCTTTAAAGCGGGAAAATTTCCTAATCATTTAAAACACTCAATTGTTATATTACTGCAAAAGAATGGGGACAAATCACAGATACCAAATTACCGGCCTGTTTGCCTGTTTTCTGTTGCTCAATCCCGTCTCAAAAATTATTGTAAAAATTGTAAAAACCGTCTCAGCCATTACCTTGAAATTAATAACATCCCCTCTAGTAGACAATACGGCTTTTGAAATGGTTTGGGCACTGAAAACGCCATTGCTAATTTGACAAAAATCATCTCTAGTAATCTAGACAAAGGAAATAAATGCATTGCACTATTCTTAGATCTAGCCAAAGCATTTGACACTATCTCCCACAAAATTTTGTTGTATAAACTACAGCGAATTACAGAATTACAGGGTCAAATATTCAAATGGTTGATTATTTACCTAGAAAATAGAAGCCAAAGAGTGGATATTAACGGAACTTTAAGCCATCCAGCCAATATTAAATATGGTGTACCTCAAGTGAGTATTCTAGGACCACTTTTGTTTAATGTTTATATACATGAGTTATGTAATAGTTCTTTCGCAGACCACATACCTTTGCAGATGATACATTTTTTATTATTTGAAGGCAAAACCTGGAATGAATCTCACAGTAAAGCAATAATTGGTATAAACAAAGTCAAGAAGCAACTAGATAGCGATCTCCTCACTCTAAACTTGGATACAATTAAATTCATCTGCTTCAGTCCAACTCAAGCGGGTCAACCAAAAGAAATACATATCATGATTAATATGATTATACACCATTGCAACGACATAACTGCATGTAAATGCAATACCTTGGAATGTCTGAGATGGGATAAACATATAGACTTAACTTCGACAAAGGTCAGGAAACTTACACAACTGTTCATGGCAATTAGAAATATTCTCTGCGCAAAGGACAAGAAGCGAATTTACTTTGCAATGTGTAATTCCATATTAGATTGTGCTTCCTTATGTTGAGGCGGTTGTACTAAAACAATACTTGATCCCTTAGCAAAATCTCAGAAATCAATTTTAAGAATCATACTTAAAAACCGTTCAGGTACCCCAGCGATTCATTATTCGAAGAGTTTCGTGTTCTTGATGTAAGACAATTATACATGAGGAAAATCATATTACATACTCAAAAACAGTCACCACTGCACTTCCGTAGACCATTACCACGACACCAGACATGTCTTTGAATGTCTGGTGTGGTGATAATGGTTGAGGAACTACTGGGTTCCTCTTTAGTTCCTCCAACCACTTCTTCATATTTTATAAATTCATCGATATCAAAACTAAAATTTCATGGAATGGTTGAAAAGCATACGTACATGTTTATAATTTTTTTTTTCTTTTTTACTTTTCTTTTTATTTCTCATCTCTACGTTTATATTGTTTATATAATTTAAAAATATATATATATATTTACATTCATAAGCAACTTCTTGTATATAGCAACAAAACTTTAATATATTATCCACCAAGTGTAATACCACATGACACATGACTTAAGAATGCCACATGACTTAAGAATGATCATAGACTCGAACACAGACAGCGGAATTTAGATCTAGACTTAAAACTCACATTTTCAGACAGTCGTATCCATAAACTCAAAATCTTTCACCTTCACATTCAATGCCCGCGACACTTTAAATAACTAATCTTAAAAAAATAAATAAAAAAGAAACCTCTTTCTAAGCGTTTGTAAAGGTCATTTCATGAACATTATCCAGCCCTAAAGAGTCCTAAATTATCCAGTCTTTTAAAATAAATATCAACTCTATTTTTGCCACTAATCTTTTCATAATTGTAGTACTAACAGTGATGAGGGTAGCAAATAATGTAAAATCATACAATGTCGAGTGTGTTAACTGTAATGTCCTCCGCGTGCAAATTCGTATCTTCTTTAGCTTTCTAATTAAAGTGTGTTTATCGGAAGTGACCTGCCAGGTAAGTATGTTTCTGTATCCATTTGTAAATAGTATAATGAAATAGAACTTAAGCATTCTTAATAAATTGTACAGTGCCCTTGAGGTGATTTTTCACAAAAAACGGCGCTCTATAAATTATCCAATTAATATTATTAATACCTAAGTAAAAGTCAATATAATAGACAAAAAACATTTCATGTAATAAATCTGCTCACTCTGACTGTCCTGAATAAAACGGGTAAAATTCCTAGTTGGACAGCCAAAGATCATTGTAATATGAAATATGTAAATTTTTTTAAAGTACAAAACTGTTAATTTATGGTGTGGCTATTAAATTGTCTTTTGGGTACATATATAATAGGTACATATGTGACCTCACAGGTAAGTATGGTCTTGTATATTTTCTGCCTGTACAGTAAATTTTTACGCAGCATCGCGTTCATTGGTCAAATCATTGAAGGTATATATGTATAGTTTCGTATCGGTGATCGATGAACCGACGCGCGACGTGTGCAATTTTTAACCGTAAGTTGTTTTAATGGTTTGTCTAGTTTGCAGTTCGAAGTAAGATTGAAGTAATATATTATAAGTTTGTACAGAGCCCTTGAGGTGGTTTTTAACAAAAACGGCGCTGTACAAATCATCCAAATATTATTACATATTATAATATACAGAATAAAGAGTAGGTAATCTTTTATAAGATGAATCTGAAATACTACTTATCAAAGCCAATTTTGTTTAGAAAGAAAGACCCCTCAGATCTTGTTCCGAACATCAGTAATACTAATACGTTCCGTTTGGAAGAGCCGCGCATGTCCGAATCGACGAGGAACCGCTCATAAAACAACTCGCGAGAATACATTTCCGCGGAACATATAAAAATGCCGATTAGCCAGCGGCGCTTGCGGAAACCTTTGATAATTCCGTATCAAAAAAACATTCCGTTATAATTTGTATATAACACATAAAAGTGCGCAGTAAAGTTAACGAGCGGCCGCCCGCCGTCGGACCACACAGCCGCCGCGGGTTTATTTATCCCGCAGTAAACACCGCTGTCAATATACTATACACCGCTAGATATGACTGAACTCCGACACTAGTCGTTACAATGTAAAGTATTCAACCGACAACATCACGCCGATTCTCCGTGGGATTGGGGAGACAGCAGGCCATGACAACTGGCGGTAATCAATATCAATGATTGTCTGCGGGACAGAGGTAAAGAGTTCCATCGTTGTCACAGCGGATCTATCGGCGGTATTATCCGCTGAGATTATAGGTGCACCGCTAGATATGCCTGAACTCCGACACTATTCGTTACAATGTAAATTATTCGACCGACAACATCACGCCGATTCTCCGTGGGATTGGGGAGACAGCAGGCCATGATAAGTGTTAGTGGCGGTAATCAATATCAATGATTGTCTGCGGGACAGAGGTGAAGAGTTCTATGCGGTATTTGTAATCGTTGTTACAGCGGATTTATCAGCGGTACTATTCGCTGTTAATACAGGTACACCGCTGGATATAACTGAAGTCGTTCCAAGTAAAGTATTCAATCGACAACATCACACCGATTGTCGGTGAGGTTGGGGAGAATGCAGGACATGACAAGTGGTGCGATCTAATCAATATCGATGAGTATCTGCTGGATAGAGGTAAAGAGTTCTATGCTAATCATTGTAATTTGTAGTCGTTGTCACATATAGACACACCGCTGTTGTGAATATAGGTATCTACACCGCTAGAAACGACAACTCCGACACTAGTGGATACAATGTAAAGTACCTATTCAACCGACAACATCACGCCGATTCTCCGAAAGGGCATAACTTGGGCTCTGCTATAAGCTGTTATCGTTTTGATAGCGAATCTATCGGCTGTACCTAATCTCCGTTGTCAATTACTGAAACTATTTAATTCATTTTAACGAAGTTCACTTACAAACGAGTTCGTGGTAAGGGTGCAAAATTTTATTTACATACATTTTACAACTTTAAGAATTCTCTTACTTTCACAACGGCTTCGGTGAAATCAATTCAATATTCCATAAGTAATGTGGTTCAATTCAATATTCCATTAGTAATGTGGTTCACTGTAGAAACAATTGGAAGATATCATATAACAATTGACCAGCCGTTACCGATAACGCTCCAAAACTGAACACATGGAGACTTAAGGTCTCGACTAATAGCAATACCCGAAGAGTTAAATAATGGACTAAAACAATGCACTCCTTTCTTCTACCTACAAACTACTCTATTCAAGTTCGTGACACTTCCCAGAAATGACCCAGTGCATTGGTCAAAATGAAGCAAATTTTGTAAAGAAATTTTATGAATCTTCTCATAAGGTTCAGCCTGCTTTGTTCGACTCTTTCTTTTCCCACACAAAATTACGAACGTTGGCTATGTGAAAAGGGAGCTTATAAATGTATTTTTGTATTATTTTCTGAATGACTTAATAAGTAAATCTAAAATTGTAATATTAAACCTTTGAAGACTATTAGCGAGTCAAAAACAAAAAATTGAAACAAAAAAAAAACAAAAATAGATTCCATTTTAATCCAAATCAGTATACTTGATAATGTTATGAAGTTAAAATAAAACAAAGCAGTTATATACATAAACTGCAAAGTTGAACCCTGTCATAAATTAATGTTTGTATGAATAATAATAATAGTCATTTTTTAATATATATATAATTTGGCATTCTCAGACTATAAAAATATTACCATTTGTTATTTCGGCTAATGGCATTATACCTAGCTCTCTCATTCAAAATTTAGGCGTATTAGATTTGTCAAAAAAATTGTATTTGAAAATGCAAAAGTCGGTCATTTTAAATACATGTAGGATTACGAAAGATTTTTTAAATATTTATATTGAGGGATCAGTAGGATTTATCGGACCAGTTAGGATTTCATCAGAGCCGAACCCTCTGATATGAAAATATTTGGAGTCGGTGAAATATTTTCCCATTATATTTCTGGTGGATTGACGTATTGTTCTTGTATTGTTTTGTATTTATTATATTTATTATATTTAGTGCACTTACATTGCGTGAATTTACTAGATATTCATTTGAGGAAAAGTGTGTGGAAGGGTTTAGTCTTTCATTTGGGAAAGATTTAACCCGGACATAAAATCTGGAGAAATAATAGAAGGACGAATATAGGAAGAACAATAAAGCTGCGTTGTCGCAACGGAAGCATCGCAGAAAATCAGGAAAAAAGAAACTTAAATACATAACTATCCACGTGCCAACATGCGAGATTTTGCTTGACCCCCCCTCCTCCCTTTTGAGCTCACGTAATTAATGTATGCCCCCTTATGAATATTGTGTATTTGAGCAATAAAATAAGTAGGTAATAACCTAATTTGGCGGTGAAAGATGTGTAGGTAGTTTTGATATGAGGTGCTTATATATATTATAATATTAACAAATACAAAATTCTGATAAAACAATGGATCATCGAAAAAGGTCGTGCAATAATTAGTCACCTCACCCAAATATAATCCTCCTATCCCATTATTGTTACCACGACTACCAACCTGAAATTTTTTGTCAAATATTTTTAGTTAATTGAAAAATGTATTTTATTTAATATTTATAAAAAATATTTGTAAACTAGTCTGTCTCGACACAGGACTTCCTAGTGAGACAGGCCAGGCCAAAAAAAATGTTAACTTTATTGTATAGATGCATAAATAAAAAATAAATAAATAAATAAATAATAAAAGTGTATCAATGCAAGCGCACTTTACAGGGGAGGCGTTGTAAAGAACTCAAAAAGCCAGTTTCACCTAATACACCGATTTACCAAATTCTGAACTTGGTGACGAAAGACGGCTTCCTATCACCTGGATGAAGGAATTTGCTTGGATCCCACCCGGGCGTAGCGTATTTAATTTTTCGGCTTTCTGTGGTGGTAGTAGGAGATTTTCAAACATTGTTGGATTATTCCATTGATAGTATATCTCTATCTGTTATTCGTAACTTTGTAACTAATGTTTGTCATTCTTTTAAAACAAGAAAATAAACAAAAATTTTAACAAAACAAAAAACGACTTCAATAAAGCACTAAAAAGTAAAAAAAATATTTCGTACGATTGTTATTTTTGGAGTCGGTGTCAGCCAAGTTAACTACATACATAGTCAAAAAATAACAAAAATTTTAACAAAACAAAAAACTACTTAAAAAAATGCACTAAAAAGTAAAAAAATAATTTCGTACGATTGTTATTTTCGGAATCGGTGTCAGCTAAGATCTCCACATCTCACATATACTCACATATATGTGAGATGTGGAGATCTTAGCTGACACCGATTCCGAAAATAACAATCGTACGAAATTATTTTTTTACTTTTTAGTGCATTTTTTTAAGTAGTTTTTTGTTTTGTTAAAATTTTTGTTATTTTTTGACTTTTAGTGATGAGCGTGCCATTCATCGAAATCTGTTGGCGTAATATTGAGTTATTCGTCCATTTGTCGCGCACATACTTATTGCAAATTTAAGACACATATGGTTTTCTCATGGATTCCATCATCAGAACTGGACCAAATTAAAATGGAACCACACGGGAAGCACCAACTTTCTAATAAAAAAAGAATCACCAATATCGGTTCACCCAATCGAAAGTTCTGAGGTAACAAACATTAAAAAAATACCGTCGAATTGATAACCTCCTCCTTTTCGAAGTCGTTTAAAAAGAAAAGAATTTCTAAAGATTGCTGATGAAGTGATCCAACTAAATGGAAGGTGTTTGGACAAAATTATTGAAATTTCAACGAGAGTAAAACTCTTCAAGTTTAGAAAATTTAAATCAGTTACAAACTACGTAATCGATGTGATGTCTTTTGTCTACGACCAGGAAGGACGGTTAATGACCTCACCATGATTATTAAACAAAGTACGAAGCCACGACCGAAGTCTGATTCCTAAAAAGAAGAATAAAATAACAACGCCGAAAATTTTACTAAATTGAACAAATATCACTTTACTCCATTTTGAGACATCAAAAAAGAAGTACTGTAATTAATGTACTAGATTTAATCATAAAAATGACTATATAATATAATATCATATAAGTAATTTTATGTCCAAATACAACTAACAGGGCGTGAATAACCATTGATAATTATATGTTTTCAAAAACTCTTCGTAAAACTTGGAAATAAAAAGGATAAGAAGATAAAAATGCCATTCAAAGCAATAAGATTTCCTAGATAAAATATTTAAAAATATACACGTTTGGAATGTTTAGGAATCACCCGAGTCAATTAGAGGTGAAAAAAGGTTACAACTTACTATAGAGTAATTACTCGTACTAGGTGCATGACGATTTGTTGTTTATCAGACAAAGTAAAATAATGTTTTCTATCTGTTTTATTTCCAAAAGGATAATTTGAATAAAACAAAAACGAGATGTTTTGTTAGTGTTAAGGATTTAATGTGCTTCCCAAATAATCCATAAATTCCGCTGTTTCTAATAAAAATGATGAATGTTACTACGTTGTGTTTACGTTGCAAAACAATAAATTTTCCCTGGTAAATTTCAAAGCGCCCATAGAATGAGAAAGAAATTGTCAGATTTACATAATCAGTATGTGGATAAATAAATTTATCTCAAGAGTTTGTTTTGTGAATAAGAATTCCTAGAGATGTCTGCTATTGAAAAATCTATTTGTATAGTGACTAGGTAGAGTTGGTTAGGTATACCCGGCACCAGACCACTGAGCGGTTGGTATAGAGCCGCCGAGACTGAATCTGTGTATGTCTGAACATTGTGTGTGTATCTACGTGCTGTGCTCGGGCATTAGGTTGTTTGTTTAATCGACCGTGGGAACAAATACTATTGTAAACACTCCAATAAACTCCTCAATTATTCCTTCTTCGTGTTTTACGCTTTACGTTTTACATTAGCTTTTGGGGATTTCTAACAAGTTCGCCAAATTAATGAAGAATCAGGGTGTTTCAGGAAGAATGTCCTACTTATTTTGAATATGCATTGGATATTTGAATGTCATTATTCGTTTCTGCATCATTTATGTATGTTATTTGACATGTTCATAATTACAAGTTATTTTGTTTTTATTTTATTATTTATTGAGTTAGTTTATACTGCATTAGAATATAAACTAGCTAATACGCAAAATGTAACATTTCAATTTATAAATTTAAATGTTTTTCAGTAAGGGTAGCATTTCTTTTTAAATAGGTACATTCATTGTTTCTTCATTCTTTCAGGCATTTCGTCATTCATCTTTAGTCCTTCATTCATTAGGCAGTTCTGTGATTTTGATGTTTTCGTATGTGGCAATCTAACTGTTTATATTTCTTGTTTAATTTTGTAATTCATAATTCTGCACATCTTATAGAAATTACCCTAATATAATTATGTACATGTAATTATAGTTAATATTATACTTATTCTGGGCAAAGTCGACTTAGAGTATTGTGTCACGGGACGGATGGGAATTTTATGTTAAGAGACAAAATTCGTGTCACAAACGTAGGTAGGTATACAATATTATACAAATATACCTATAATATATATCTATCTGCATTTTAAGTAAAATAAAAGCAAAAAAAAAGCATTTCTCAAGTAAAATAAAAGCTTTATAATTTACAAAATATTCCATAGAACTTTCCCAGAATCTGATTAATGGGCATGAACTTAAACAACACTATCAAAATATTTACAATTAGTCGCAAACTCTTTCGATAACAATAATATTTTTAACATAGTGAGATAGTGTCATGAGATACAGTAGGTAACAAATTGCCTTAATGGAAGCGGAATAATAATAAAGATATATTATCTTTTGCAAATGATTGCTATTCTATTCTGTATTTTCACTGTGCCTAACTAAATAGGTATTGGTTGTTTTTTGTTAAACTAAAAATATTCAAAGTATTTGTAATGTAATATTTTTAATTCTTTTAGGTCTCTCTGTTGAAGTGATTGTTTAGTTAAAAAAAATCGTTTAACAGTTATTTAAAAATTGTGGTTTTTGATATCTACAAAAAATCATTTATTTAAGTATGGGTTCTGTTTTCAAAAAAGTGGCAAGGAATGGAGTATTCCAAGCAGATAACACAAATTTTCATTAACAAAAATTAATGATTGGATTGTTTTATATAATGATTGGATTGATTCATTGGGTACCGACTCAATTACTTATTATATCTTTCTTAAACTGAGTACCTACTTAATTTAAGATATAAATATATAGATAATATAGATTACTCAAATAGGTACTCCTACTTAACTTAACAAGTTTCAATAAGTCTCAATCGAACATTGGAGGTTATTATCCACCACTTACCCGCCTTGGTATAAGTAACAGATGGTTACTCCTTCAAGGCTCTCGCGAGGACTCTAATTTTTTTGAAAGAACGAAGCTATATACATTTAGTTTAGAACGAATTTAGACCTCCAATGTACCTGCATACGTTGTTAGTAAGCAGTAGGTATGCAATCTCAATCAAACAATTATAATAAAATTTAGGTAATAATTTATTCTTCTAGGGCACTTTTAGAATAAAAATATAAAGTACACATAATTCTCACACCATTTCAATAACCCGCCCTTCAAATAAATTCATTTAAACACTGATTAAAATTATGTAGGTAATATCAGACAATGCTCTTTAGTTATTTGGATTGCTAGTGCGGTCTACAAGATGGTACATTATAGATACCTACCATATTATCATTTTTGGTTACAATTCTTGTCTAAACTCTTCATAAAATATTGCCCACCCCTTTTAACATTGAATCTCTAATAAAATTATCGTTGATAATAATTCAATTCTCTTCATATTTTTCACTTTGAATCGATCTCTAAACAAAAAAACGAACCCAGTTTCCACGTAATGTAGGCAACTATTTACTGAATAATATTTTTTATAAATAAAAAATATTTGTAATTCATATTCATGGCAAAATAAAAATGAATTTTTAAACGACTTCGAAAAGGAGGAGGTTATCAATTCGAGGGTATTTTGTTTTACTAAAACTTCTTTACGCACGCCCTTCACTAAAAATAAAAAAATATATTTTTTTAACAAAACAAAAAACGACTTAAAAAAATGCACTAAAAAATAAAAAAAATAATTTCGTACGATTGTTATTTTTGGAGTCGGTGTCAGCCAAGATCTCTACGTCTCACCTATAACTACCTATGTATGTAGTTACCTTGGCTGACACCGACTCCAAAAATAAAAATCGTACGAAATTATTTTTTTACTTTTTAGTGCATTTTTTGAAGTCGTTTTTTTGTTTTGTTAAAATTTTTGTTTATTGTAAGAATTATATTATAAAATTAGTTCAGAAACTTGTTGACTATATCACTACGTAACTATTAAAGTGTTCTACAACTGATTAAATTTCAAAATTCTGTTATTATTCTATTATAGTATTGTGAAGCAACTGAAATGAAGGTAGATTATTGGCGCTTTGATAGACACATCGCAAGCAAAATACATCAGTACAGTGGATAAACAGAGAAGTAGGTTATGTGGGTAGGTACCTTATGTTAGAGCGCTCCGGCTCCTGCTCAGTACTTGGCGCAGGGTTGGTGGTAGTAGGCAGGGCGGTAGTGGTGAGGCGGGGGCGGCGGGGCCAGCTGGCACGAGGGCGGCTCCCACAGCTCCCAGTCCTGCGGCTGATAGGGCTGCTGGTACGGGTAGAGCAGGGGCTCGGCCATGGGCTCCTCCAGCCCCTTGCTCATGCAGGCAGCCTGCTCGCCGGGCTCGCGCTTCGGCCGGCACTCCACCAGGCGGGGCTTCACGTCCGGCTTCTCCTCGCGCCCGCGCGGCTCCACCAGCTGCTGGCGGCGAAGAGCTTCCTCCTTTTCCTTCAGGGCGTCTTTCTTCTTGAAACGCCGTCGCCGCCGCAGATAAGACCCGTTGTCGAACATGTTGTACGAGTCCGGGTCCAGCGTCCAGTAGCTGCCCTTGCCGGGTTTCTTGTCGTCCCGAGCCACTTTCACAAAACACTCGTTCAGACTGAGATTGTGTCGGATTGAGTTCTGCCAGCCTTGCTTGTTCTCCCGGTAGTAAGGGAACCTCTCCATTATGAACTGGTAGATACCGTTTAGAGTTATCTTCTTGTCGGGGGCGTTCTGGATGGCCATGGCGATGAGCGCTATGTAAGAGTATGGCGGCTTGACCATGTCCTTGGCGGGGTTGAGCTGCTGGTGGGGGTGCAGGTAGGGCGAGGCCGCATAGCCGTAGCGGTATTGCTCGTACCCGTAGCCGCCGGACCCGCCGGGGTAGGCGGCCGCCGCGCTCACGCCGCCCACCGCTCCGGCCGCCCGGTAATAGGCGTTTTGCTCCCCGAACAAAGTGTGCATCTCGAACATTGCGATGACAATTACGGTGATGACTGGTGACAATTACGTAATGGGTCGATTCGTTCGGAGAATTCGTCGAATCGGTCTACGACTCTATTTGGGCATCACGAGGACGGGGCGAATGTTTCCATCGTGTCCGCAGAATCAGCAACGGGTGGTGATGTCACCAATGGATTTCACACTTATCGAGTCACTGAACTGGGCACTCGTCCCAAAGCGGGTCACTGAACCCAGAGTTCGGAAGAACAACACACCCGGCCTTGGCGGCGACCTAGGCCACCCGAGGACTATCACGTTTACAAGGAAAACACGGACACTTCCAAAGAACACAAAGTGCTTGGCGCAGGTGGCCCGCGCGCAAACAAAAACAATTTGGCGGTAAAAACAAACGGTCGGATCAGGATCAGGCAGCGTGAAAAAAGGAAAACAAAACGATTTTCCAAAGTCAATGTTTCTTTAGGCGCCGCGCCGCGTATTTTGTTTTGAATCTAATCAGCGTCGGAAAACAAGCGGCCGCCAGGCTGTATTTTGATACACAACAAGGCTGGTTTACATAGCGCGCGGGCAACGCAGGCAGCGGCGGTCTGCGCAGGCGCGCGCGCAGCCAATGGGCGCCGGCCCCGCCCCCAGGGCCTCCCACCGCCGCCCGTCAGACTGCGACAGACAGACACACTGACTCATTCCATTTTCACTCATTTGCTATTGAGTCAATATTTTCATTGATAATACTCGCTGGAAACACATAATCTTTTAAAACGATTAAATAATCAAATATGTAACAATTTCATGTGGTAGGTAGGTTTTTCACAATAACTACCCACATCATGAATCTAGGTTATAAAACAAAGGAGTTTTTCATACGGAAGTCACTTGTAGCCCAGATACCATACCTACTTACTTCACTCCATGTCGTCATGTGGGAAATGACTGCTCGCAGTTAATACTATACTGATGGGTTAGATAAGTGGCGGACAAACCCCTCAAACACACCCTACTGATGGAGAGAGAACCAAAATAGTTTTACTTGTTTTTAACCCCTAAGGTCTTGGGTCATATAATGTGAACGAGGCAAGGAGTGTTTACCAAGATAGACTTCTTTGACGGTCCGTCCTCTCTGCCTACCGAAACGGTGTGATGGTTAGTTAGTTGAAATAAAATCCAATTAAATGGAATATTTCTGAAAGCAACCGAAAACATTTAATTTTTCAAATATAAAAATTTGATGCAATCATAAAATAGTTTTAAAAATGGCTGACCTTACGCTTTTTCTAACCAAAATACTGGTAAAGAAAACCAATGAAACACGACAAATTTTATTAGGCAAATGTATTAAAAACACGTTGTTTTATGTAAAAATAATTATTAAAAAAATTAATAACGTTTCAATTTTTTTTTCAAATCGTGGTTGGAAACTTTGGTTTCATATAGGTGTAGGTACATTTGAAGATTTGAATATAAAGCGCGGTATTTTCTTTTTTTAACACCGTTTAGATCATAGGTTATCAACGTGGGTGATAACGCCCCCTTGTAAGCGTTTCAGACTTTCAGACCAAGAGGAAATTGGGGGGGCGTTTTAAACTTTCATGGGGGTGGTAGAATACCCAGAAAAACCCATCCCATTCTATTACGCTCCCTCCCAGTTGTGGTAAATATAATCGTTGCAATAGCTGTTTAAGATTCGCGACGACAGATGGTAAGTAATGGCACTTGGGGGGCGCTAGAAAAAAATATTCTCAAAGTGGGCAGTGGGCAAAAAAAGGTTGAGAATCTATGGTTCTCAACGTGAGCGATAGCGCCCCCTTGAAGGCGTTTCAGATCTACAGGGGGCGGTAGGAAATAAAGAAAATTGAGGGGGCGTTTCAGACTTTCAGGGGGGCGGTTGAAGACACTCGGAGAAACCCATCCCACCCCATCTTATCTTGCCCCATCCCATCTCATTAAGGGCCATCCATCCACAAAAATATTTTACCTATCCTATTACGCCCCCTCCGTTGGGCAAATGTAACCCCATTGGGGTATTCCATTACGCCCCCTCCGTTCGTGGCATCCCATTATGCCCCAATTATGTGGTCAATTGCTGTTTCGGATTCACGAGTTAGGGGGCGCTAGAAATAAAAATATTCCCAAAGTGGGCGGTGGGCAAAAAAAGGTTGAGAATCTATCATATTTCTAACCGTGATAGTAGGGAGATACAACGATTTCTATGAGACCTATATGAGTTGTTGCGAAAAGCGAACGAATTACCTTGAAGGGTTAATAACGATTTGTAAATAAATGCACCGTATAGACGAAGGTGTGAAGGGTGTAGCTATAGCATTCACATGGGGTGGTTCGACCCTAAGGGGGGTTTCCATTTCCTTACCAATCGTAGGTAACCTACCTACCTCACAATATTCAGTTGGAGTTATCTTAATAAGTAGGTACCTACATAAAAATAAATGTTTCTTTGTTCCTTACGCGTTCCTAAGCAATCAACCGATTGCGATGAAACTTTGGTGATTTGTTGTACGCACGCCCTTGAAGGTTTCTATATACAATGGTGAACTCTGCCATTATGAATTTGCAATAGGTAGCGCGCGAGTTGTTAAAATGCGAGTACTTGGTATAGTTCAGAGACAGGGAGAGAAGAAGGGGAAGTGAAACACGGGAGAAAAGGGGACGCGGGAGAGGAACGGGGACGCACGGGAAAGGAACGCATCGGGGTGGAACAATTTTTTTCCTTATGTGGCCTTGCAACGCATGCCGGGTAGTCGCTAGTTAATAATAAAACTGCCTGGATTCTTGAAGAAGACTCTTATTTGACAAGTAACCATTCATGTTTTTTGAAGTAGAACTCCTGGTCAGTTCGTTGCCAGTTGCCAGTCTCATTGGGAGTTCAATCGGCGAATTAATGTGAGAGAAAAATCGCATACATACCTACATAAGGAAATCTCTTCGATTTATTTTCAATATTATATTATACCTACTAGCAGACCCGGAACACGTTGCTGTGGCTAACGAAACACAATGCCACGCCATTACCCAACCTTTATAACCAACGCCATCTGTTAATTAAATCAAATCCACACCGCCCGTTTGTCAGCCCGCTGCCGCTTGGCCAGATATATTATATATTTCAACCAATTTACACAAAACCTTGACAAATTATATACTTACCTTAAAACCTTCCTCATGAATCACTATACTTATCTATTGGTGAAACCGCATGAAAATCCGCTGCGTAGTTTAAAAGATCTAAGCGCACAGAAAGCGGGAGCAACTTCATTTTATACTGTGTAAAGATCATTATGTATGTTATACTTATCCTTTTTTCCCTAGCTCTTAAATCTGAAGAAATCACAACAGATTAGCGGACCTTGCAACAAAATAAATAAGTACAATTCGGCGATAATCATTATAATGCCGGAGGTTTTTTTTATATATGAATACCGCACAGGAGTCCTAACTCCTCCCGTCTAGAGCCAGTGAGACAATGGCGTATGGCGTCCCCTATTGGGGTATATTGTGAGGCTGAAGGTAGTGCGGGGAGGGGAAGAAGATGAGGAAGAGGAAGTAGGGTCTGGTTATTAGTACCTATTAGTACCATTAATAGTACCTGGTTATTCAGACCTGGTAATTAAATACAGCCAAAGTCATTTCAAGCAAAGTTTCATTCTGAAAAGTAGTCAAGGAAACAAAAAATAGTTTTATAGACGAGCATCACAACTTTCACAAGAATCTGTTAATTATTTTCATTATCTATATGTAACACTCATATAACGCACGGACTAGCTCTAAGCCCACCACAAAGCATCCCCAAAGCTGACAAAATAATAATAGGTAATAATAAAAGGATTTATTAATACCGAATTTAAATAATGGACCGATTAAGTAAAGCGAGGATTTTTTTCTTTGTTATTATCCAAACCTGCTGTTAAACCAAATATATCAGCAAGTTATATAATTATATACATATATTTGTGAAATTTTATTAGTTACAGATTTTTTTTTGCTAAGCTAAATGCCCATGTTGTGGTAGTAATCCATTTCATATTTTAAATGGAAATTAAATACTAATTTATTAAAACAGATGATTACCATACTAAATAAAAATAAAAAGTGGGAAGTAAAAAAAAAATCATATTTTAAAGAAAAATAGAAATAAAAATTAAATTCAAATTTTGAAATACATAAATTAATAATTAAGTGTTAAGAACTCATGTGTTCCATACAAATAAATAAATAAAACATATATAGATTAGAATAGATTAAAATAAATTAGAAAAATAAGTGAAACACTAAGAGAAAAAAAAATTTTTTTAGAATAATAGAAATAAATTTTTTAAATACAAAAAATATTAATTAAAATGTAGTGTTAAGAACTCATGTATTCTTTGAAGTATCTACGCTCGTCGCCTTTCGAAATTCCAATGTTGTACACATGCTATATAAAGTTAGTGATTTAGACATTTTGTTTTGAAGAGTTTTAATTTTCATTGTACATTTGTTACTTAAATTTAAGTAAAATTAAAAAATTAAAAATTAAAACTCTTCAAAACAAAATGTCTAGAAATTGTTACATAGTTAATGCCCAAGAAATACAAAAAAAATAGTGATTTAGAATTACTGGACTTTATGGCAGTAGGTACTCAGAGCATTATATTATATTTTAGGAGTGATGAACCAGAATTGTCGTTGAACGAATGAGGTATTAGTTTTTGGGACCACGCAACCCAGGTTTGATGAGAAACGAGTGTGTGCTTGATGTTGTGGAGCCAGTAGTAGGTTATTTTTTTTGTATATAACAAATGCTTGTTTTAGTAAATAGCTGTCGAATATCTAAGAACCTGATTTTGGCAAAGAGTTCATTTGAGGGATGGGTAGGTTGACATTTAAATATAATATACACGTACAATTAATATTAGTGGAATTAATTAATATTTAAGTGGAAAATTTTATTCAATAACATTGTAAATAATGCTGAATACGAACAAAGACATGTTGTGCCAAAATCATTAATATTCAACCCTGTAAATTTAGTATATGTTCGTGTTAAATTGTGGCTTAAAATAGCGAGTCATTATACCTACATCTCAATCTGAATATACCTAATAAAAGAGTGTTACATGTTCATAATACAAGACAACGATGGACTTGTCGTTCCCAGATATCTAAATAAAAACGGTCAAAGAACTCTAGAATAACTTGTTCTAATAATCTACAACATGTTACCCAACTGAATAAAAAGCTGTGAACTTATTTTCAGAAGAAAATGTATGCCAAAAAATGGTTAAGTGAAAGAATTTTTTTGTACTAATATCTGTTTTTCGTTTAAATGTTTTTCCTTAATTATTATCTTTTTTTCTTTCTTTCATTTTAACTGGTCTTTGCACTTTATATTTACTTCCAGATTCCTACCCACACGTCAAACCCTTTTCCTTCACAGAACACCCGCTTCTTCCTTTCCTTAAAAATATCCTCCACACAGAATCCTCTTATGTAGATGGCATAGGCCTCCTGTGTGGTGATAGTGTAAGAAAAGAGTTTCGTTTAAATTTACAGTCTTTATCTTCTTCTTTAATGATATATTTATTTATTTATTTAAACGCCATACATTTGGCATTTATACAATTAAGTGATACATGATACAATGGTTTACAGGAGGATATCAGTATGTCAAAAATAACAGAAATAAAATAGTTAAGCAAAATTTAAATAATATGCGAGGTTTATAAAAGACCTAACATAAAAATATGTGAAGTATGTATGATAAAAGCTAGTATATACATAGGTAGGTATATGATACAAATATGTGTTACAACCAAACAAATAATGTCGGCATCAACATTACATTTGCGCAGAATAAAAATATGTTAAATAAAGGTGGCTTGTTAACAAGTAGAATCGAGCAAAGTCTGGTATATCATACATTCGCGGTTATTTGCAAATCTAGGAGTTGATTATAAATAGAATAATTTTGTAGAGAGTTTATTGTTACCTTAAAAATTAACTTTGCTTAAAATGACTGGGCAGGTATAGTTAGCAAATTAGCTCTATGGTTTCAGGGCTGTCAGTTGGAGATTTGATAATAGTTATGGATTAAAAATAATAAATGTTAATAAAATAGTGCACTTATTAGCTATGACACTTGTGTCTGATGGTTAAGATATCTGAATTAAGTAGTTCTGAATCTCTAGTAAAATATGATAAAGAAGCCTTGCAGATAAATATTACCATGCCTATCATTGATTATTATGAGTGAGATATGTTATTATAGCCTTCTTATAACTATATTCTGTGTAGTTGAACATATCTACTACTTCTGAGAAAGCATTGCCAACTGCATGCAATCTAGGTATAATCGAATATCTAAATGGCTCATAATAATATTACATTGATGGGAATAAGTAACCTTCAAAAGTTATTCCAATGAAAATTGAAACCGAAATTTAAGATTGTTGGTGGAATCGCAAAGTTTGTGTAATATAATGATTACGTGTGTAACGATTTTTTTCCTAAATAACAAAATTTTGTATACGTATTTAAAATATAAGTATTCTTTGAATGGAAAAAGCCGTCAAGTAAAAAGTTTTTGAGGTAAAAAATTCTTTAGCACCGTGGAGAGTTGAAACTCGACGAAGAGAACGAACACATGTATCTATAGGATTTAGACTGCGAGAAAATGGGATAGACTAATTGGTCTCCTCTTTGTGCGGTGCTTCGTAGTTATTGAATCCCACTTGCGCGTTGCTCGTTCTTAAAAACTTAAATTTTAATTTTCTTCACATGAACTAGATATGAAAAAAAATATATGAGTGTGACCGATGCGATGGTACGCCAAGTAGAGTGAGAAGAGAGATACATCTCACTAGATCTTACGCCATACGTCTAGAAATCCTCACAGGAGAAAACCACTCCTGCGAATAAAATAATTTCCCTCAAGGTCTATGTCATCTTTGGGGACGCTGTGAAGGGTATTTTAAAGTAAAGTGGGAAGGAAAAATCCCTCCCTCTGCGGTGTAAGGCGATGGGTCGAGAAGCCAAATCGTCTTCCTCAACTAGTCTCTTTCGATCCAGCCCGCCACGCAGTAAGTCTTAACCTTCGCCAAGATCTAGACAAACCTCAATGTCATATAGCAGAGTATGTAGGTGATTCACAAGCGGTAGAACTAAAACTAGAAAGTCGCTAGATGTTGTTTTATTTTTTTTGCTTGCTTTTTTTAAAGTGGTTTGAAGATTGAATATTGATTTCACAAAATAAAAATGTTTGTTTTTTGGATTTCGTACGATTCGAACCTCCGTTCGCTTGTTGTCTGTCTCTCTGGCGACCGATACTTGTCAGGCACCTTGCCAACTACGCTATGGAAGGCACGCGCCGAGTTGCGAATTTACCGCATTATATTAGTATCTACCGCGTATTTGTGTGGAACTGAATTGTGACGCATTTCCGTTTCACCCGAATTTAAAGTCACTGACGGCGCTAAAGATGTTTCACTTAAAAAAAATCTTGTGTGCCGTTCAGAAAAGTAAACTTCGAGAGAATAAAACGAATTCAGAGTAGGTACCTATCAGGAGTAAGATAATTGTAGGATTTATTTATTATAAGTATTATTACCAACTTTAAAATTATTTAAAATTTTATTCTACAAAGCACCGCACAAAGAGGATACCGATTAGTCTGTCTCATTCTCTCGCAGGCTACATTCTATAGACAGATGTAGGTAAGTGTTTCTCTTTTTATAGTGTTGATATTTTTCATTTCACCGAGTTTCAAATCACAAAGGTGCTAAAGAAGTTATCACTTTAAAAATAATTGGATTTTTTTTAGGCAAAACCACTAGTCGACTTATTATTATGCTTTTTGTCGGACTGTCAAAATAATAATAATTCGGTTGGAGGTCCAGCATGCCGTCTTGCAAGCAGTGCTGTAAATCTTTCCTTTAAAATAAAATAATAAAAGGTAGAAAATATATAAGTCATGCACAGTTTTATTGAATTCATTTAGGCGAATTAAATATAGCTCGGCTGTGGAAAACTTTGGTCGTCACGAAGAAGTCTTTTCCCTCTTCAAGACCTTCACTACTTCCTTTCCTTTTAAAGACCCTCCACACAGCATCCCCCCTCCCAGGACGCATCTGACGTTCTCCCTGGAGGAGTGGTTATAACTCTTGGATGCTATCCATTCTATCATTCTAAAATTATTATATGAAAATAATAATTTTCATAATGAAAGATCACCATTCAGAATTGAAATATTGCTTGAAATGGCTTTTCCCGTGTTTAGTGACCTGCAGATCTGAAGTGGCAGGTACCTAGATACTTTACCGCCTTCCTTTTCCCTGAATCTTTTCTTCCTTCCTTCCCAACTATATTCAGCGTCACAACATACCCCCAATTGGCGATCCCATAGTCTCGCACTGGCTCCAGACGACTGAGAGGAGTTGAGACCCTTGTGCGGAAGGTACTCAATTTAAAAAAAAAATAAAGAATACTTTTGACCACACGACTGAAGTAAAACTTCACTAACTTATAAAAGAAGAGAGAAAGAAAAAGTGCGCGCGCACTGCTCTCTCTTGCTCTCACAGTGTGTTACAGACAATAGGCCTGCACTGTGTCTTAGATATACGAAACGTAACTGGCTATGAGAGAAGGAGAGAAAGAGAGAAAGAAAATGTGTGCTCGCACCTCTCTCTCTTGCCCCTACAGTAATATACGAAACCTAACTCTCTCTCTTTCTATCTTCACTAACTTATATCTCCCTCTCAACTTCCGTTCGCCTCGCTAGATCACACTTGGTAACGCTTGGTAACGCTCTCGTCCCGCATTCACCAGCTTACTACTCAAGTCAAGCGTGCGTAATAAAGTTTTACTTCAAAAAAATTGTGTACGCGATAGAAGTGAAACCTTCAGAAAACTAATGTAGACAATAATGGGGAGGCAACGAAGCACCGCATAAATAGGAAACCGATTAGTCTATCTAATGATTATGTTCGATCATAATAGTGTCATACCGTCAGGTTAGTAAGTAACTATAGGTAAACCAATCTAGACAAACTTTCCATTGAACCTATTGCAACCATAAAATAAAAAAGATAGAAGTGCCTTCTACACAAACTTTAATTAAAACAAATATTCCATTTAGCAAGCGTTCTGAAACTTAGGATTTCCATCCCATAGGCCACTTGCATCACATTTTTTAAAAAAAATTTCCGTCTAAGGCAAATATTCTAAGACATTCTGTTTTTTTAATTTTTTTTTAATCGTATTTTTGAAACTCTGGCGATTTTTTGAAAATTTCAATCCGAAAAATCAGACCATTTTTTATAAACCGGAAATACGGGACATAATTTTATGTGTGCGAAAACACGATAATTACATAGCCGAAAATCATTAAAAAAAATAACGTTTTCCACACGGAAATCAATAAATTGTACGGGGTTTTCTCTTCGTAACATCTGTAAAAACACCGCCATCTTTAACAAAAAATCAAACCAAAGGATAAGTTCGCATAGAACAAACAAATCTAGTAAACGTTAAACGCAAATTCAAAAATTCGCCGGAAATCAAAGTGTTGCCATATAAAAAAAATTATCAGTGTGGAATTTTACAAAATTAAGAGAACATAATCGGAGACGGGACATTTTCATGTAGTGACGTCACGAGCTCAAATAATGGATTTATTTATTTAAAAATAAGAAAAACTATACATTTCTTAAAATGTTTACTAACATTTATGTAATCTTAGTAAAAAAAATCTATCCACAGGATTTTTTTCCAAGTCGTTATGAAATCCATGCAGGTGGCCTATTGAATTTCCTGAATATATCAATGGATAAAACACAGTTTTGTACTGGAAATATAAGGCCCGATTCGCCAAATGTATTATACATATGTATTTAAAATTATTTAATAATTAAGATAATGTAACATTTTATCTTGGTTAGGAATATTTTCACGAATATATAAATATTTACATCACGAAACACGTCCACAAGGCATTTCTCGTGTTCTTCTTTATTCTATGGTCGCAACTCGCAACCGTACAATACAAATCATGGCATCGACCAAAACCGAGCGAAAGTTCACCTTCTCCGCCTTGTAGCGCGCACCCTCCGTTCTATTGAATTTGTGTTGCCGATCGGAAGGGGCTGCCACCCTATCCGGAGGACACGCCCCTGGGAGGGGCCGGGAGAGGCCACCCCCACCCCCCACCCCCCGGGGCTGTTAAGGCTGCGACGCACCGCGGGACAAGCGACTTTAGTTTCAGGAGATTATTTTACTGAAAAGGTTTCAACGGTACTTACATTACGGCAACGGGGGAACTTACAAATTTTAATATCTACTTATTTATTTACCCACTTACCTACTGTGTAGAAATTACATGATGAAACATAGGTTTTTAGGAAAACAACTTAGGCATTATTTACATCACACTGATAAAAGTGATGGTGTAAATAATATTGTTTTATTTTACAGAAATGTAAACTATGGATACTCTTTTACCTACGCATTACGGAGATGAACCCCCTAAACAAATGGCGTTCCTCAAGGCTCCCATCTAGGGCCTATTTTGTTTATTATATTTGTTAATGATAGTGTTGTGGTAATGTGAAACTTTATAAAGAGATGAATAACATTTATGATTGCATTACATTACAAATCAACTTGAAATATCTTTTTGATATATCAACAAACTAGCATTTAACATAAATAAATGTCAGTTCATTAATTTTTTCAGAATGAGTAATCCAATATTTTTTTTGGTAAAATTTTTAATTGCATTAGTGAAATTACTGACCTAGGTATTATATTCGAAAGCAAACTAAGATTTGTGGGGGAGAGACATTAAAACTGGAGAAAAAATAATATTATCAATACTCTTGGCTTTGTTTTGAGAGTTGCAAAGTACTTTAATAATTTAAGCACATTTACCATGTTATGTAAGACGCTTATCAGATACCAACTAGAATATAACTCTACGTTATGTTCTCCTTTTAAAAATTTTAAAGTTGCTAATTTTATAAATTATACATTGTATATTTTTGTACAAAACATTGATTATAATTACTTACTGGATAAAATGTCTCTATTTTGAAACTTTCCGAAAAAATAATGAGCACATATATACTTAATACTATTATTTACATAAAATAATGCATTACAGAATTGACTCTCCTGAATTGTTTCAATTGGTCGACAGTGACTCGAACTCGATTAAGAAACTTCAAGCTCTGGGGTATGTTGTGCTCGAGGAAGCCCGACCAAGTACGGAAGAACCATCAAACAACATCTCGCACGTGAACCACGGTGGTGTCGCGATAATAGCCCAACAAGGATTGCGGCTAACTAAAGTAGCTCTAGGTAGTTTTAGCACATTTGAGTACATTGGATGTAGGGTTTCTTCTTCAAGAGCGTCGTTTATACTCTGTACTCTGTACAAGCCCGGATCAAAACCAATCTCTGTAGAATTTTATAATGAGTTTTCGCGATTTTTGGAGCTCTCAGTCGGACTCTCTGAAACACTCATTATTACAGGTGACATTAATATTCATCTTGAGCGCGTGACATCACCAAACACTATTAAATTCTTAGATTTATTAGCCAGCTTTGGATGCTGCCAATGGGTTGACGTCCCAACTCACGATGCTGGTGGTACACTGGATATATAATAATAATAAGCCCTTTATTCTGAACTTCTGATAGGTATAAATACTAGACATGTTTTTGTTTATTATAATATTTCGAAGCTCAGTTTGCCTCTTGGCATAGGCCTCCTCTAACATTATTTCTTCGAGAGCTTTTTCAAGCTTCATGTAGTTTTTTTTATTCTTTTTTCTTTCTTTCTTCGGTTCTAAGGGCTCTCGTACTTAAAGTTGCAATATTGAGTGTTTTGTTTCTTCTTGTTGTTAGAGGGTGCGGGAGATATAGACCACACTGGATATACTTATCTCAAAGAAGAGTGGTTCGCCGCTCTTAGCAGATGTTCGTGATATAGGACTATCGGACCATCGGCTAGTGTGCACTGATATTGATTTTAACCCGCCTAAAATACCATATAGAACAATAATATTAAGGGAATGGCGTAAATTTAGCTTTTGTGATTTTCTGGAAGAACTTCAGACCTCTCTATTATGTACACCCGATTTTTGGGAAACAAAGACGCCAACAGAACTTGTCGAGACGTACAATATAACACTTTTATCTCTATTAAATAAATATGCTCCGACGACGTCAAAAACACGTAAAGTTCGAAAGTCTGACGGCTGGTTTGATGATGAATGCCGAAATCAGAAAAGACTTATGCGGAAATTAGAGAGGTCATATAGGAAAAACTCTGCAGTGACTTCAAGAGATGAGTGGATCCTTGCTCAAAAACAGTATATGAGCAAAATAAATTCCAAAAGGTCAGAATACTGGAATGAAAAGGTTGACTCTGAGCGAGCCAATCCACGACGTCTCTGGAACTCAATAAAGACTGTTATTTCTGAAGTTACTGTTCCAGCTAAAATAGATATCACCCCGGATGCCTTCTCAAAGTTTTTTCGGGAAAAAATTGAAACCATTCGTGCTTCCACATCTCATGCCCCTCCGCCAATATTCACTATTAATTCTAAAAGAAATTTGTCTTCCTTCAAACCTACAACGCTGAAAGAAGTAAAGAAGATAATTTCAAGTTCGCCAAATAAGCAGTATGGTCTTGACCCCATATCAACTTGGTTATTAAAAAAATGTTCCATTGTCTTAGCTCCATTCTTAGTTCATGTTTTTAATAAATCACTCAGTACAGGTGATTTCCCTGAACTACTAAAATCAGCTGTAGTAACACCAATACTAAAAAAGTCACAACTAGACTCCGATAACTTAGGTAATTATCGACCGGTTTCAAATCTACCTTTCGTGTCAAAAATCCTGGAGAAAGTTGCTGCTGCCCAAATTACCAGTCACTTGAATACAAATAAATTATTAACAAATCGACAATCCGCATATAGAAGGTTTCATTCAACAGAAACCGGACTTCTTCGTATGCTATCAGATATAACTCTAGCCATAGAGTCGGGTAAGTTAGCACTTATCTCACTCTTAGACATGAGCGCAGCGTTTGATACGATTGATCACGACTTCCTCATTAAGAGATTGGAGGAAACATTTGGTTTGATTTCAGACACTAAAAATTGGCTGGCGTCATATCTATCCAATCGCTTACAAGCCGTGAAGGTTGGAAATAAACTCTCTAACTTCGCAACACTTTCTTCAGGAGTACCCCAAGGATCCGTTTTAGGTCTACTTCTTTTCATCCTTTTTACAAATGATGTCGCCAAAATAATCGAGTCATTTGGTCTCTTATCCCACTGCTACGCTGACGATCAGCAAGTTTATTTTTTCTGCACTCCAAATGAAGTCGACAGTCTCAAAATCCGTGTAGCTGAGTGCCTAGAAGCAATAACTCGTTGGATGTCTTCAAACAAGCTAAAACTGAACCCATCTAAGACTGAGTTTCTCTGGGCGGCCACAAACAAACGCCAACATCTCATACACAATTCACCTATTTCCATTTCCGGAAGCGATATTATTCCAAAGACAACAGTCAAACTTCTTGGCGTTAATCTGGATTCAAACTTTTCGCTTAAAAAGCAAATAAATACGACTGTAAGCAATGGTTTTTTTCACCTAAGACAACTCAAGTCAGTCCGAAGAAATCTTCCTATAGAAGCAACAAAACTACTTGTAAACTCCTACGTAGTCTCACGGCTCGACTACTGTAACGGTATCTACGCTAGCCTTCCAAAATATCAAACTGACAAACTTCAATCCGTGTTTAATGCAGCCGCTCGACTCATAACCGGAGTCTCTAAATATTCACATATTTCAGAACACCTTCGTAATCTTCACTGGCTCAAGTGCCCTCAAAGAATCCAGTACAAATTGTGCTGGATGGTGTTTAAATCAATTAATGAAATGGCCCCATCTTACATCTCTGAACTATGTGTCCCAGAAAATACTGGTCTGAGGCAGTCAACCCTTAGATCAGCAACATCATCAGCTATAGGCAGACTAATGGAACCTAAACGCAAGCCAAATACGAAATTTGGAGATCGCGCTTTCGGAGTGTCTGGACCTAAGGCTTGGAATAAACTCCCACCGGAACTTAGATGCATAACAAGCCCAACAGAATTTAGGTCCAAATTAAAAACGTACCTTTTTGGGCTCTCATACCCTTAAATAAAAATACCTATCGGAGTATCATAAAATTTTGCTTTTGTTTTCAAAATACGCTCATTACAGAACATTTTATATATTATAATTATAGTTCCCAATTATGTGCTCTGCGTGCGAACTGTGTCTTAATTGCTCTAAATAAACAATAACAGTGTTAATCTCTAGTGACCCTCCAGGTAAGTATGGTCTTGTATATATTTTCTGCCTGTACAGTGCATTTTTACAGCAGCATCGCGTTCATTGGTCAAATCATTGCACATATAGTTTCGTATCGGTGATCGATGAACCGATGGATGCAATTTTTAGCCATAAGATTTGCGAAGTTGTATATAGTTTAAAATAAGATTGTATAAACGTTTTATAAATTTGTACAGCGCCCTTGAGGTGATTTTTCACAAAAACGGCGCTATACAAGTCATCCAAATATTATTATTATTATTATCCATAAACCCAAAAGATCATGCCGACATTTATTACCTTTTTACTTTGACAACACCAGGACACTGGCTTATCAAAATTTACCGAATCCGAGACATCACAGTCTCGAAAATAAATATTCTGATTTGAGAGATATGTTTCATCTTAAAGATAATCAATATAAATGTTTTTTTATTCCAAAACTTTTATTTATCTAGACGCAAATAGACCCATATACTTTTTACTACTTTTATGTTGAATAGATATGTGGGGACTATTAGTCTCTGTTCGCATTGTATTTAACAAACTTAAATTAAACACACTGAGATATCACTAGATTGGTGATCAATTCACAGAGGCTTCTTTAACATAGTCGATATTAAAGAACTGAAAGATAAATATAGGAATTTATCATTGTACCTACTGTTACTTCAATAGACACCAATTAAACATCCTGAGAGATCAATAGGCCACTTGCATGGATTTCATAACGACTTGGAAAAAATGGCGTGGATAGATTTTTTTACTAAGATTATTAAAATGTTAGTAAAAATATTTAGAAATGTACAGTTTTTATTTATTTTTAAATGAATAAATCTATTATTTGAGCTCGTGACGTCACTACATGAAAATGTCCCGTCTTCGATTATTTTTTTTTATATGGCAACACTTTGATTTCTGGCGAATTTTTGAATTTGCGTTTAACGTTCACTATATTTATTGTTTCTTCTATGCGAACTTATCCTTTGGTTTGATTTTTTGGTAAAGATGGCGGTGTTTTTACCGATGTTACGAAGAGAACCCCGTACAATTTATTGCTATTCGTGTAGAAAACGTTCTTTTTTTTAAATGATTTTCAGCTAGGTAATTATCGTTTTTTCGCACCTATAAAATTATGTCCCGTGTTTCCGGTTTATAAAAAATGGTCTGATTTTTCGGATTGAAATTTTCAAAAACTTGCCAGGGTTTCAAAAATACGATTTAAAAAAAACACAGAATGTCTTAGAATATTTGCCTAAACCGGAATTTTTTATTTTAAATGTGATGCAAGTGGCCTATTATGGGGATGATTAATGCACAGAGGCTACTTTAACATAGTCGGTATTAAATCATTGAAAGATCAATTTGGGAGTTGATCATTGCATTGGTTACTTCAATATACTTAGTTCGTTGAGTTATTGTTCCAAATGTCACATGTAGGTAAAATTGTCACATATTGTCAGGTATGATAGGTGTGGGCAGTTGGTTTAATGGAGAAAAGTAGATTTAACATAGGTATACCTAAAAATTTATTTTCAATGGAAATCTATCTGGATCTCAGTTTAGATAGAGCTTAAAGAGATTTAGCTAAAGAGTGAGAGCGATGGCCTATACTGCTTTATTTCATACCTCTATAATGAAATCTACTCAGTACCTACCAACTACCAACCGAAGTGATTTTTTAAAACTAAGCTGCTCTGAAAGATTCGTTGGAAATAATAAATCCGTGGAAAAATAATTCGGAATATCTATCTATCTACGATATTTTAAGATGGGTGTTAAATAATGAAAACAGAAATAATATTATGAAATATATGATAATTTACCTCTGGTCCTGAAATTTGATTAATTGGAAGTGAGTACCTGCCTAATTAAGATAAAGATAATATTATTTCCTTTTATAAATTTATCATAATATTAGTAATAAAAATAGGGTAAAATTTAGAATACCTACTAGATTATTTTGTGCAATACATCATACATAGATATTACCTTTAAGAGGGACGTACCTATTTGACCTACTTTAACCAGTGATTCCTGAAATTATTTAATGCAGATGCTGTGTGGAGTATCTGTTTGGGGTAAAGGAAGGAGAAGAAGGAAAAGGTGTGTGAATCTGGGGATCAATGTGTCCAGAAGTGACAGACGTATGAATCCATCCCTGCCACTGGTCTAGGTTAGCTCTCCCTCAACCAATCTCTCCCGACGGCCAGCCGAATTGCCACGCATTGGCCGCCAATACATCATACATAGATATTACCTTTAAGAGGGACGTACCTATTTGACCTACTTTAACCAGTGATTCCTGAAATTATTTAATGCAGATGCTGTGTGGAGTATCTGTTTGGGGTAAAGGAAGGAGAAGAAGGAAAAGGTGTGTGAATCTGGGGATCAATGTGTCCAGAAGTGACGGACGTATGAATCCATCCCTGCCACTGGTCTAGGTTAGCTCTCCCTCAACCAATCTCTCCCGACGGCCAGCCGAATTGCCACGCATTGGCCGCCAATACATCATACATAGATATTACCTTTAAGAGGGACGTACCTATTTGACCTACTTTAACCAGTGATTCCTGAAATTATTTAATGCAGATGCTGTGTGGAGTATCTGTTTGGGGTAAAGGAAGGAGAAGAAGGAAAAGGTGTGTGAATCTGGGGATCAATGTGTCCAGAAGTGACGGACGTATGAATCCATCCCTGCCACTGGTCTAGGTTAGCTCTCCCTCAACCAATCTCTCCCGACGGCCAGCCGAATTGCCACGCATTGGCCGCCAATACATCATACATAGATATTACCTTTAAGAGGGACGTACCTATTTGACCTACTTTAACCAGTGATTCCTGAAATTATTTAATGCAGATGCTGTGTGGAGTATCTGTTTGGGGTAAAGGAAGGAGAAGAAGGAAAAGGTGTGTGAATCTGGGGATCAATGTGTCCAGAAGTGACAGACGTATGAATCCATCCCTGCCACTGGTCTAGGTTAGCTCTCCCTCAACCAATCTCTCCCGACGGCCAGCCGAATTGCCACGCATTGGCCGCCAATACATCATACATAGATATTACCTTTAAGAGGGACGTACCTATTTGACCTACTTTAACCAGTGATTCCTGAAATTATTTAATGCAGATGCTGTGTGGAGTATCTGTTTGGGGTAAAGGAAGGAGAAGAAGGAAAAGGTGTGTGAATCTGGGGATCAATGTGTCCAGAAGTGACGGACGTATGAATCCATCCCTGCCACTGGTCTAGGTTAGCTCTCCCTCAACCAATCTCTCCCGACGGCCAGCCACGCATTGGCCGCCAATACATCATACATAGATATTACCTTTAAGAGGGACGTACCTATTTGACCTACTTTAACCAGTGATTCCTGAAATTATTTAATGCAGATGCTGTGTGGAGTATCTGTTTGGGGTAAAGGAAGGAGAAGAAGGAAAAGGTGTGTGAATCTGGGGATCAATGTGTCCAGAAGTGACAGACGTATGAATCCATCCCTGCCACTGGTCTAGGTTAGCTCTCCCTCAACCAATCTCTCCCGACGGCCAGCCGAATTGCCACGCATTGGCCGCCAATACATCATACATAGATATTACCTTTAAGAGGGACGTACCTATTTGACCTACTTTAACCAGTGATTCCTGAAATTATTTAATGCAGATGCTGTGTGGAGTATCTGTTTGGGGTAAAGGAAGGAGAAGAAGGAAAAGGTGTGTGAATCTGGGGATCAATGTGTCCAGAAGTGACAGACGTATGAATCCATCCCTGCCACTGGTCTAGGTTAGCTCTCCCTCAACCAATCTCTCCCGACGGCCAGCCGAATTGCCACGCATTGGCCGCCAATACATCATACATAGATATTACCTTTAAGAGGGACGTACCTATTTGACCTACTTTAACCAGTGATTCCTGAAATTATTTAATGCAGATGCTGTGTGGAGTATCTGTTTGGGGTAAAGGAAGGAGAAGAAGGAAAAGGTGTGTGAATCTGGGGATCAATGTGTCCAGAAGTGACGGACGTATGAATCCATCCCTGCCACTGGTCTAGGTTAGCTCTCCCTCAACCAATCTCTCCCGACGGCCAGCCACGCATTGGCCGCCAATACATCATACATAGATATTACCTTTAAGAGGGACGTACCTATTTGACCTACTTTAACCAGTGATTCCTGAAATTATTTAATGCAGATGCTGTGTGGAGTATCTGTTTGGGGTAAAGGAAGGAGAAGAAGGAAAAGGTGTGTGAATCTGGGGATCAATGTGTCCAGAAGTGACAGACGTATGAATCCATCCCTGCCACTGGTCTAGGTTAGCTCTCCCTCAACCAATCTCTCCCGACGGCCAGCCGAATTGCCACGCATTGGCCGCCAATACATCATACATAGATATTACCTTTAAGAGGGACGTACCTATTTGACCTACTTTAACCAGTGATTCCTGAAATTATTTAATGCAGATGCTGTGTGGAGTATCTGTTTGGGGTAAAGGAAGGAGAAGAAGGAAAAGGTGTGTGAATCTGGGGATCAATGTGTCCAGAAGTGACGGACGTATGAATCCATCCCTGCCACTGGTCTAGGTTAGCTCTCCCTCAACCAATCTCTCCCGACGGCCAGCCGAATTGCCACGCATTGGCCGCCAATACATCATACATAGATATTACCTTTAAGAGGGACGTACCTATTTGACCTACTTTAACCAGTGATTCCTGAAATTATTTAATGCAGATGCTGTGTGGAGTATCTGTTTGGGGTAAAGGAAGGAGAAGAAGGAAAAGGTGTGTGAATCTGGGGATCAATGTGTCCAGAAGTGACGGACGTATGAATCCATCCCTGCCACTGGTCTAGGTTAGCTCTCCCTCAACCAATCTCTCCCGACGGCCAGCCGAATTGCCACGCATTGGCCGCCAATACATCATACATAGATATTACCTTTAAGAGGGACGTACCTATTTGACCTACTTTAACCAGTGATTCCTGAAATTATTTAATGCAGATGCTGTGTGGAGTATCTGTTTGGGGTAAAGGAAGGAGAAGAAGGAAAAGGTGTGTGAATCTGGGGATCAATGTGTCCAGAAGTGACGGACGTATGAATCCATCCCTGCCACTGGTCTAGGTTAGCTCTCCCTCAACCAATCTCTCCCGACGGCCAGCCGAATTGCCACGCATTGGCCGCCAATACATCATACATAGATATTACCTTTAAGAGGGACGTACCTATTTGACCTACTTTAACCAGTGATTCCTGAAATTATTTAATGCAGATGCTGTGTGGAGTATCTGTTTGGGGTAAAGGAAGGAGAAGAAGGAAAAGGTGTGTGAATCTGGGGATCAATGTGTCCAGAAGTGACGGACGTATGAATCCATCCCTGCCACTGGTCTAGGTTAGCTCTCCCTCAACCAATCTCTCCCGACGGCCAGCCACGCATTGGCCGCCAATACATCATACATAGATATTACCTTTAAGAGGGACGTACCTATTTGACCTACTTTAACCAGTGATTCCTGAAATTATTTAATGCAGATGCTGTGTGGAGTATCTGTTTGGGGTAAAGGAAGGAGAAGAAGGAAAAGGTGTGTGAATCTGGGGATCAATGTGTCCAGAAGTGACGGACGTATGAATCCATCCCTGCCACTGGTCTAGGTTAGCTCTCCCTCAACCAATCTCTCCCGACGGCCAGCCGAATTGCCACGCATTGGCCGCCAATACATCATACATAGATATTACCTTTAAGAGGGACGTACCTATTTGACCTACTTTAACCAGTGATTCCTGAAATTATTTAATGCAGATGCTGTGTGGAGTATCTGTTTGGGGTAAAGGAAGGAGAAGAAGGAAAAGGTGTGTGAATCTGGGGATCAATGTGTCCAGAAGTGACGGACGTATGAATCCATCCCTGCCACTGGTCTAGGTTAGCTCTCCCTCAACCAATCTCTCCCGACGGCCAGCCACGCATTGGCCGCCAATACATCATACATAGATATTACCTTTAAGAGGGACGTACCTATTTGACCTACTTTAACCAGTGATTCCTGAAATTATTTAATGCAGATGCTGTGTGGAGTATCTGTTTGGGGTAAAGGAAGGAGAAGAAGGAAAAGGTGTGTGAATCTGGGGATCAATGTGTCCAGAAGTGACGGACGTATGAATCCATCCCTGCCACTGGTCTAGGTTAGCTCTCCCTCAACCAATCTCTCCCGACGGCCAGCCGAATTGCCACGCATTGGCCGCCAATACATCATACATAGATATTACCTTTAAGAGGGACGTACCTATTTGACCTACTTTAACCAGTGATTCCTGAAATTATTTAATGCAGATGCTGTGTGGAGTATCTGTTTGGGGTAAAGGAAGGAGAAGAAGGAAAAGGTGTGTGAATCTGGGGATCAATGTGTCCAGAAGTGACGGACGTATGAATCCATCCCTGCCACTGGTCTAGGTTAGCTCTCCCTCAACCAATCTCTCCCGACGGCCAGCCGAATTGCCACGCATTGGCCGCCAATACATCATACATAGATATTACCTTTAAGAGGGACGTACCTATTTGACCTACTTTAACCAGTGATTCCTGAAATTATTTAATGCAGATGCTGTGTGGAGTATCTGTTTGGGGTAAAGGAAGGAGAAGAAGGAAAAGGTGTGTGAATCTGGGGATCAATGTGTCCAGAAGTGACGGACGTATGAATCCATCCCTGCCACTGGTCTAGGTTAGCTCTCCCTCAACCAATCTCTCCCGACGGCCAGCCGAATTGCCACGCATTGGCCGCCAATACATCATACATAGATATTACCTTTAAGAGGGACGTACCTATTTGACCTACTTTAACCAGTGATTCCTGAAATTATTTAATGCAGATGCTGTGTGGAGTATCTGTTTGGGGTAAAGGAAGGAGAAGAAGGAAAAGGTGTGTGAATCTGGGGATCAATGTGTCCAGAAGTGACGGACGCAGGGCCGCTGACAGCCAATCTGGGCCCCAATTCTAGTAGACTATACCGGACCCCTTCCCCCCAACTTCCCGGGGGGGGGGGGGAAGAGAGAAAACAATTAAAAATAAATGTTATGCTATCCTGCTACTGCTAGAAATACTATTTCATTATCTTTTCTTATTTTCTATTATCTTATACCATTATACCAATCATTCGAATTTAGCATAATTATTCAATGGAAATGTTTAAAAAGTTATGGTGAATACTCAAAATAAAATACTTGTGTTTATTGTCTTAGACTAGTGTGTGTATTTACATATTCCTCGTTGTTCATTACATCTTAAAGCTAAATTAAATTATTATAATATCAACACACTCGCAGATACGTTAGTAATGGAATACTAAATTGGAATATTTTTAAAAATATAGTAAAAACTCCACAAACTATAAAATAATAATATAGGCAAATAAAAATTGTCATCTACAATATTGCTTTTCTACTTTTCTTTTTTACAAAGCTATATATTTATAACATCAGCAAAGTCCAAGTTTCTGGCCAGACCATTTTCTAAGGATAACATTCCCAAACTTGTTAAACGTTCTTGACCCATGGTGGAACGCAAAAAGTTTTTCACTCTAGACAACAAATTAAAAGATCTTTTTGCTTCCGCTACAGGGAAGAGATTTGACAGTTTTTGGTTTGAAAGAGTATTTAGTAACTGCAGTGGATTTAAATGTTCTGAAAAGTTTCCTGGTTGAATAGTTTTTAAGTGTTCAATTTCCAAAATCTTTTCTTCTTCAGATACATCAGTTTTATAGAGACTACACCAGTTTTTCACCCTTTCTTTTAGTTCTTCTTGAGTCATACTCAGGTATTGCCAAAGAAACTTAAACAATGCATTAATATTGTTGACAGCTTTCTATCTTTGGGTCAAGTTTCCAATGACACTGTCAAACAACACATAAAAACCATTAACTTTAAAGTTCTCTTCTGGGCAATCAATCTGTTTTTCATGACTTTATCAGCCAAAACTTTTTCTTTTTTTTGGGAGTTCTTGTGAAATTCCAATATTCTCAGCTACAAGTTTACACTCTTCTAATATTGTAGTCCACTTAGAACGAAGGGTAGTTAGGTTTTCAACAAAGTGTTGCAAATTGACAACTTCCACGTCCGGGTTGCTTGTCTCGCTTGCAAAAATATACTCCAGGAGTTTATTTCAGACAACACTTTAAACCATGCCGACGACATAAGCAGACATTCAAATGTATTCATATACTGTTCGATGCCCTTAATTTCGGCCAAAGTTTGAGGAGTGAGATAAAGCTCTTTAATCTTACTAAGAGCAACTTTCAGTCCAGGAATATGATCAGCAAAAGGCCGCACGCTGTCAACTCTTGCAGACCATCTTGTTTTAGAATGAGAGTGAAGCGAACATCCAATGCTTTCTTGCAGAATTTCCCATCTTCGTGGATTTAAACTGAATACATTGAAGCCTTTTTGGACGATTTCGAAGAACGTAATAGCCTCTACACAAGATTGAGCCGCATCTTCTCTACATACGTTGAGACTATGCGCAGCACAGGGTGAATATAATGGAACTTGAATTTTGTTTTGAAAAGTTTTAATTTTCATTATACGGAACATGAAACTTAATTTATTTTTTCTAAGTCTCCATTTATCTTTTTAGATACATAATATCATTTTGATTTGTCAGTGTTAAAAATAACATTGCTTGATATTGATATGGCCCGGCCCGCGTCCGCTCCGAGTGTCATTGGCTTTTATTAGTCAAAAATCCGGGGCCCGTCCCGGGCCCCCCCTTATGAGCGTAATACACGAGCCCGATTTTCAGCCCGTTTCTAATTAGACACAAAAGTCAACATTTTTCGCTTTACGCGATCGCTGTTTTCAACTCTATTTTCATACCTACGATTTCAGTAACCATCACAACAAACAGTATGGTTCATGTGTTGTTTGCAGTGATGACAATTGAAATCCTAGATATGCAAAATAGACGTGAAAATAGCGATCGCGCAAATCGAAAAATGTTGACTTTTGTCTCCAATTGGAAACGGGCTGAAAATCGGGCTCGTGTATTACGCTCTTTAGGCCCGGGCCCCTAGTTTCAGACTTGGCCAACATACCCTCTCGGCGGCCCTGGACGGACGTATGAATCCATCCCTGCCACTGCGGTGCCAGCCGAATTGCCACGCATTGGCCGCCAATATCTATACAATCCTTACCCCAAAAGCTCTTCCTGGATGGGGAATTCACAGTAAACTAATTTATGTCACTAGATATTTGACAAGACAAGTATGAAGCTGGGTAAAGCCCTAATGTGGTCCGCGCGATACGTCTCCCGAGCCGGAGCCGGTAGCTAAATAAAGTATACAATTAACTGCTGATCTTGGAGGATTGCTCCCAAATCCTCGCTTCCTTATAACTGCGTCAACAAAGCGGCTTGTCAATGACTGGAAGTGGCATGCCAAAACCCAGTGGACTTCCGTGTCTCGAAGCTGAAGTAGATGAACTTACCTGACGGTAGTAATCGTTTAAATCGTTAAAATCCATCCCAAGTGGATTCTCACCCAGGCGACGTGGGTTCAATCTGTCTGCTAGCCGTCATCCATAAAAATAACTATAAGAATTCAGACAAGCAATAAAGGCAGTAGGTACCTACCTGTAATAGGTATATTTTAACAAAAATGTAATTATACTATTTTATTTTCAAAATGGGAACTGATGTGTTGGGAAGAATTCAGAAGAGTAATAAAGTGCAAACCTACCAGAAAAATAATTTAATTCTATATTTGAAATTTGTAGTTCTTAGGGGTTCATCTTGAAATCTAAAGTCAGATTTCGTGTTTTCTAAAGAGTCTGCGCTTTTTACAAAGATAACATTCAAATATCAGTTCTACAATTCTCATAGTATCCTGTGATTTTCACCTTTTCTAAATTTTTATTATTTCTCTTTTCCTTCACAAAAACGGCACTCTACAAATAATCCTTTTTTACGATGCTCCAGATTTTATGTCCGGGTTAAATCTTTCCCAAATGAAAGACTAAACCCTTCCTCACACTTTTCCACAAATGATTATCTAGTAAATTCACGGAATGTAAGTGCACTATATAAGTATAATAAATACAAAACAATACAAGAACAATACGTCAATCCAACAGAAACATAATGGGAAAATATTTCACCGACTCCAGATATTTTCATATCAGAGGGTTCGACTCTGATGAAATCCTAACTGGTCCGATAAATCCTACTGATCCCTCAATATAAATATTTAAAAAAATCTTTCGTAATCCTACATGTATTTAAAATGACCGAATTTTGCATTTATTATTATTTTTTTTTTTTAATTATTATTATTCCTTAAGGTTTTTTTTTACAAAAAACAGCGCTATATACCTAAATCAATAAAATATTATTAATGTTACAAAGATATTTATCGTATATCACAAGTCAGATCGGTTAGTGGCTGAATGGTCCACGGTGTCGGATTCCAACTTCCAACAAAATCTTGTGAAAACTATTTTATTGAAAAAAATTGAAGAAAGATAAAAACTTGACGGGTTCAACCTTCTGCTTATTATGTTGCACTTGCTACATCGTTGCACAGTATAATAGGGAGAATTTAAATATTCTCAGACTACTAACTCATAATCACGGAATTTTTGGGTTTCAAATAAGTTTTAGTTCACTTGAATCTGTGCCAATGCGACCCGCTAGCCACTGCGTCAACCAGAACTAAATTGGGTGCAATTTAGCAAAAGTAAATAAAATAGCATTTTGCTGACGTGGTGTAATAGTTTAGGTTTCCTAAACTACTATAGATAATGTGTATGTAAGCTAATATAGTGATATTTTGGTATAAGGCAATAATTAAATCATTGGAAAAAATATGTATTTTTTTTTAAAAAGAAAGAAAAATATTTCCGGGTTACGAATAACCCGGCAATATTTGAAAATCTCCTACCACTAAAGTGTATGGAAAAGGTTGCTCAAGTCGTGATGGAGGACTTAGCCAGCCGAGGAATCGAACACGGAACGCCTGGGTGGGACCCAAACGCGATGCCCACTCAACCACTGACCGGTCGAATTTTTTCGTTTTAAGGCGATCCACTAGTACAGGAAAAAATCGAAATCGGAATTCACGCCCTTTTATGGGAGGAGTTTAAAAATACTTGAGAAAAAGCTTTTAGAAAGGTTGGAAAAGATATTTGAGTTTTTTTTTACATGATGATTTCATAAAGGCCTGTAAAAAACATTAATTCCTTTTTTATGCATTGTTTATTGTAATAAAACGGAATTTTTAAATTGATTTCACGAAAACAAGCAGCGCGGACCCTAACACGTTGTTTCTCCGCTCCGGCTGGAGGAGTAATGACGGAAAAATGGGGCGGCTGCCAGTCGTTCTTCGGTGGACGGTATAAGGTTCACTTTGATATTACAAATTCGTCGACTGCCGTATTGTCGCCGTGATGTCAAAAATACCAACGCGAAAATGCATATTATATTTTATTTTGTTGTTCGGGCGTAAATATCATTTTTTTGCGATAATTATATAAGAAACTGAATTTGCCACATTATGCAATAAAACCATATCCGAAAAAGTGTTTATAAAAAGGAGAGTTTGCAGTTGAATTTTTTTTTTATAGACCTTATACTTTGTTTTTTTCTTAGCTTATTAAAAGACTTATTTAAAAAATGACCGATATTTTTAAGGGCCAAGATATGTTCTACACGCATTATTTAATTGAAGCATCTATAATACTTCTAAGCGGTCAAATTTTCAAAACAAAAACGTATGATTTTGCATTATTTAGTATGGCTTCATCTTAAGAAAAAATTACAGAAAGATATTTATTTATCATCAAAGTATCTAAAGTCGCCTGGGTTTGCCGAAAATAAACCGCGAAGAGTGATTTTTAATCCCGGGAGGAGCTTGTTAATCCCGGGAAGAGCTCGTTAATACCAGGAAGATCTGCTTAATCCCGCCTACCAGCCGACAAAGAGGTCTCCCGGTGGCACTTTTTATCCCGGGATCATTTTATTAGTTTTGCCTACCTTCATCACCGGATACTCTCGTAATTTATTGCCTTTGGTGTAATTCCGTCAGTTTACGATGTTCATATATTATTATGTCATTTGTCGACCTCTCGAGAAGAGCGGTAGACTTTTTGGAACTGGCCCCAAAGGCAGCAGGCGCAGATTTCGAATCGATATAAACCGAAAAACCCTCGACGTTACAATAAATAGGAGATTTCTTAATTTTAAATGAAGAATCACACTTTGTACACCTCTGTTACCATTATTGAATTAATTAATTATTTTGGAAGTTATTTAATTTCCACTTCCAAAATTTGCATCAATTCGTTCATTCATAAAAACTATACAAGATCGAGTATTCATGCCAGTATACAAGATAGATTTTTTTTATACCTAGGTAATACCTACAATTTTTCAACATTTCAACACAAAAATCTAATTTTCTTTCTTAGATCAAAGTCAAGGTTTTTTACATTTTTTTTTAAACTCGTAACTAAATACATAATTTAGACAAAAAATAAATAGTCCCGCGAAGCTGCCACATGGCTGCTTGTCCGCAGGTTCTACATCTATGTATATATATATTCATTAATATTAGAAGTAAAACTTATTTAAAATACTTATCTTTCTTTTTCTTCTTAGTTTATTCTGGTTATTACGGATACCTTTATACATATAGATTTTCACCCAAAGTTACATCTGTGCTAATTTCATGCTTAACTCTCATTTTCCTCAAAAGAGCTTTTTGAGCTTATTAAAAATGACTGTTATACAGTACTCCAGCCTTCGGCTTCCATATTCTTATTTATTATTTTAGGCCTTTTTTGAAAAATCATAAATCATTCTTACATTTGGTCCCCTTAGTACTTAAAAATACAGACCGATTCAATTGAAAAAAATAAATGTAAATTTCTAAAAACAGGTACCTATTGTAACCATTAATGTGATGAAAGAATTAAAATTATCAAAACTCTCAGATGGAAGACTTATGTACGACTTGACTTTAATATTTTAAATTGTTAATTGTATTATAGACAGCCCTGATTTACTTAGCCCAATTGGCTTCATCTTAATTGGCAACTACAACTTCTCGCTAGAAAATTATTTTTATATAATCGTAAGAATAATGTCAGGACCATGCAGTTTTTTTTTAATTTGCTCCATTTAGGAGGAATTGAGGAAAATAACTTCCATCAGGGCCTACGTCATCTTAGGCAAATCTGTAAGGGGGTCTTTTAAAGGAAATGAAGGAGAAAAAGTTCTAAGAAGGAAAAGGGTATGAGGGGTGGGAGGGAATCTGGGGATTAGCGTGCCTAAAATTATGAAAGTCATTTAGATACTCGCTTGTACCTAGATTGCACGCAGTTGAAAAATTTGAACAATTTATAATTTTTTTAAAGTTAATTTATGGTTATGTGTAAGTTCTATTCAAGTTCTGTTATTATATCATTATATGCCAGTTGCTTCATAAAACTGAAATAATCACAGAACTTGAATGAAAATCAAATTTTGGGAAACAATCCATTCTAGGTATCTAATTGTTTAAAATTTTTGAATGATAAATGAAATATGTTTGTGAAGTTAATTTTCACGTTCCGTGTAAATTCTATTCAAAATTTGTTATTATAGCATTAGAGACTAGTTGCTTCATATAATTTGGGAAACAATCACAGAACTTTCACATAAGATGAAAATTAGCCTCAAATATTTTATGAATTTTAAAACCCATCCTCAGTGATTACATTCTTACAATGTTGTAAATAATAAATTTGCAAGTTAGTTGGTAGTCGGTAAGAAGTAAAGTAACTGGTAGAGCTGGTAAAGGTCGGTTGTGCCTACTAACTGGCACTGGTTCTGGTACGAGTGGTAAGGCGATATCGGCAATACTCCGACGGAAGCAGCCGCACCCCGTCCCGAACAGTCTCCGCCCGTCACCCCGCTGACAGCTGTCACTCGCTAATACGCTAACAGGATCATCGTACTACAGCTACAATACCAGGGAATATATATTATACTGTCAACAGTGGGTGGCCGTGCTATTTTCAAAATAAAACTATGTACCTACATAGCCTCCTACCTTGGAGAAACAATGCATTGATTATACTCATACATTCTGACTGTGATCATAGCTCATACATTTATTGATGACTGAATGTGACAGTGCTAACAGTGGCCTGTTTCTCGTTCTCAGATAGAAGTGTAGGTATCTATAGTCTACAAGTCTACATAATCTACAAATGTGTAAATTTGTATGTATTTGTAAATGTATGGTACATATATGTATTTGTATTATGTATGTGTGTATATGCATCTACACGCTTATCAATATATACATGTATATATGTGAGGGTGTATGTGTGAATGCAGGTATGTATGCATGCATGCACACATATACAAATATAAAAAAAGAATTATGTACATATTTGAATTTGATTGAATTTGAATGACTCTTTGTAGTAAAACTTCTTTACGCACGCTTGACTTGGGCAGTAAGTTGGCGAATGCGTGACGAGAGCGTTACGAAAAGCGAGGCGAACGCTTCCTATATTACTGTAGAAGCAAGAAAGAAGCAGTGCGTGCGCACATTTTCTTTCTCTCTTCCTATCATATAGATGGAGCAGAAGTTTTACTTCAGTTGTGTGGTCTAACGCACACTCGTTTTATTTTCTCTTTTCTACTTTCTAATACAAATTTTCCAATTCTCATTATAATTTTTTTTAATGCCACGGCCGAGAATTAAACCCCAATCATCTGCTTGGAACCCAACTGTTCTGAAAATTATATCTACAACTTTTTTAAGGACGGAGACAAATTGATTATATATGTATACTGAAAATTTCAGTTGTGTATATTTACTTTTTATAAATTACGATAATTAAAAAAATTATTTAAAATATAGTCACTTTGTGGTGTCTAGTATAAACAAACGGATTAAATATATGTTGAAAATTGGAAAAATTATAATTACCTTAATCACTTTTAATGAATTTTCAAAAAAGGTGTTGAAATTTTTTTATTTATTTAAGCGAATATATAAAATAATTCCATAAGTATACAAAATATAATGGTTATGTAAGGTAAAGATATTGTATTTCTTAGTCCTCCTCACTAGGAGCTCCTGTGCCGAGGCGGACAAAAATTGTTTAATTTTAGTTTATTTGTCTTCTATGTCGTTTTTAATGTCTTCATTAGGGTGTTTTCGTTGACCTCTTTCAGCCTTACTTTTATTCTTTATTTGTACTCATTACATTTTTTTATTAGTTTTATGTCTTGGAGAAGAATGTTATGGAGTTTAGTTGCAAAATAAGGGTAGTTTCTTTGTCCGAATGAAGTTTTAAAACTTGGAATGTTTTTTTATGTCATTTTTCTTCGATTTAGTGTGATGGATACGCTGTCTAGTAAAGGATTCAGTATTTTTGAATAGCTTCAATAATATATTTTTGGCATATATTCTTTGTATATTTGGTGCGTCAAAGCTTATGAATATTTCAATCGAAGGCGTTCTGATAGGTACTTTCAGTATGGTCTTTATGATTCCTTTTTGAACTGTATTCAGATTTTGTATGTATTTATGTGTAGTATATCCCCATCCTATAATTCCATATTCAATTCGAGAATGACATAACGCCTAGTAAACCTTTTTCAAATCCTTTTTATTTACCACATTTCTTAGATTTTTAAAGAAATATATAAGGCTTGTGAGTTTTTCAGTAATACCTTTAATGTGTAGGTCCCATCTAAGATTTTCATCAATTATTACTCCTAGATATTTTATGTTTTGTGTTTTTTCTATGACTGGACAGTTACATTGAACATTATTTCTATAGCATTCGTATAATTTTAACTCTAGCGATTTTGCTGGTTGGCTCCTTGAATTCATTGAAAAAGTTATATATTTAGTTTTGATTATGTTAAGGGTAAGCGAGTTGATTTTAAGCCAATTTTGAAGTGCACTAAGCCCTTGTTCAGCCACATTAAATGCTGCATGATGCTAAGTTGTCCGGTCACCACAACAATCATTTGTCCTGACTCTTCCTCATCTACCTCGTTACCTCCTGTATGAATTGCTAAAACAATACAACTAATAACATAATCAGTACACGATACTAACTAAAAGAAAATCTGAAATTCTCAGCACGAATAAATCATTATTTTACAAAGAAAAATCATTATTTCATTATAGTTGTTTTATGAGTTGCTTTAAAATACTGAATATGAATTCAGCTTCCAAACCTACAAATCCAATAACAGCACGGCACATAGCAACAAATGATGTTATCGATGGACCATTCGAGCTGCAAATGGTTCAGCTCTTTGACTAACTTGCCACTATAAGCTCGCAAAAGGGAAAGAGTTAGTTCCGCGTTGAGGACGGTACATGAACACGGACATAATGTGTATATGGAACTTTGTCGGTTTATTTTTCCGACTAAGATTCGTGATTGCTTTAAAAATAAACGATGCCAAGCGACGTTTGTTTATTTATCTATCAATATCCCCTACGACAAATGTGATGGTAAATTTGCAAGATTTGAAGATTAGATTTAATAATAATAAAAACATTTATTCATCAGTAGATTTTTACAATTTTATACATTTTGTTTATTTATCATTGATTCTATTGACAAAAAGGTCAATGTTCTGATGTACATTCAGGAGAATGTAGCTGGTTTTCAACAGTGTCTCTAGTAGGTATAATACACAAAATTAATAATTAAAACAAATCTCTAATTTAATGCAATAAAATCTCTATTAAGAGCGTTTAACTAGCCAGCGGCCGAAAATCCATATTTCGTCGAAAGATGTTCTTACGATCGTACAGGGCGGTTCCAATGAGAAAGATTAAATATTCTCCTTACCAGCTTTTTAAAATTATAACTCAATGTCGATTTTATTTCATTCCAAATTTGCTTTTAATTTATACCTACTTCCAAAAATTCTGAAAGGCATGATGATAAAACTATTCAAATTATCTACTTTTTGTAATTGTTTTTTGATCATAAGTATTTATCATTTTTCAATAATGTCTAAGCAAAATAAGAATATAAAAAATTTGAAATATAGCCTGTAAGTGTAAGTAACGGACCATTTTTCGTCAAGAAACACATGTAAATATAGATACGTTTTTAGATTTTCACGGTCAAAGCATTTTCATTGTTTGTTTTTGGGGTGTTATGTCGTGTTTCGCTACCTCATTCTTTAGCGACGTTTCGGACACGGCAACGCTGTCTGAAACGTCGGCTAAAGAACGCGGCATAACACCCCAAAAACAAATAATGAACATGTAGGTACGTATATATTTTTTAATGATTTTATTTAAACTAAAATTAGAATTCTATAACCCAAATAATGTATTGATTTATTTTACTGCATTATTATACGATTTGAAATGGGTGTTGATGTAATGTATGTATTAAATGTAATTATGTAATGTATGTATTGAATGTATATGTATTGTAATACTATATATATTGTAAATTCTTTGTTTTACATTATTTAATCAATTTTTTTAGGACTCGTAAGAACACTATATTTAAGTTTATTATAATTAAGCGCACTAGAAGTGAAATATCACAAAACTGCGCTATATAAATTCTATGTTATTATTATTATGTAATGCAATATCTTTTGTGTAAATTTAACAATTTTATTAACGACCTATGGTATAACCTTATTTTACTAAAAATTAAGTTTTTTTCTCAAAATTTAAAACATGCGTTTACTAGATAAAAGAACAATCTTTCGAAATCAATTTATATTTTTTTGTGGAAAAGAGTCAATACGTCTAAAATCTGATTTAAAAATGACATATTTCTGGTTTTCTCTGGTTATACCTTGCGGACGGATGCTTTTGCCTATTTACTGTTCTTATTTGTGTTATTCACAATATACTCATTTAAGTGAACGAAAGATACTCTCAGTATCGGAATATATAATGGAATTTTAACAGAGTGGAATATACTCTCAGTATCGCCTTGGTGTAAGGGGACATTCATAAATTACGTTACACCAAAGGGGGGGGGGGGGGAGTAATGTGTGACATTGTTGGACAAGGGGTATAAGGGGGTTATCAGCTGTGTGACGTCACATGTAAAAATCTAAATGATTAAAACGCAAAACTTAAAACTTAAAAATATTACCAACTTAGATGTAAAATTGCTAGGGGGGAGGGGTCTCACAAATGTGACGATGTGTGACAGTGACGGGGGTGGGGGGTCAAAAAATCATGAAATTCGTGTGACGTAATTTATGGATGGCCCCTAAGACCACCATTCAGAATTTAAATGCTTGAATTGGCTTTAGCCGAGTTTGGTGACTAGGTCTGAATAGCCAAGTACTTCCCAGAACTTCACCTCCCTCTTTTCCATAGAAAGGCCCTACACACAAAGATGACATACTCGAAAACCGTGAAGTATTTTTTTCTCAGTGCCTCATGTGTTTATTTATTTATTCATAGTACATGATACATAAATTTGACATTTCTATAGATAAGATTTATTAAATCACCATACTAGGCGAATGCCTGTTTCATGGTGATTAATTAAGTATAGTAACTTCGAGTGTAGTCTAGTGTAAACACATGGTTAAATTGGTAAAGTTATAATAAAAGATAGAAAAGAGAAAAAGAAGTGCGTAAAACAAACATGTAAATAAAATAAACCTGTAAACATATGTTACTAGTATGTAATGATGTGTGTAGCTAATGTAAATAAAAAGGTAATTTTCCTCTCGAAAATAACTCGAAGGAATATAAATATTTGATTTTTTTTTATTCTTTCATTGATTGCACTAATATAATTTTGTGACCCTATTCCCTTCATTTGAATTCTAGATGTATAGAACAGTCCTCACATAAACATACATACACACACACACACACTCCGTGTATGTACCTACATATGTAGGAATATAATAATAATAATATTATGGGTCAGTGTAAGTTTGAAGCCAATATTTATTTATTTTATTTTCTGTTTGTTTCGTCGTAAATCATCATTAGGTACTCGTACGAGTATAGTAGAGGAGGTGTCTATGAAGGTGCGTGTGTTTATCCGATTATGAATTTATTAATGGGCGAACATCAAAAGCGGTCGTATTTTACTAAAATATTTATTTAACATTCAATTTCATAAACAAAAATGTCATGGACGAAATCAGTTATTATTATTTCACAAAATTTATTTGGAAAATATAATGTATCAATAAATACGTTTTACTTTTATTATGTAACACCGACTCTGTTCAAAGACCGAGGATCTGTTTTATAATTAGATGTATATTGAAATTAAACACACCGTTGTGATTTGAAACTTGATGAAACGAAAAAGAGACAAAATCATACATCAATAGTGCCTATTTGGCCTGCGTGAGAATTATTATAATCGGTTTCCTCTTTGTGCGGTGATTAGTAACAACCTAACCCTTGTCTACTTTGGTTTTTTCAAGGGTTCACTTCTACCGCGTGTGAACTGCCCACAGATTATTGAAATAAATGGAAACGATCGACACTAAAAAGAGACAACACATACATCCATGGGATTTAGTCCGCAAAAGATTGAGACAGAAATAAAATATTTATTTAAAGATAAATCCACGGTCCCACGCAAGTCTCGTTCTCCACTCGATGTACTGGTATAAAACGCCTGATGAACCTTTGCAGTCATTTACCGCAGGGGTCCCCAACCTTTTTGTCGCCGCGGACCGGTAAAAGTTTGATAATTTTACCGCGGCCCTATAGGGGGGGACACATTGAATGTAGTTTTTTTTTTAATAACAAAATATTTGTACAATATATAATAATAAAAATTTCAATTGTGCTAGATACTTATAGTGACAAATAATAGTAGAGAAAAACAAGGTTTGTGGGAAAATGAAGAAAAAATATATAATAACAATGAATAATTATTCCAGAAGTTTCCGATAATCTTTCAATTATCTTTTGGATTCATGGGTATTTTCCATATTTTTATGGTTCAAAGGAAGGTTGAAAGTATGTTTTTCAAAGATAGAGAGTTTTGAGAATGATTAGGGTTTAATATCGGGATTTTAACTTGTAAGTTATTTATTTATTTTCTTTAAAAGTTTTGATTTGATGTTGAAGTTTTATGGGTTTTGATTTATTAATTTTAATTGAATCGTGTTTAAACATGCCTTCAAAATAAAATACAGTATTTTTTTTTTTTAATATTTATTAACCAAGATATTATTAATCGATTGTGGACTTTCCTTATTATCTAATGTTTTTGTTTTGGATTAGATAGTTGTATGACAGTACTTATTCACAACACTTTTTCATGCGTATGGTATCCCAGATGACCCGCACTAAATCTCACCGATCGCTCTGAAACGCAATTATATTATTATTCCGCTTCTAATACTCGATCAATCCGGTTGCACGGCAATTTTACCTCTCTACCCGTTCGTACGCGAATGTATATTTGTTGTAAATAATATTTTAAATAAAACCTAGTATCGCGGACAACTAAGTGTTTTCAATTAAACATCATCATTATTATAAGCCTGAACACAGTATCACGGCTTGGAAGTGCCGTGATCTCAAGGAGCATTTTAACCTCAATATTGGTAAGGTATGAAGGCAATCCTGCCTGACATGGAGAGGATCTCCACACCAAACCAAACACTCTCCATCCACTCCTACATTAACTAACAAACACTTCCAACAGTTGAAAATATCTTCGTTATTTGGTCAGGTAGCAACAGACGATTAAAGAATTTTCTTACATTCATTAAAAACCTTCTGAATCTGAATTTTAAATTTACATAAGAACAAAGATAATTACAGGTTAAACTTTTTTTTCAAAAGTGTTTTGATTTTAAAGCAAGCCCTTGCGCGGCCTAGTGCCATTTGATCCACGGCCCAATACCGGGCCACGGCCCATAGGTTGGGGACCACTGATTTAGCGGACCAAGGATCAAATCCTACGAAATCCAAACCAAAATATATTTTTGTTAAATCAATATCCAATCTTCAAACCATTACAAAAAAAACAAGCAAAGAAAACACATAAGAAAGCGACATCTAGCGATTCCGAAGAAGAATTTACAAATTCTAATAATAAGATGACCAAAATATAGGAAAAGGTGCACTGCAATTCGAAGACAAAAATATGGAAAAAATCATCATTCACATTGATAAAAAAGGTGCTTCGTAGTCTCCCCACTCTTCTCTACTTTAGTTTTCTGAAGGTTTCACTTGTACGGTTTTCGGTTCATGAAAATGTAAGTTCACTGCACTAATATATGTAGTTACCAAGTGGCCATCGCCGTATATTATTGCACAGGCGTACATTTTGCACCTCACCTCTGTTTGGACTGACCTCGTTCGGATGCACATGCCAAGATCACAAGACTTATGGATGGGTGTTTAGGACTGGTTAGGATTAGCGCTTACGATGATGATAATAACTCCTCACGGCTGAGAGATCCCATATCACGCACGCCCGAAACAATGCGCCCTCGCCCGTAAACACCCGACCGGATGCGGAACCTGTCCAAAACGGGGCTAAATATAGGCCACCGCGAACATATGGGAGGCGTCAAGCCACCAGTGCTAAGTCTAGGGGGACCAGAGACCAGAGGTGATGTCAGTTGAGGGGAGAGGGGACTAGTGGGAGTGGGAGTGGGAGTGATTCATGCATTATTATTAAATTATGCTCAAATCTAAATTCAACTATGGCCCTGCCGCTGAGAGATCCGTCGGAACTTTGCACCTATTTTATTAATACTATCCAATACTAGCCCTTCAAAATACTTTACGCTTTACAATAGAATGCAAATAAATGGAATATTTCTAAACATATCTGAAAACTGAAAACTGTTTTTGAAACACGCTTTCAAATTTTATAATTAAAAATGAACATATAATTTTGAAATACAAAATTTGCATGCAAGCATAAAAAAGTTTTAAAAATGGCTTACCTTGCATTTTTTATAACTAAAATTACTGATAATGAAAAAAAAACACATATGTACACGTACATGTTTAATTAGACAAACGTGTAATAAGCTTTACGGTAACCTTATTTTTTATTGTTTTATGTATAAATTATTCATAAAAAATTCCCAAAGTCTTAAAATGTTTTACCGAATGGAGATTCCTAACTTTAGTTTCATAAAGGTGTACATTTTACTTTTTTTCTAGTTATTTTAAGATTTGAATATAAAGCGTGGTTTTTTGCAATTCTAAAACCGTTTATAACATATTTGTCATTATGTTAGTAAGGGAGTTACAGCGATTTACATGAGACCTATGTGAGCTAGGACAAATATGGTCTCCAGTGATTAAAGGAGTTAGTATACTACTCTCTTGATTACTGATGATACCTACTACTATACTCTCTTTATTTACATGAGACCTATGTGAGCTAGGACAAATATGGTCTCCAGTGATTAAAGGAGTTAGTATACTACTCTCTTGATTACTGATGATACCTACTACTATACTCTCTTTATTTACATGAGACCTATGTGAGCTAGGACAAATATGGTCTCCAGTGATTAAAGGAGTTAGTATACTACTCTCTTGATTACTGATGATACCTACTACTATACTCTCTTTATTTACATGAGACCTATGTGAGCTAGGACAAATATGGTCTCCAGTGATTAAAGGAGTTAGTATACTACTCTCTTGATTACTGATGATACCTACTACTATACTCTCTTTATTTACATGAGACCTATGTGAGCTAGGACAAATATGGTCTCCAGTGATTAAAGGAGTTAGTATACTACTCTCTTGATTACTGATGATACCTACTACTATACTCTCTTTGCTTACTTTTTCTCATTTTTTCTTTCTTCTGTTACTTTGATTTCGATTTTATTATTATTACTTTCGACTTTGTTCTATCTTTATTCATATTTATAAATACCTTTATTTTTATTATATGTACCTACCTACTTATATTCTCTATGCCTCTATGGGATGTGTAGGATTGTACATCCTGGAATAAAGACCATTATTATTACTACTAGTCCCAGAGAGAGGTCGTACATACGTCATCGATGAGACGTCTTCCTTCTCACACGTCTTGTAACTAACAGATAACCATCACGCCGTTTCCCCGCAGGGGTAGGCAGAGAGGACGGACCGCCAAACAACTCGGTCTTGCACACACTCTTTGCCTCATTCACATTCATCCATCGGCTCATACATACTCTTCTCTGACTCTTGGCATGGCCCGTCTCACGTATCTGATTCACTTGATCGTGCCACGTATTTCTCAGGCGTCCCCGACTTCTTCTACCATTCACAGGTGCGTCATATATTATTCTTAAATTACTTTCTTCATTCATTCGCTCTTCGCGCCCAAACCATCTGAGGGTCCCTTTCTTAATCTTACTCATTATATACGCTTAAATAAGCCTTGCATTATTTGCGGATCTCCATATTTTTCACACGATCATACATGGTTTTACCACACATACGCCTCAGGGATCTCATTTTAAAAGCATTCAATTTGCTTTCATCCTTCCTCTGCCAGTTCCATTCCGCACTGCCATACATCAAGGTAGGTACCAGGACTCCGTTGTGGACTGTTAGCTTCGCTTCTTTTGACAGTTTTTTATTAGCGTCAACTGCATTCAATTCTCCATTAATGGAGTTACCGGCATTCACCCTTTTTTCAATATTTCTCCATTTCTTTTATTTTTCCTGTAATTATTGGCACAACTTACTACACATACCCAACGCTGAAGATGCATGTAATTACTTCATAGACAAACTAAAATCTGAAATAAATAATAACACTAACGGCCTTACTAAAAAACCCCGTGAAAATTTTATTCAATTGACAAAACGGCCGCGGATGTGAAAACATTACTAATTAAAAAATTGTTCTTACTTTACTAATTAAAACATTACTAATTAAAAAATACACAATGTTTACACAGCATGGGTGGGTAGTTTATCTCTGTTTTAGTAATGATGTTTGAACGAAATTTGGAATTTTCCAAAGTATTTTGAATGTTCTATATATTTCTTATTTTTGAAGGTGTCGTAAAAACAAATACTATTTATAAAAAACAGATAAAATTACCTTTTAGATTGTGCATTTGAAACAAACTTTAGTTTTAAAAAACTGACATATATTAAGTTTTAAACACGGAAAAAAATGCAAAAAAAATTCTTACCAAAACATTTTTGATGAAAGTGTACAGAAATATATAAAAAATTAAAATTTTAAAAATACAGACCTTTTATATAATGAATTTGAAATGGAACTGTATCCTGACTTTTTTCTCGTGCATACAATTAAAAATTTATAAAATATTTTTAAAGTTTTTTTATTGCCAAAAAATAACCTAAAAATATAACTGATATTCAAACAGATTTCTTGCACCACTAAAGAAGTTAATTTCTTTCATAAGTTTACTACCACATGTATTAGATATTAATATTTAAAAAAAAAATCACCATTTTTAAGAAATTCTCATAAAATAAATATGCTTAAATGTAAATCAGAATTTTTATGTACCATATAAAATACTTTTTGACATTTCCACTTTGAAAGTACAATTATTGTTATTATAACTTCATTAAAACTTATGAAAAACCACAAAAAACACGGTAAATATATTAATCATTTGAATATAAGTTTAATTAGTAATATTCATAGAAATTACAATCACATTTGTTAAATTACAAAGCACTTCACTGGAGACAAAAAAATCTCTCGCTGTTTCATATGTTTTCACTGCGAAGGACGAATGCGCTGGCGTCGCCACCTAGCGGCTATGGATGAAAACAACAGTTTAATGTGTACAGTGTGAAAAATTGCGTGGTCACCAGATTTACAACGCTTATAAAGTGATATTTAAAACGAATTTTAAGACCAACGTTATTAGTAATATTTCGTGTTTTAGTGTAAATTTGTTTTATTGATGTTGCTGCAAAAACACAGGTTATCGGTCGTGCTGTGGTTTTTTTTAGTAAGGCTGTAATTCTATAGTAAAAACAATCACTCACAAATTTAAACCTCTAACTCCCTGGATAAATCACACCATTATAAATTGTATAAGAAAAAGAAACTTACTCCATAAAAAAACTTCATTGAATCCTTCTGACACTATACTTAACAACTTTTACAAACGATATAGAAACATATGTACAAAAGTCATCAGGAAACTAAGGAATCATATTACAGACATAAAATAGAAGAAGGCAAAGGTTATCCAAAAGAAATTTTTTACGCGAAGCTACTCATACTAAGCCTAACTTAAACACTGACCTAAAACAACTCAATATTGATGGACTGACTCTCGACTTCTCAAAGAATCCGGAAAAAATTCTAAACCATATCAATGACTTTTTCACTAATGTCGGGAAAAAATTAGCAAACAAAATGTCCTCCCCGAATTCTATTACAAAATTACAGGAAAATCCACATATACCCCATTCTAAACAAATTAAATTTCAAACGGTTACATATGACGATATTAAGAATACAATTAACTCATTAAAAGACACAAAGTCCTCCGGTATGGATGGCATCACCATAAATTTACTCCAGACACTTGTTCATGAACTATTGGAACCTCTCACTTACATAATTAACCTCAGCATATCACAGGGAATTTTCCCTAAACAATTAAAGCAAGGGCTCGTCATACCCATATACAAAAGTGGTCTAAAAGTGAACATTAACAATTATAGGCCCATAACAATACTTAACTCACTCTCGAAAGTAGCTGAAAAAATAATTAACAAACAACTGAAAACCATTTTTTAAAGCAAGCAGCTACTCTCCGAAAATCAATTTGGCTTTCGGTCAAATAAGAACACTGCCGATGCTATTATTGATGTTACAGACTTTCTTGTTTCAAATATAGATAAGGGTTAAAATGCATGACTACCTTCGTAGACCTTTCAAAAGCTTTTGAAATTATCTCCCTTGACATCCTTGTTAATAAACTAAATACCTTTGGTGTAAGAGGGAAAGACCTAGAATTTCTTCAAATCGAACTGAAAGTGTCAAAATCGAAAACAAATTTAGCCAACCCCTCCCTATAACCTATGGAGTTCCCCAAGGAAGCGTCTTAGGCCCTTCTTTGTTTCTCATATACATAAACGATCTTTGTAACCTAATGATAGATGGAAAAATTGTAAGTTTTGCTGACTATACTGTACTACTCATTCAAACAACTACTAATATAACGCCTAACAAATCAGACCTATCAATCTACCATCAAAATATCAGATCAATAAACAAAAACTTTGACCATTTTCTCATCCAACTCGACTTTACTAAAATCAAATATGATCTAATTATCCTGACAGAATGTTGGCTAACACCTTACTATATTCCTAAAAACATCCCCAATTATACCCACCATCAAACCTCAAATCACTACAGACAAAACGACGGCATAGTTTTATATACATTAAACAACTCTCCCAACACATATAACGTCAAAGAAATTACCATAACAAACTCAAACTGTCTTCAAATAACATACAGCATCAACACATGTATCATTGCACTTTACCGCTCTCCTTCTAAACCTAACATCTCCCCCTTTTTGCATGACTTAAACTGTTATCTTACCGGGCTAAAAAAATCAAAGAACCTAGTTTTAATTTGAGACCAAAACATTAACATTTAAAAAAAACAATGAACATCCCCAGTGCCAAGATTACTTAAATACCATCATGTACAATGGAATGGAAAGCACAATAAACTCACCAACACGATGTACACCACACTCTTCCTCCTGCATCGACCATATTATGGTTAAATCATCTAACCAATACACCTCTGAAATCCACATGTCATCAATTACAGATCACTACGCCACCTCCTTCATAATGAGTTCCAAAAACAATGTAAAAAGCCAAACACCAACCGAAATAACAAAGAAAACAATTAACTATGACCACCTCAACAAAACGATTAGTTCTAAATCCTGGGACAGACTATATAATATAACTAACGTAGAGGAGGCCTGGAACTACTTTTCTACCTACCTACAAGACACCCTTGTACAAAACACAAAAATCACCTCAAAAACCATTCCTAGAGCTATCAAACCTATCAAACCATGGATAAACCATACTATCATCAACTGCATTCGGAAACGCAACTCTATACATAAAAAAATGTGCCACCAATCCGTATGATATCACACTCCATAATTTCTACAAAAGATACAGAAATATTTGCACACAGGTCATTAGGAAGGCCAAAAATCTATACTACAATAAAAAAATTTCCGAGTGCAACAATGACCCTAAAAAAATATGGAGATTCTCAAGGAAGCTACCAATTCAAATAAAGCCACCGACTCTTTAAATTCTCTCTATTTCAAGGATACCACTGTAGACTTTACATCGAACCCCAACACAATTGTCAATTATATAAACAGTTATTTTGCAAATATAGGCCCAGAACTAGCAAAAAAAATCCATCCAAATAACCATATGCTAGGCCCTAGCGACCACCCCCCCAATAATGAATTCACATCCCGCTTTGTTCTTAAAACGGTTACAGAGAAAGATGTTTCTATGGTAATAAACTCTTTAAAAAACTCTTCATCAACCGGCATTGATGAAATATCCAACAGTGTTCTTAAAAAAATTGCCCCTGTTATAATTCAACCATTAACTCATCTGCTGAACATTAGCATCCGTCAAGGATTATTTCCAACCATTCTAAAACAAGGTCTTATTATCCCTATTTTCAAAACAGGCTCCAAACTTGACATTAGTAATTATCGTCCTATTACGCTACTCAATTCCCTGTACAAATTATTTGAAAAGATCGTCAACAATAGTCTTATGGAATACCTGGAAACCAACAACCTACTTTCGCCGCGGCAATTTTAAAGCACAAACGATGCCATAGCTACCGTCTCTGACTATATCTCTGGCCACCTCGATAAGGGCTCAAAATGTCTATCGGTATTTCTCGACCTATGTAAAGCGTTTGATACAATATCACACGCCAAATTAGAACGCAAAATGTTCAATATAGGTATTAGGAATAATGAATTAAGCCTACTCTCCAGCTTCTTATCTGACAGATCCCAATGCGTTAAACTCAGAGCTACAAAGAGTCAGAATTTGCCCATTAGTTATAGGTCCAACGCTCTTCCTAATATACATTAACGAGTTGTGTAACCTAGATATCGATGTCACTATTGTCAGCTTCGCTGACGACACTTTCCTGCTGTTCCAAGCGAAAGACTGGCCTACCGTTTATTCGCAAGCGGAGGAAGGAATTCAAAAGGTTAAATACTGGCTTGACTCAAACACACTAACTCTCAATGTACAGAAAACAAAATACTTACTGTTTAGTCTCACCAATATCACAAAACCAAACCTCCACCCCCAATTAAAAATACACGAATGTAAAAACTCATCTCCGAACCTGAATTGTAACTGCCCATGCCTTGAACAAGTAAACATTATAAAATATTTAGGAATAACCTTTGATACACACCTAAATTGGAAGCAACATATACTTAACACTACAAACAAAATCCGCAAATCCTTATACTTTTTCAAACAAACACGTAATTTCCTCAACCTACACCTTTTAAAAACAGTGTATTACTCACTGTGCCAATCACACATCGAATACGGAATTTTAGCTTGGGGTAACACTTATTCTAGTGCCCTCGACCCCATCATTAAAGCACAAAAACTAATAATAAAAATAATCCTTAAACTTCCTCTTACTACCAGCACGGATACGATCTTCAACACCTTCAACGTTATGGACATTAAACAGCTCTACGCAAGATCCATCTTAGTTAATTTACATAAAAACAACATAACCCTATACAAAGAAACACAAACGATACAAAATACCCGAGCCAAAAACAAAGAACTCCTCCAAACTCCCTTTTCTAAAACCACCTTTGGACAAAGACATACTACTACGAGCTACGATTAGACAAACCGAATCAATGACCAAATTCAAACAAGTTATAAAGAAATGGATTATAAGTATTGGTCGTCACACTATTGCAAACATCTGTAAAATAAACTACAAATAGACAGAAATATCCATCTACATACGTCCTTACCCATATAAAACAAATTAAAATTATAAAATCCTAAATAATCTAAATCCATAAATAGATTTGACAGGATTTACTACTGTACTGTATCTCTTCCCTCATTTATAAGAAAACTCTCTTTATGTGATTTACCCACACTTTCAATCATCTTTATGTTTAATTGTAAATTATATTACTCTTATATATGATATGTAATTATGTACCTCTACGCCTGTCTCAACACAGGTATACCCTAGCGAGACAGGCATCGAATAATATATTGTAAACATCAGGTATATACATAGATCAATAAAAAAATAAAAAATAAAAAAGTCCGACACTTGGTTAGACGCATACAAAAAGGCTGAGAAATTAATTAACTCTGTTAAAAAATAGCTGGATATTAATACTGTTGCACTAAATACTACCAAAACAAAATACATTACTTTTAGTATGAATATCGTTGGCCAACCTAATCAAGATGTTGAAATAAAAGTACATGAATGTTCTTGTATTTACGATGCATTCTGTCAATGTCCTTGCCTAGATCGAACGGACCATATCAAATACCTTGGTCTTACGTTTGATCAATATCTTAAGTGGAATACACATTGCCTACTTATCACGATTTTTTTTATTTTTTTATATGAATACCGCACAAGAGTCCCAACTGCTCCCGTATGAAGCCAATGAGTCTATGGCATCCCCAATTGGGGTATGTTGTGAGGCTGAGGGTAGTGGGGAGGGGAAGGAGATAGGGAAGAGGAAAGTGGGGAAGTACCTGGCTATTCAGATCTGGTCACCAAACACGGCTAATACCATTTCAAGCAACGTTTCAATTCTGAATGGTGGTCTTACACCAGGGCGATACAGGGGGTATCTTCCACTCTGAAATAAACGAATCAACTTAGAAATCACGAATAAACTTAGAAAACATTTATTTCTTCAAAAACATTAGAAACATACTAGATTCAAAATCTATGAAAATTGTTTATTACTCTCTTTGTCAATCAATCATTGAATATGGAATAATCGCATGGGGAGGTGCAACACTATCAGCTATAGATTCATTATCGAAGACAAAAAAATTAATTATGAAAATTATCCTTAAAGTTTCCATAATAACAAATACTGTAGATATATTCAACAAATTCCATGTATTAGATATTCGACAAAATTACAAAAAAAAAAACAATCTTAACTCATCTGTTTAAAAATAAAACACGTACATTTTATGAAAATACCCAAAATATTGTTAACACTCGGCATAAAACCAAAGAATTCATACAAACACCTAAAACAAACGCAACATTTGGTCAAAGAAATTTTAAATACATTGCGTCTAAAATATACAATAACCTACCTGACAAAACAAGACAATCGAATAATATTAACAAATACAAAATTCTGATCAAACAATGGATCACCGAAAAATATCGTGCAATAATTAGTCACCTCACCCAAATATAATCCTCTTATCGCATTATTGTTACCACTATAAACCAACCTGAAATTTTTTGTCAAATATTTTTATTATTGTAGAAAGCAATCACTTTGTGGTTTGACATATTTAATAAAATAAAATATTGTTTTGTTTAAAACCACGAGTTTTATTAATTTTTTGAACCGACCGGTTTCGCTTTACTCAAGCATCATCAGGGTACAAATTAATACTGAGTATTCTCTTCATACTTAGACAACATATTCCATAACTTTTTCCTGTCTACTCGGTCGTATGCTATTTGTGGATCTACAAAGGCGCAGAGAAGTTTCTGTTTTTTGGCCAGAAACTTCTCAGTGAGCATATGCAAAGAGAAAATCTGGTCCATGCACCCCCTTCCACTCATAAAGGCATCTTACACATCCCATATTTTATCCTTTGTTTCATTTCTTACCCTTTCAATCAATATTCTTCCGTACGGCTTGCCCACTGAACTTAGCGGGTTAATAGCCCTATGATTCCCACATTCCAAACGTGACACACGTGGCATGATCAATGATCACAGTCCTTCTCCAATCTAATGGCGAGTAACCCTCCTCTAAACACTGGTTAAAAAGTTTGCACAACCATGCATGGGAGCCCACAAGGGGGGCAAGGGGGGGGGGGTGCTTGCCCCCCCCTGGATTGATTGAAAATAGTTAAATAATGTTACTTCTATTTTAAATCACTTTGTGTTAGCAAAAAGAAAGTGTGCCCTTCATTACTACAGTGTCCTGTCCGTTCGTTCACCATATAAATACGCTACAGTAAATTAAAACTACATTAAAACATTACTAAAAATATTTCCCCCCCCCCCCAAGAAAATTTTCTGCGGGCGTCCATGCAACCATGTAAGAATAATACGGCCATCTTCTTTAAAGTATTCGGCAGCAATATTGTCGAAACCAAAAGCCTTACCATTCTTCATGCATTTAATCGATATTTGTATTTCATCCATGCTGATTTTGAAAACATTCGCTCCGTCTTCGATCATACCCGATTCGCCCCTGGGATTATTATAAACCGGGTCGCTTTCAAAGAATTCCTCAAAATACGTCATCCATCTCTCTTCCGTTCTCTGGACCACTCCGGGAACTTTTGACCTCCTTCCAAAAAAGTTTAATGTTTTCTTGGAAGTGTTTCGTCTTTTTATTCGTATTTTTATTCCATCTTCCTCTTCCAGGCGTTTCTTTCTTTCTTTCACTCCAAACTTACACTTTTCTTGCATCCCTTATATACTTCTTGTATAAACTTTATATGCGTCTTGTATGAAAAAGAAAAATAAGTTCTACTAGTATGATAACGTCATGTACGAACTCTCTCTGTGACTACTTGACATACGTCACTTAATGAGGGGTTTTTGAGAGGTTACAATGTACATTTCCTCTCTGTGCTTCCTCCCTCCTACAACACGGGCCTTTTCAAAACCCAGGTTATCTCCGTACTTTCTTCAAAAAGACCCCACACACAGCATCCCCAAAGATGAGTCGTGAGAAAAAATGTTTCCCTTAGAGTCTGCTTTGTGAGTTTTTTTATGTAGCTATCGACGATACACCCTTTAACCCCTCCACTACCTTAAAATGGCTTTAGCCTTGTTTGGTGACCAGATCTAAACAGCAAGGCGCTTCCCCTTCGATCTCACTAATGCTGGTAATGCGTTGGCGATGTCATAGTGCCAACATTTCTTAGCAGTTAGAACTCTCGTCCGGTTTGTAAGTATTCACATAAAAAGGTACAGGTAAATAATAATAATTATTATTGGATTTATAGCGCCATTTTCGTGAGAAAATCACCCCAAGGGCGCCAAGAATGGCAGATGTATTACATGGTATTAGTGTTGGTATTCATTTTATTCGTGAAAATAAAAATGTTGCTTCTTGGAGCCCTAGCACGGTGGAATTGATAACTTTACAATATCGGATCGATAAGTGTAACTTCCGATGATTTTATACTATGTCCCTGAACGGTTTCACCGTTAACAGCAGATCCGACATTGACAGGGAATAAATAAGCAATCCACATACACCGGCAGCACTGGAAGTGTTATTTACGAATTCACATTCCGAAACGTCAAACATGAATAAATTGACAATGTAGAAAAATTAATAAATTGACAATGTAGAAAAATTAATAAATTGACAATGTAGAAAATTAATAAATTGACAATGCAGAATTGAAATGCTTACCTAAATATGCTTTGGCGGTACACATTAACTTGTTGACACTAAACGGGAGTTAATTAGGGCTTTAGTCACATTTCAACCACTTTAGTTTCTCAAAGATCGAACGGAATAAACGAAAATTAATAAGAAAAATAAATGCGTTTTAGATGATTTATAACTAAAAGCTTCGTTAGTTGAACTCCGTTCATTAATAAACCAGTAATTTTGCATGACGAAAGACATTATCCAAATAAATATACTGACAGTAACCGAAACTTATCTGGCCCTCTAGCACAGTCGATCAATAAGGATTTATAGGATAACTTTCGCTAACTTCTCATCGTTCCTTAGCATGATTGCAGATCGCTAACGTTTATAACACAAAAAAACCAATTCCAGCAGTGTAATTGCCCGAATATAGAAAAAGTGTACCAATAAACATAGATAGATGTCAACTTTAACTGGTCAAATCATATGGAAAATGTATGTAATAGATTAAGATCCATATTAGGAAAATTTTACCACCTAAAAAATTTTGTTAATAAAAATATATTATACTGTATATACAACGCATTAGCAGAATCAATTATAGGATACGGAATAAATAGTTACGGATTAACGTACAAAACATACTTAAATAAAATAGAACAATTACAAATCCGTTTCCTAAAATTGATATCAGGCAAAAAAAAAGTCCAGTTATGTGAAGGTGATTATAAAAAAATGTTCTCCTTGTGTAATGTCCTCTCTATACACAGTAATATAATATAATATATAAGATATAAGGTAAATTACCAATTAATTAACGCTAGATGAATTCTGGAATACAGAATTCAAAAAAACTGTAAACCACAACTACCCTACTAGGCATAGAGAAGCACAAATGTTTATTATCAATAAATCTCAAAATGTGTACGGAGATAGAACAAAAAGGCATAAAATACCGTAAATATTTAACGCATTACCTGAAAATATAAAAAATGAGACATATTATTCAAAAATCAAAATTAAAAGTTAAATCTTTCTACCTCCGTAGAACATGAAATCAAATAATTCCTTTCTATTTTTTTTTCTCACCGTATGTTTGTACTGTGTAAAATATTTTTACTACAACGCAATTCATAAATATTATAATAATTAGTTTGTCGTAATAATTAGTATTTTAATATTAAGTATTATATTTAGTATTTACTATGTAAAACTGAAAAGTATATTGTATTAAATAATTAGAAAAAAATGAGAGATTTCTTACAATCAAACTGATTGATCAGTTTCGTAAGATTTGTAAAATAAAATATTATAAAATTAAAACTGAATAAACATATTTAAAAAAAAAAGTAACATTTGATAATGACTGGGTGTTCTTAATATATTCGACGTCAAGTGTTGTTTGTACGTTAGCGAGCTGCAGTTATCCTAAGGAACTACGAGAAGTTACCGAAAGTTATCAATCCTTGACGATCGACCGTACTATCTAGAACCTCTGATACCATGGAGTATGGAGTCTAAGCTAAAATGTATTAATTGTCGGTCGGAATATCTGTTACCAATTGCTGAACGTTTAACTGACTATAGATGACGGATTTGGTCAAAATGGTATTGATGTGGGGTTTTATCGATCTGAACGGACCGTACGCCTCTTCAGAATTAGCGTGGATTCCCAGAATGCAGCTCGGCGATCATTGCTCACCGCATCCGAAGTACGCAGTTGTTGTTCTCGGCCATAAGTGTCTGTCAGCAGTCAGCAGCAGATAAGGCGCATCTGATGGCCGTCCAGATACCTGGCGGCTGTTTACCCCTCGGTGCATCGCTTGTTTACTTGTGTCTGTTGTTGCTGTTTATATCTGCTTAGTGTTCCCGTGCTTAATGCAAACATCTAACCAGCCAACTGAGCCAACCCGTCCACTCTTCAAGCCACATTATAATATACGGTCCCACACTTGTTTGTGCACGGTTTACATAAAACAATGCTTCCAAACAATCGAGTTCATTATACCTTTTTTATTCGGGTCCGGGTGGCGTCTTACCGTTATTCTGGAAATATCTTCAGTGCGCACACGGTGCCGATAGCGGTGCCGGTGGCCAGAAAACAGTCACATATATACCTACCTATCTATCAAAATTCATATTTATGTATTTAAAATAAGTAGTAGAATTGAATAGCATTTTGTGTAGATTAATACAACCTACAATACACGACATCTTTTTCAGCCCGATTCCAATTAGAGACCAAAGTGAACATTTTTCGCTTCACGCGATCGTTATTTTCATTTCTATTTTCATATCTACGATTTCAATTGTCATCACTGCAAGCAACACATGAACCATGCTGTTTGTTGAGATGCCAACTGAAATTGTAGATAATGTCGTAAGCGAAAAATGTTGCCTTTGGTCTCTAATTGGAATCCGGCTGAAAAAAGATGTCGTGTATTGAAGGCATAAGGGCCAAACCGGTTTCGGCCCGTTTCATACAAATCTTAATTTTGGATTTCTCAACCAAACTGAAAAATTATATTTGTAATAAAAAGGTATATCAAATATCTAGTACGGAGCTACTTTATTTATTTTGGTTTTAAATTATGAGATAGAACACTAAAATCTTTAATAGCCAATATCTTATAATTTAAAAAAAAATAAAGTAGCTCACATCCGTACTAAATATTTGATACACCTTTTGATACAAAAATAATTTTTCAGTTGGGTTGAGTAAGTATTTTGATCACAAATCCAAAATTAAGATTTGTATGAAACGTGCCGCGCGAACGTTCCACTTAAAGGAGACCTGACGTTGATACGAAAATAGTAGTAATGGCCGTTATACACGACATCTTTTTTCAGCCCGATTCCTCTTGGAGACCAAAGTCAACATTTTTCGCTTTACGCGATCGCTATTTTCATCTCTATTTTCATATCTACGATTTCAATTGTCATCACTGCAAATAATACATGAACACTGTTTGTTGCGATGCCAACTGAAATCGTAGATATGAAAATATAGACGAGAATAGCGATCGCGTAAAGCGAAAAATGTTGATTTTTGTCTCTAACTGGAATCGGGCAAAATTTTTTCAGCCCGATTCCAATTAGAGACCAAAGTCAAAGTACATTTTTAGCTTACAACATTATCTACTATTTCAGTTGGTATGACAGCAAACAGCATGGTTCATGTGTTGTTTGCAGCGATGACAATTGAAATCGTAAATATGAAACTAGAGATGAAAATAGCGATCGCGCAAAGCGAAAAATGTTGACTTTGGTCTCAAATTGGAATATTGGAATCGGGCTGAAAAAAGATGTCATGTATTGTAGGCATAATAGGCAAGTTTAAATCGGCATTCCTCCCTGTCCAGGCCTTTCTCTATATTTTTTTCCCTGTACTTTCTCCTTACTCACGTATGTTTTACGCGTCTTTCGGTAAAGTCGGTAAAGTGACTGTACCTGCGCGAGATTCAATTTCACGCAATTTCGCACAAAGTTTGGCGCGTACTATTTATACCGTGGGTGACGGTACTATAGACTATAGAGCGCAGTATCCAATACATTGTTGAACGAACTGTTGGGGTAGATATTCCGGCGGTTGCTGCAGCATAAAGCCAATTAAATAGTATTGTTGTTCATCCATCTAATAAAATAGTGTAGCACCGCGAACGTTGCGATGTAACAGAAAACAACTAGTGTTTATTAATGAACACAAATCATCCCCTATATATGTAACTTCTGGTGTACCACAGGGGACAAATCTTGGCCCACTGCTTTTTCTAAAACTCGTAAATGGGCGTGGTCAAAAATCAAACTGCTTTTATAGCCGATGTTATTGGGAATGGTGTGTCTACCTTGAAGCTTGATGCCTGCGTCAGACCCCGCATTAGTGACTTGGCCTATTTCAGCATATCCTGTTGGTAATGGCTGGCGAGCGATTTGCTTAAATAGGCCAATCCCGAAAATGCTTGCAACGTTATAGAGCGGTCTGGCAGTTCCTTGAAGGTATATTTCAGTAGTATTTCAGCGGATGCGAGTAAAGTTCCAGCCAGCATCCAGTTTCAGTCGTAGTTAGGGAAATGAGTATTACCTACTTACATACGCTGTTATATCAATATGTCTAATCAGTCTTTGTAGCGTGCAGTATAATAGAAGTTATATTTACGGAGTGTTTGTTTATAGTTTCAACGCCGAGACAACTGGCGGGAGATGAACGGCCAACTGGTCCAAGGAGCAAGGGCGGATATCTTCTTTATGGCCGACAGATGCACGCAAGTGCCATTCATTAACATTAATAAGAGTTCACAACAAACATACATACGTACCTACTCATATGCGTTACACATCATACATACTCTGTTCCGAATGTCGATGCATTGTTTGACTTAAGATGAAGCCATACTAAATAATGCAAAATCATACAAAATTGTATGTTTTAGTTTTGAAAATTTGAACGCTTAAAAGTATTATAGATGCTTCAATTAAATACTGCGTGTAGAACATACTTTTGCCCTTAAAAATATCGGTCATTTTTTTTAATAAGTCTTTTAATAAGCTTAGAAAAAAATAAAGTATTAGGTCTATAAAAAACATTTTTAACTGAAAACTCTCCTACTTATAAACACTTTTTCGGATATGGTTTTCAAAATATAATATGCATTTTCGCGTTGGTATTTTTGACATCACGGCGACAATACGGCAGTCGACGTATTTGTTATATCAAAGTGAACCTTATACCGTCCACCGAAGAACGACTGGCAGCCGCCCCCCTGCAGTCTTCTGTCATTACTCCTCCGAACGGAGCGGAGAGCAGTCGTGTTATGCTCCGCGCCGCTTATTTTCGTGAAATCAATTTAAAAATTCCGTTTTATTGCAATAAACAATGCATAAAAAAGGAATTAATGTTTTTTACAGGCCTTTACGAAATCAACATGTAAAAAAAAAATCTCAAATATCTTTTCCAAACTTTCCAAAAGCTTTTTTTCAAGTATTTTTAAACTCCTCCCATAAAAGGGCGTGAATTCCGATTTCGATTTTTTCCTGTACTAGTGGATCGCCTTAATAATGCACATTACCACAGTCCAAAGGCGGGGGATTTTGGCAAACCCAATTGGAAATGTTTTGAGGCGGAGGGAACAGGTAAGAAGAATGGTGAATGGAATGGGGAAAATACAAACTCTGATTGATGACTTTAGGTATTTATATTGTTAAACTTGATTTCACTTTTGTGTTCATTAGTTCTCTTACTTTGATTTTAAAATACCTACATATATTTGATTTTCGATTTTGTTTTCGTGAATGAATTTTTGTAAATCTTAGTAGTGGAAATTATCCCACTTTCCGACATTTGATCCAGCTGAAACTCGTCAAATAGACTTGTTGTCGATGACAATACATTCTATCAACATTTTGATGGCACTCACGCACACACACGCGCATTTATCCAAAATTGGACGAAAAATAGGTATAGTTGACATACGAAATAAATATCTCGGTACATATATGCAATTAGGATTTGGATTAATATTCATAAATTTTAGTCAGTTCCTGGGGACGAAGGTTCAATCCTATAATATATTTTTTTTAATTTGTTACTAGCCGGCCCAGATTATAACTAGGTCAAAAACTGAAAACAGATGTATTATATTAAAAGAAAACTTTTTTTTACGGGTGGCTTTGTTATAATGTTGGTACGTACTTTGTATTTATTTATTTATACTGGATTTCTACGGATTTTCTCACTAACGAGAGAACAATAGTTCAGTTATAATAGCTCAGTTAAATCACAAAAAGGTACAAACAACTTCTACAACCTAATCAAATCAAATGCATGTATGTGTGTTTCTTACTCTTTCACGCAAAAACTACTGAATGGATTTTAATGGAACTTTACAATAATATAGCTCATACATTAGAATAACATATAGGCTATAATTTATAAAGTTAGCTAAGAAGGGGACGCGGGAGGGGAACGGGGACGCACGGGAAAGGTGATTCAGGGAGAAACAATGTATTTCTTTGAATATAGAATTGCAACCCATGCCGGGAACCAGCTAGTATCTAAATAAACATTAGAAAAAAATAAAATTATATAAAAAAATAAAAAAATATATTTTTACAAAGAGAAGCAAGAAGTACGAGAGACACAAGAGACACAGGAGACACAGGAGACACAGGAGACACAGGAGACACAGGAGACACAGGAGACACAAGAAACACAAGAGACACAAGAGACACAAGAGACACAAGAGACACAAGGGACACAAGAGACACAAGAGACACAAGAGACACAAGAGACACAAGAGACACAAGAGACACAAGAGACACAAGAGACACAAGAGACACAAGAGACACAAGAGACACAAGAGACACAAGAGACGTAAGATACGCAAGAGACATAAGAGACGCGAGAGAAACAAGAGGCACTTGAGTAAAGTAGAAAGATTTTAAGTCATTTGTGTTGTTTTACAATTAATTTAATAAAAATAATGTATACTTAGTATACTTGTGGCATATTCCGGAAAATCCGGATTGGAAGATACTCTCAGCATTGCCCTGTAAAAGACCACCGATTAAGAATTGAAACTAAGGTTATCTATTCAGAATTGTTGCTTGAAATGGATTTAGCCATTGACCAGATGTGAATACCCAGGTGCTTCCACTTTGTTTATTCTGATTCTTGACATGTTTATAAGAAATAATAATATTAGATATTCGTTATTGAGATTAGTCCTTTTTAGCTGATGGACTTAGGTAGGTACTTCGGATCGGCATTTCAGTTGCTTGGTAAGACCCCATATTCTCAATTTCTACCGACTTACGTAACAAGTTTCAATTAAATACTAAAATGTTTTTAAGATCTTAAAAATTATACTTCTTTTTAAAGATCGTCTCTATTCAGAAGTCGGCTTTTTCCAAAAAAAAATAAATACCTGTATGAAATTTCTTCCGTAGAAAAAAATCGCAAAGTATGCTCCGAAAATTATAAAAAAACACATCTGGGTCTGTTATTTCATGAAACAGTTGTGAAAAATTCACAGTGATTCTTCAAATGCTACTTACATAACTTAACAGATTTTTGCTATAATTAAAATAAGTCGTGTTATGTAATATATTTTCACAACAGTCCCTTACGCCTATTAATTATAATCGTTTTTTTTTGTCAGTGCTATCCCTCTATCATTCGTATTATTTATATATCTCTCTTTCAAATTATCTTCGGTAATCTTCTTCTTCTTTTTGAACGGTTATAACGGCACCTTAAGTTCGGTTTGAGAGATATTTACGTTCATTAAGTTGCTAACGGGTAGGTTTCATGACAACCAAATCTGAAGTCATGACATTCCTGAGTAGTGAGTATTGACTGTATCGAGTACATACTGAGTAGTGAGTATTGACTAGTGCATACTGAGTAGTGAGCATTGACTGTATCGAGTACATACTGAGTAGTGAGTATTAACTGTATCGAGTACATACTGAGTAGTGAGATTGTATCGAGTACATACTGAGTAGTGAGTATTGACTGTATCGAGTACATACTGAGTAGTGAATATTGACTGTATCGAGTACACACTGAAATACCGGCCCTTGGTGGATGTCCTTGCGTGCCTTCTGACGGAAAATTAATGATTTGTAAACATTGCCTTATTTAAATATGCGTATAAGCAGAATTTATTTTTTTACCGGGTCCTTTAAACTTCTTATATTTATCCTTAAATGCCCGTTGGGTAATATTTTCCTTACCAAACTACAAGTAGATACTTATCTACTAATGGGTTAATAGTGTAGGTATGTTATGTACCGTACCTACCAACCAATTTATGATCCTTTTACCTACATACCGTAGATTTTGTTTTTTACTTCAAAGTCTCATGGTTTCCTTGTCAAAGTAATGTGTTTCTCTAACAACACGGGGAGCCCTCCAAAATGAGACTGGGATCTTCACATTCTCTGTTCCTTTCTTCGACATTGCTCGGTTTGATTTCTGCAGCTCTTTCTTCCTTCACCTTGATGACCCTGCTGAATGAAGTCTGGCCAGTCCAAGAACTTATCTTTGAACAATATGGTTTCCATGTGCTGGGTGACTTTGATGATCATCGCCCAAGGAGGTATTGTGCGAGGAGTAGGTACTATTCTCGTTTTCCTGCGCAATCCTGAACGCGCAATGGGGGATCTGAACCCCTTTATATTCCTATATACTCGGCTGGACATGTTAAAAAAAGCCTTAAGAACGCCAAAGAAGAAAGACGCAATAGGACACCTTTAAATCATGCCGAATACAAATAATGCTTCTGTCTGAGTACATCAATATTTGCTGCGACGAATATATATATATATATATATATATATATATTTTAAGGTGAAAACTTCTTTAGCACTGTTGTGATTTGAAACTCGATGAAACGAAAAAGCGACACTAAAAAGAGACAAACACATACATCTATAGGATTTAGCCGGCGAGAGAACGAGAAAGAATAACCAGTCTCCTCTTTGTGCGATCCTTCGTAGCCTCCCCATCACTCTTGCCTACTTTAGTTGTCTAAAGGTTTCACTTCTACCGCGTGTGAACTGCACACTTGCATTTTTTATTATTCTTCAAAGAATAAGACGCACTTAAGCAGTTCGTAAACGGGATAAATGTTCAATTATAATGTTTACAATTACAATGATTATTCAATTACAATTCAGTTTGTTCAATTACAGTGTAAAACATACAAAGATAATATTATCATTAATTATACTATACATATACGGATTATCACAATTAATACAAATGATTTAGTACAAAGCATCTCTATTTAAAAACCATATTTTCAGCATAAATATCTAAATCGGTTTGGTGAAGCACATTTTTTTTAATTATTTGGTAACACGTGAAATATTTTGGACACGTTATATTCCAGATTTCGCTGTCCGTAGTTATTGTTATATTTTGGAATATTAATAAAGCCTTCATTCTTTGCGATCCTAGTACTATGATTACGTTCCACTTTCCTCTTATATTCAGATTCAGATATATGCTGAATTAATATTTTGTACCATAATAAAGGCCTGCACCGGTAAAATCGTTCAATTCCGATACATCACTGATACTATAAAATAATATGTTTTTGAACTAGTAATTTAACCATATAATTTTGTACGGATTGTGATAGGTGGTTTAAATTAGTTTTGCAGGAGTGTCCCCAAGTAGTTATTCCATAACGTATAGTTGAGTCAGCTAGTTTTAAACTGCGGCTACTCTCAACAATGTAACGAGAGATAAACATTTAATGAATATAATAATTTCTATAAAAATGTATAAAAACAAAAAAAAATTAACTTTACAGGAAATTACAAAAAAAAATCTATTTTCGGAAATTATTAAGACAGTTCTCATTCGGTATCGATCCTTTGGGAGAATTCTAGTGGGATCGCCTCCTGTCCAATATAGTACAAGTCTATAGCCGGTGTTCGGAAAGCAATCAACTGGCGATGGCCAAGCAAAATATTGACTTAGCGCCCACGCGGCTGGGAGGCATTTCAATTTGTTATTATTTGCCCGCAGGTTAACAATGGAAATATTTCTACTGAAGAGCGGGCTATCTCCAAACTCATTGAAGCATGGACGGCTCGTGAAACCTTTATATACATAAATATAAAATAAGTAATAGCATACCCAAGCAACTACCTTGTAGTCCAGTCAATTAAGCTAAAAAAGGGGGATAATCCCCAAATGAAACGGAATAAGCTGAAAATTTGTAAAAACCTTTATTTTGGTATTCTACATGTTGCCTCAAAAGTCTCATAAGGTCAAGTGTGCGCGTCTTTGGATATTCAAGGTCAAAGGTCATGAAAATCAGTTTTTTGGAAATATCTCGCTTCCTATGCCTCGAATCGTATTTGCGTTCGACATAAAAGTTATAGAGTATAATATTCTCTACAAATTTTGTTTGAATTATTTTTTTATACGGTTTACCGTTTTTAAGATAAAGCCCGAAGAGTGTGGAGCGCTCAGCCGCATATGCCGTAGCGCGAGGTCAATAGCGAATCCCAGTTAATCGAACGGTTTTTTAACTTAATTATTCGTTAAATATTTGTTTAATAACCATTTAATATATTTTATTTATATAATATTTCTTATAAATCTTTAATTTATTAATTATTTTATTTATAAATATTTCTTATAAGTCATTTAATATTACTTGCCTTTTTCAAATAAACAATAAAGTAATTTTTTTAATGCTTCCGATTTTATGTCTGGGTTAAATCTTACCCCACAGGAAAAACAAAACCCTTCCACACACTTTTCCACAAAGGATCATCTAGTCAATCCACGCTATGTAAGTGCATTATAAACCTAAAATCAAAAGTAACACTGGAATTAAAGACCCCTCAAAAAATAAGTAAAATAAAAATAAATTTAAAAAGTATAATAAATACAAAACAATACAAGAACAACATGTCAATCAACCAGAGACCAAATGGGAAAATAATTCACCGACTCCAGATATTTTCATATCAGAGGGTTCGGCTCGGTAATTTATTTATTTTTAATATTATATTTTAATTATAATCTCATTAGAACAAGTAGGAAAGAAATTAGGAATACATTTTTTAATAATATTTTTATTACGCAAACATCTATCAATAAATTTGTACAATCCAAGTTGAAGTTTTTAATGGGAAGATTTTTTCTTACTTTAATTATTAGTTAGCCGGTATGGGAGTTCGTTTTTTTCTTCTTCCGGTCGCTCAAAGTCATTATATCATCCTCCTCGTTATCAATGACATTCATCTCCAAACCTTAAAAAACTTCAGGGTCATATGTGATTTCTTCATCGAGATCATTTTTATACGATGAAGCGTTGAGACATGCATGTCCATTACATTGGCCACAAGCTAACGAACATTGCAACCCTGGTTTATTATATCAGTTAAATACTTCTGTTGTAGTTTTAAAATTTTTGTCTGATCACTTGGTACATACTCCGTAGGGACATCTTTAAGCTCTGACAATGTAAATTGGGAATCTTCATGATTTTCTATATAGTCAAAAATCTTTTTCATTGATTGTGTGACTTGACCATCTTGGCGAGGCTTTCTTATTAGATATGGTACTGGCTTTAAGAAATTACTGTAGCAAACGGCGTGGTATTTTGCTTCAGCAGCTATCAAGTCATACATAAGACACACGATATTTTACTAACTCTCCTAAACAATCGCTTCGTTCTGCTGCTCTTTTAAAATAACATTGTCTTTGAATTCGAGAGTGCTTACTTTACTAATAGTGCGTTTGTACTTCCTGTGTTTTTTCACCTCTGCTCCTTCATCAGCTGCTTCGCCACAAAATAAGCACAATTCTTTGAAACCAAACACTTCATTTCTTTTCTTGCGAGGTACACTTGACGACGTTGAAGGATCACTCTCTTCGAGGCGTTTTTTCGATGTCCTGATTGAATTTTTACTAATGTACACTTTTTAACACTCGGTATGAACATTCACAGAAGTTAAAGTGTTTAAATAGTTTATGTGTCCATCATTTCTTTCAACACTTGCTGCTTTTATGGTCTGTATACCGCGCACAACATTTACAACATTACCATCAGAAAGTGACTTTATTTATTTATTTATTTATTTATTTACGCCCTAGTGGGCTTTTACAACAGAAATTAAAAACATAAAAAAATTAAACATCATAAAAGAAATGAAATACTATGAGTAATGAGAAAAAATCAGTAATAAGACCAGAAATACAATAAAGTGCAATGTGTAAAAGCTAGTTAGTAGGTATAAACAAACAATTATATGTGTATAATAATGTACGATGATAAAACAGGACTAAATAGAATAGCAAAATAGAATAAAATAAGGTTATAAATTACTGGTAAGATTTTAAATGAGAGGAGGTTTTATGAAAAGAACAAAAATAAGAAAAGTTAATTATTAACAGATAAAATAGAGATGAGTTGTCTCTTGAAAATTGCAAAACTGTCAACACCAAATATATCTATAGATTCAAAATGTTTATTTGCAAGGGTATGCATTCTAGGGATTGGTGAATTAATAGAATAGTTAGTATTGAGGGTATTGTTAAAATTGAAAATATCTTTATTGCGAGTTAGTCTAGCAGGTACATTAATACAGATTAATTCTAATAAATTAGGGCAGTCAACTAAAGATTTGATAATTTTGAATAAAAATAACAAATCAATTAACACTCTTCTATCTGATAATTTAAGGAGTCTGGTTTCTGCACGTAAGTTATTATAATTTATAAGTTCAATTGGAATTTTCAGTTTAAAATTAATATACCGAAGGAATTTGTTTTGTACCTTTTCCAATAATTGAGAATAGATTTTGTAATATGGTGACCAAATGGTGGAATTGTACTCTAATTTGCTTCGTACTAACGAGCAATACAGACTTATTACATATAAAACACAAATCAGCCATGATAACTCTTATAATCTTACGTCCGTCGTTGCCAAGATGCACTTTAAAACTAACGAATAAATTTGGTAGAAAGTGGTTCCATCAGAAAGAAAACGGTCTTATTTATACAAACAATGGAAAATTTGATGATGCATCTTGCAATTATAAAAAAGGTCGGTAAGTAGGAGTATGTTTTTCCAGGAATACTCAGTATTTCCAGATATACTATTAATGTGTACGTAGACTCGGGTCTATGTACACATTTAAAACCAAAATACCTTATTTCTTTCCTAAAATACCATTTTCTTTCTTAAAATACAATCATTCTTAATGAGATTATAATTACAATATGTTTCCAATAATTCACATAATTGAAATAGGTACTTAAGTAATATTAAATGACTATTTGATTTATAAGTAACATTTATAAATAAAATATTAAATAGTTAATTTATAATATTTAACGAATATAGTTTAAAAAAACCGTACCATGAACTTAAATTCACCATTGACCTTGCGCCATGGCATGTACGGCTGTGCGCTCCGCTCTCTTCGCGCTCAATCTTAAAAACGGTTAACCGTATAAAAAAATTATGAAAACAATATTTGTAGAGAATTTTATACTCTACAACTTTTGTATGAATGCAAATACGACTCGAGGCAAAGGAAGCGAGATATTTCCAAAAAACTGATTTTCGTGACCTTTGACCTTGAATATCCAAAGACGCGCACACTTGACCTTATGAGACTTTTGAGGCAACATGTAGAATACCATAATAAAGGTTTATACAAAGTTTCAGCTTATTCCGTTTCATTTAGGAGTGAAATCCTTATTTGACTGGACTATTGCTCATTTCTCGATGGAGAAGTTTTATACTTTGGGTAACCAATATTTAGGTGAATTTTATAGTCTCCAACTCTATTCTTAAAACTACTGTTATTTTTTTTTTTGTAAACCTATCTGACCACTGAATTCAAAAAAAAATGTTTCATGTATTTTTTTTAATTGTAATTTTATTTTTATTACTCCTAATATTCAAAACTATTTCTCATATTAAAATTCTACAGGCACTTACATATGAATAGCGGAAATTTGAAATGCTATAAAGGACAATCAATCCAAAAATTAGTTAAAAATGACAATTTTCTCCGATTTTTTTTTCTCTTTCCATCTTCGTCGTCAAAATATTTCAAGGAACATTAATACGTCTTTTACGACGTGCATTTTAATAGGATTTTTTGTTAGAAAAACTAAAAATACATTAAATACCTACTGTTTTTAAAGAAATTTACAAGAAATATTAAGTGCCTATTCAGAAAGATTATTCATAATGTTATCTTAAAATAAAATTTCGTAATTATAGGTCTACGAAAACAGGAGATCTGATTTTTTGAAAAAACCAAACCTTTCTTTCGCTCTTCTGAACAATTACAATTTGTCCTTTATCTTTACAGCATTTAAAATTTCTGTGATCCATGTGATAACGTTAAAGCTCTTTGGGTGTTAAATAAATTAGTGATATAACATACTAATACAATAACAGACAAATTATTTTTTTTAAAGAATTTTTTACTTTTTTGGTACATTTTATTATTTTTAAACGACTTCAAAAAGGAGGAGGTTCTCAATTCGACGGTTTTTTTTATTTATGTTTGTTACCTCAGAACTTTCGATTGGGTGAACCGATATTGATGATTCTTTTTTTTATTTTAAAACTGGTGCTTCCCGTGTGGTTCCATTTTAATTTGGTCTAGTTCTAACGAGTGGATCCAGAAAAAACCATATAAGTCTTAAATTTGCAATAAGTATGTGCGCGACAAATAGACGAATAACTCTATATTACGCCAACCGATTTCAGTGATTATTTTTTTGAAGTAAAACTTCTTACACACGCTCGACACTTGGGGGGTAAGCTGGTGAATGCGTTACGAAAAGTGGTGATTGTTACGAAAAATGTCTTGCGAACGGTAATCGATGCGAACGGTAATCGACTGCTAGGCGGGTCGGGCCTTTACGCACGCTTGTTATTCGTGTTATATTATATACAGCGGGAACCCGGCATGCATTGCAATGCCACTGTAACCTCGGGGTCAACTAAACTGTAATGGTTCCATCCCAAGTCCCGGGAAACTACATTATAATGCAAGCATCTGTACTATATAACATTATATACCGCGGTTACCCGGCATGCATTGCAAGGCCACTTTAACCCCGGGTCAACTAAACTGTTATGGTTCCATCCCAAGTCCCGGGGAACTACATTATAATGCAAGCACCTGCACTGTATAACATTATATACAGCGGGTACCCGGCATAAGTTAGTGAGGTTTTACTTCAGTCGTGTGGTCTAAAGCACACTCGTTAATTTTATTGGAAAGGATGTACTTCAAGGGTAGTTTGATGAGAGTTTGTTAGGTTCTGATTATGGGATCCATGACAAAGTAACGGAACTCTTCAATTCTTAGAAGCAAATTAACGATACTCGGCCGAATCTTTTATAGGCTATTCGGATATTTGAGTCATCTACTGTAACAACGTTATGGTCAAGTAATGTCTGTCTCATATGAGCAGCACGTTTAGTAGGTCAACCCATATTCAGACAAATTAGTTAGTGTACTTAGATTCACTAAAAATCAAAAAATAAACAAAAATTTTAACAGAACAAAAAATGACTTCAAAAAATGCACTAAAAGATAAAAAAATAATTTCGTTTTCTTCTACAACTTAATAATCAACTTATTTATACTTATTTTTGGAGTCGGTGTCAGCCATGGTAGGTTTTTCGCGCGTGCGACACAAGCACATCTCACCTATAACTATGTATGCAGTTACAAACCTACCTTGGCTGACACCGACTCCAAAAATAACAATCGTACCTACATATTGATGAGTAGAAAAAGTTAATTGATTATTAAGTTGTAGAAGAATATGAAATTTTTTTTTAACGTTATTACATTTTTTTTGGTAGTTTTTTGTTTTGATAAAAAAAATTATTCCCTATATGCTTCGCTAGCTTGGGCCATGTTGTAGCAAGTAATTGGGAGGTATGCACTTATTTGCTGGTCAAAAAACATTTTTTTAAGGAAACATTTAAGAATTTTTTTTCTCAAATATGTAAATAGAAAGCATAATTTACATATTAGAGAAAGGCACGTAATTTGGGAAAAACATGAAACTTGAGAAAAGCATTTACATAATTTGTGAAAGCATATTATTTGAGAAAATCATGTATCTTGAGTTCGATCTTGAGATCATGTAATTTGAGCAATCATGTATCTTGAGAAAACAATGTAACTTGAGAAAAATCGCGTTACTTGAGAAAATCATATATCTTTAGAAAACCAGTTAAACATAACTTGAGAAAATCGTGTATATTGAGAAAACAATGTAAATTGAGAAAATCGTGTAGATATCTTGAGAAAACTATATAACTTCAGAAAACAATGTAACTTGAGAAAATCATGTAAAAAGGACTAATTTATGAAATTAGTCCTTTTTACATGATTTTAAAAATAAACAGTGGAAATATAGGTGATATGGAAGATATTTACACTTCTTCCGAGCAGTTAACTTACCTAGTAGATCTTCTTGCAGGAACATTGATGAATTTGTTCTCCGGGACAGGATATCAGGTATAATTTCAGAAGCTTATATGCCACCATCTGTAGTACAATGTCGTTAACAGAACCTCCTAGAACGTTGCTAAGTCTGCAGACAGGTAGTACCTAGTACTCTACTACCCACCCAGTTTATAAGCCACCATCAGTAGTACAATGTCGTCAACAGAACCTCCTAGAACGTTTCTAAGTCTGCAGACAGGCAGTACCTAGTACTCTAGTACCCACCCAGTTTATATCCCACCATCTGTAGTACAATATCGTCAACAGAACCTCCTAGAACTTTACTAAGTCTGCAGACAGGTAGTACCTAGGAGGTGCTTAGTACCCACTTAGTTTATATGCCACCATCTGTAGTACAATATTTTACAAGCTTTTGATACTATCTCCTTTGACATCCTTGTTAATAAACTAAACCCAATTGGTATAAGAGGGAAAGATCTAGAATTTCTTCAAAGTTACTTAACTAATCGAACTCAAAGTGTCAAAATCGAAAACAAATTCAGCCAACCCTTCCCTATAACCTACGGAGTTCCCCAAGGAAGCGTCTTAGGCCCTAATTTGTTTCTCATATACATAAACGATCTTTGTAACCTAACGATAGATGGAAAAATTGTAAGTTTTGCTGACGATACTGTGCTACTCATTCAATCCGACACTTGGTTAGATGCATACAAAATGGCTGAGACATCAATTAACTCTGTTAAAAAATGGCTGGATATTAATTCTCTGGCACTAAATACTACCAAAACAAAATACATTACTTTTAGTATTAATATCGTTGGCCAACCTAATCAAGATGTTGAAATAAAAGTACATGAATGTTCTTGTATTCATGATACATTCTGTCAATGTCCTTGCCTAGATCGAACGGACCATATCAAATACCTTGGTCTTACATTTGATCAATATCTTAAGTGGAATACACATTGCCTACTCATCACGAATAAACTTAGAAAACATATTTATTTCTTCAAAAACATTAGAAACATACTAGATTCCAAATCTATGAAAATTGTTTATTACTCTCTTTGTCAATCAATCATTGAATATGGAATAATCGCATGGGGAGGTGCAACACTATCCGCTATAGATCCATTATCGAAGGCACAAAAATTAATTATGAAAGTTATCCTTAAGTTCCCATAATAACAAGTACTGTAGATATATTTAACAAATTCCATGTACTAGATATTCGTCAAAATTACAAAAAAAAAAACAATCTTAACTCATCTGTTTAAAAAAAAAACACGTACATTTTATAAAAATACCCAAAATATTGTAAACACTCGGCATAAAACCAAAGAATTCACACTAACACCTAAAACAAACGCAACATTTGGTCAAAGAAATTTTAAATACATTGCGTCTAAAATATACAATAACCTACCTGACAAAACAAGACAATCGAATAATATTAACAAATACAAAATTCTGATAAAACAATGGATCATCGAAAAAGGTCGTGCAATAATTAGTCACCTCACCCAAATATAATCCTCTTATCCCATTATTGTTACCACTACTACCAACCTGAATTTTTTGTCAAATATTTTTACTTAATTGAAAAATGTATTTTATTTAATATTTATAAAAAATATTTGTAAACTAGTCTGTCTCGACACAGGATTTCCTAGTGAGACAGGCAAGGCCAAAAAATATGTTAACTTTATTGTATAGATGCATAAATAAATAAATAAATAAATAAAATACCTAGAACCTCGTAGAACGCTACTAAGTCTGCAGACAGGTAGGAGATACCTAGTACCCACCCAGTTTATATCCCACCATCTGTAGTCAGGGCCGGATCTACGAAATCTGGCGCCCTGTGCAGTAGGTACCGATGGCGCCCCACCCCCACTACTACCACTACTACCAACCTGAATTTTTTTGTCAAATATTTTTACTTAATTGAAAAATGTATTTTATTTAATATTTATAAAAAATATTTGTAAACTAGTCTGTCTCGACACAGGATTTCCTAGTGAGACAGGCAAGGCCAAAAAATATGTTAACTTTATTGTATAGATGCATAAATAAATAAATAAATAAATAAATAAAATACCTAGAACGTCGTAGAACGCTACTAAGTCTGCAGACAGGTAGGAGATACCTAGTACCCACCCAGTTTATATCCCACCATCTGTAGTCAGGGCCGGATCTACGAAATCTGGCGCCCTGTGCAGTAGGTACCGATGGCGCCCCACCCCCCTACATTTTTATTTTGATTAAAAATTCGTTCACCCCAATTTTTATATTTTTTTTATTTAATTATTTTTTTGGTTTACATTAATTTATCAAATAAAATCAAGACATATAAAGGGTGTAACTTTTCCAAGTGACCTGGCGGTAGCTCTCACACTCGATCTATGTAATTCTTCTCCATTAGGCATTTTCTTGTAATAATACTTAGTATTAAATTTACGCTTGTTCGTAATAGGAAAATCAAAATCTTTCAATTGTACAGGACCTTCCTGAACTATTAAACTAATGGAATTTTGAGATAACTTTGGCCAGCATCCGGGATCTTTCAATTCAAGCTCTGAAAACAGAATTAAATTTAAACTGCTATCAGTAACGTTATTTTTATCTTCTAATAATTCGACCGTAGGAATTTGTGCGAAAGATATCTGTTTAGATGTGCTCGGGACCATTGTAACGTCATTGCGCGGGACACAATTTTTTATCGGTGCTGGAGAAATTGGAATAAAAAAAATCCCAATGGAAACTAGTTTTTTAATGTCATTCTGCTCTTTAATTCTACGTTTTAGATTCTGCGAGCCTGAAAGTTTTTATAAATTATTATTCTATTCATTGTAATCCACAGTACTTTTATATTTAGTTATAAATTTAAAAATCTAATAAGAATATAACCTCAAATTTGTACCTTGCATTTCCCATGTGTTGACGTGTTGAGCAAACAAACACTAAACACAATACAATACTGACATTGACATCGTAAAATAACAAATCCAACAAATCTAATAGATATTACTTATATATTTAACAATTTAACGAACTTTAAATAATATGTCAAACAGTCAGTCCTAGAGACTTAAATCGTACAAAATAAAACAACTAAAATTGTCAGCATTTTGAAGGCGCAAGTCGGTTTATTTGATTCTTTTGAACAAAAATACGGCACTGTGATTGGTTATTGAATTTGGATCGCACCCATTCATCGTAAAAGACGGTAAAAGATATATGGAAAAATAGATCTTACGTTTAAACTAAATATATGGAATTTGTAAAAAAATTCTGTAATTGACTATAAATTCGTAAACCGTTGACACCAACCTGATGCGCGCGCATTCTGTTTCTTTGGAAAGTTTTGCTAGAGCGTAATAATTATGTCGTACTATGGGTAATTTTTAAATGATTCATGGAATATTATAACTAAATTTTAATACAATATTTATTTTCTCACGGCACCCCTTCGGAGTTGGTGCCAGGTTTTTGCACGTTTTTGAACGTATGGCAGATCCGGCGCTGTCTGTAGTACAATATCGTCAACAGAACCTCCTACAACGCTACTAAGTCTGCAGACAGGTAGTACCACGGACGTACAAAATACCTGGACTTGCCCTAAGCGATAAAAGGCGTATTATTTCCCCCTCCCATTGGAACCATTTTTCTGAACCGGCTGGGCTTGCGAGAGCCACGCGTCAATCTAAAAAATGTGACGTCATCATTCGTGTCCGGACCAGTGTCGAGCTCTCATCGTAAATAACACGGTAAAAATGGTGGCTTGTGCTATAAATACGTGTAAACATAGAAGAGAAAAAGAGAATAAACCCAATTGTGGTATTACATTCCATAAGCAAGCATTATTTTACACTATTTTAAGCTAATTCAGATCACATAATATGATCGTTTTTGAACATACACCATAAATATACCAAACCACCCATACATACACTTATCACTCCGAGATACATGGCGTGTGCCCGTCACTGTTTACTGGGGTAAGTAAATTATGAAACATTTGTAAAAGTGTATTAACAAACTACAGGAGCAAAATATTGGACTCGACCTTATAGGCGACCGTACTTTGACGTATTTGAACTTCAAATTTGTTCATTGCGTGGCGAGCAATTTGCGCTCCCATGTAAAAAGGTCTATTCATTCAAAAGCAGAGTTTACTTTTAAGAACTAAATGATGATTTTATAGTGCGAGATGCCTATATACTGTCAGATTGAGTTTTGGCGAATCACGTATCACCAAAGCCATCTTTCTGCCCTTCATCCCGCTGTAGTTGGCTTCTACCCCTCACCTTTATGTTCTGGTCTATCAATATTCATATGTCTATGGGTAGTACCTAGGAGATACCTAGTACCCACCCAGTTTATATGCCACCATCTGTACTACAATGTCGTCAACAGAACCTCCTAGAATGTTACTAAGTCTGCAGACAGGTAGTACCTAGCAGGTACCTAGTACCCACCCAGTTTTCATGAGATAAACGTTGCGGAGAAGATAATACACCATAATAAGTAGAAACAATGTAAGCCATCGAGTGCAGTTTACATGCGGTAGAAGCGAAACTTTACCAAAACAATCTCAATCAATACTCATAACAAGTGAGGTCATAACCAATATGCATGGACGAAGAACGGGAATGTCCTTCTACGCAAAAACAAGGATACTCCAATTATATATGTCAAAGACGCCAGCGACATACCGCTTCAATAACCTGGACTCCCTTTTATACCTTCAAAGATGACCATCCGGACCCAATAAAAATGGCTTCTTCTGAAGAAAACACCATCCCTGAAACTCACGAATGTGACAATTTTGAAGATGTAAACACATTATTCAACAATACGTCGTTCAATATACTAAACATGAACATTAGAAGTATAAGGAAACATTTTGATGATTTCTATATCTTTTTAAATTCGTTATCCTTCCAAATTGATTTTATAGCCCTCACTGAAACACAAATGCGCTAATGTGTTCCGTTGAACTTACCAAACTATACTACCGTTTCAATTCCGACTAGACATACCTGTCATGATGGCATTACCATATTTTACAATGTACACTGCATATCCAACATTCATACAGACAACCCAAATTTCAAATATTCCAATGCTGCTCACTCAACTTTTACCTCCAAAGGGAAAAAATACTCAATTTTGACGGCATACTGCTCACCCTCTTTTATCTACAAATCTGTTTAGACAAGAAATTAAAACTTTGATTAAAAACAATAGCTCTAACCATTTCAATTTTGCATTTTTTATGGGTGACATTAATATAAATATATAAAACGAGATACTAAATCCGGCCGCGAACGAATATCTAAATGTTATGCATTCCACAGAATATCTACCATATATAAATAACACCACCAGACCTAATCATCCTAATGATTCTTGTCTTGATCATATATTCCTAAAATCAAATAAAAATAACCAATATAAATCCGCTACACTAAAAATTGACTTAACTGACCACTATCTTACTTTCTACGGCCACCATACTCCAACTTTTCCCATCTCTGCTGAACCAAATAATGTTAACAAAACAATTACTAAAATCAACAACTTTAAATATCTTACTGAACGAAGAATCGTGGATCGCGGTCCTATCTAATTATGACCCAAATTTAACTTTGAATACCTTTTATGAAGTACTTCAAAAACATATTCTAAAAAGTCAATAACAAATAGCACCACTAAAAAGTAAGCATAAGCACATAAAACCATGGACTGATAATCTCAATACAACACAAAAAAAACTTTTCAAAATCTACAAAAACCTTGAAAATCATTGCACATCCATAAACGAAGCACAGATTCACACCAAACGGAATGAATACATTTTATTTAGAAACTACCTAAACACAATCATAAAAAAACGAAAACAATAATACTACTCTGCACAACTACATAATGCTTAGAACGACTCAAAAAAATATGGCACGTAATAAATGAAATTTCAAATAGGAACCAAAAGGTTGACAAAATTCCACAAAAAATCATTACTGGTTATACACAACCATTGAAGACGCTGAGAGCATCGCAAACAATTTCAACCACTTTTTTACAAACATTGCCTCAACCCTTATAGATAGTAACCCAAGTCTTAATATTCACTCAAATCAAATTCCTCCCGGCCTTTCAGAGTCTAATGACACTACTATTATTTCTTTGAATGTATATCTAACGATTCTACATTCAAAGAAATAAAAAAACTTGAAATTTCAAGACAAATTGACAACCTTAAAGATAGGTCTGCAAAGGGCCCAGATAACATAAGCAATGCCACCATAAAATCAATTAAAAAACACATAATCATTCCATTACATCACATTTTCAACTACAGACAACTACAGACCAATAACCTTAACTTAACAATTTTCCAAGATCTTCGAAAAGTATTTAAAACGACAAATTATGAACTTTCTAGAATCTAACGCAATCCTTTCAGCTAATCAATATGGATTTGGATCTAACCTGTGCACCGACGACGCTGTATTTAGTTTAACCAAAAACATATATTCTAACCTAGACTCTAATACTAAAACTCTAACCATTTTCTTGGACCTAAAGAAAGCGTTCGGCACAGTCAACCATAGAATTCTATTAAAGAAAATCTTTAAAGTTGGGATTAAAAACAAAAGTCTCATGTTATTAAAAAGCTATATATTAAATCGCCAACAACGCACAAAAATAGGATCAAGCTTAAGCACTCATGATCTAGTAAAACATGGTATTCCTCAAGGAACTGTCTTAGGACCACTACTCTTTCTAATCTACATCAATGACCTATGCAATATTGTGATACCAGGTAAAATTCTCTCTTTTGCCGACGACACTGCAATAACTGTACCAGGTAAAACGTGGGAAGATAAAACCAGTTAAGCCAATAAATGCATTGCAACAGTCAAAGATTGGCTAGATAAAAATCTTCTCAGCCTAAATTATGATAATACTATTTTTATTCCTTTTATAATTCCCAAAAGTCATCCCCTAAAAATAACCTTTATTTGAAGTTCCATAATGTTAATTGTAACATTGTGACATGCTCAAACTGCGAAGAAGTAAAATTATGAAAATATATCAAGTACTTAGGTGTAACTATAGACAGCCAACTCAAATCGACTTACCATATAGAAAAAACTGGAAATAAACTGAGATACTTAATTTACATATAATATCGTCAATACAAGAACCATGAAACTTGTTTATGACGCATTGGTGTTTTCGTCCATTTCCTATGGAATAATCGCCTGGGGTGGAACATACAATAACCATGTAAAACCATTAGAAATTGCTCAGAAGTCCATCATTAAGGTAATGTACCAGAAGCCCAAGACATATCCCACCAATCAGTTATTTCAAGAAACCGAAATTATGTAACTAAGGCGGACCTACTGTATCCAATGTCTCAAATATATATTTATTCGTCCAAACTATTTCACTAAAAACACAAATCGCTCTAGCCAGAGACATAACACGTGCGTGTTCACAGTGCCTCACTGCAAAACCAGGCTGGCCCAAAGACACATTAATTATATTGCCCCAAAATTGTTCAATACCCTACCCCTCTCCACCAACATGTGTCAAAATGTAAACGAATATAAAAAAAATGTTAAAATCTGGGTAAAAAATAATTTGGAACTGAGTAATTTTTTTCTGTAATTCAAACTAACAGTTTACAAGTTTACATGTCGTTTTGAATATTTAGAATTAAAAAAAAGTAAATGTATATAGGTACTATGTATATGTAAATGTTCTTTTGTAAGGGTGTAAATGTGTATATATTTATATATTCAAATTTAAAAAAAAACTTCAAACTCCAGTAAAATCAATCATGTTGATAGATCTCTATAGCCACCATACATATATATTTTTTAAATTTTATTTTAACTACCACTGTTATCCACATAATATAATACCCACACACAGGCTTCGCCTTCGTGGGATTTTTTTTGTTACTTATATATATTTTTTTTGTGTTTATGTATTTACCTGTTAAATGTACCAAAAAACTTTACTAATAAAAAAAATCAAAGTGGCCAATGAGCGCAGACCTACCGTCATTTCCGTTTCATATCTCAACCAATAGGAGCCTTGAAAAGTGCCATCATAAATAAAGCGGCCATCATAAATAAAGCGGCGCTGTTTGATGCTTCTCAGGTGCAGATGCGTCATTTCCGTTTCATCCGAATTCCAAATCACAGCGGGGCTAAAGAAGTTTCACTTCAAAAATATGTCAAAAATGTAGTATTTAACAATATTATTTTTATAAGCTTTGACGCGCCAACACTGCTCGCCGCTCGAGTGTGACCAGGTGGGCAAAAGAAAAACCCACGGAAATAGAACTGCCACTCATCGCCCGCGCCGCCTATATTGAAAATGCACGAGTACATAATATATGGAAGTCCGTAATAAAAATATTAGAAAAAGAGTACTAGCTCATCACTAACGCGTTTATAAATGTTTTTTTAGGTTTACACCAAACATTTGTATAGGCTCTTTCGGCCGTCTGCATTTCCTACCTACCTCCTACCTGCTTGTCGTCATCAAACAAACTCGTACCTCGTACTAGGTAATTATGGAAAAAAATATCCTTATAATATCCTGCAAGATACTCTCAGCTTTCAAAATCAGAGATCATTATTCAGAATTAAAACGTTGCTTTTCCGGAAATTTCAGAGACCCCCCCCCTTCCTTCTTTTCTGTAACCAAACAATATTCCAAGAAGTGGGAGTGTTCCCGGTGGAAACTCTTGTAAGGAGTCACATAAAATTGGTCTAATACCGAATTTATTAAGATTTTATTTCATCAATAAATTGTTTCTCCCTGCGAGTCCTTTCCCATTTGTCCCGTTCCCCTTCCCCTCACTCGTTCCCCCTCCACCTTTCCCGCCCACCCGTTCCGCACACCCCCTCCCACGTTCCCCTCCACACTCCCGCTTTCCATACATTCGGTCCCATTGCCATTTTTTCACCATTATATTTAAAAACATTTGCAGGCATACGCACAACAACTCACAAGATTCATCGCAATCGGATGAAGAGTACCTACCTATTGAAAATAAGGAAATAATTTGGTTACTCCAGAGCTCTCCACTAAGTATAGAAATCATCGCGGGCTTGCCCACAACAACTTACCAAAGTAATAGCAAGTATTTGAAAACCTATAAGGTACAAATGAATTATACGACGATGTTATAATAGCTACCTACATACAAGTATGTAGCTATAGCATTCATATGGGGGGTGGATTCGTTGAGTTCGATTTTTTTTTTAAATCAACCCGTTGAGCAAAGATTTTTTTTTGCTTTTGGTCTTAAAAACTAAAAAAAAACTTTTTTTGGTTTGAATGCGAATTGATCCTTCCCACTCAAGAACTGGAATTAACCACGCTACCAACTGAACCAAATCCCGATCGAATAAGACCGACTTTTATTTCGTAAATGCTGTAATATCATGGAATTACCGAGAAATGCGTAAACGTCCGCGTGTGTGTACTGTGTGCGTGATTGCCACCAAAAGTTTATAGAATGCATTTTCATTGACGAGTCTATCTGCCGTTTCAGCTCAATCGGATGTCGGAAATGGGTTAAATTCCACGTCAAAGATAATTATCATTTGCAAAAACAAAAATTAGCTTGTGGATGAATTTAAAGCAGTGGCGTAGCGTGGGTGTCGGCCGCCGCCGCCCCTTATTTCAGAACTTCAGGCATGGGGGGGAGGGGGTATTTGGAAATCCTAGTTTTTATTACGACCTAATTTTATGCTGATTTTTTTAACGAATGAATTTAATGCTGTGAATAAAAACCACACTCAGAACATGAATATGGTTTTTCTTTGATTCTGGCATTACATAAATACTATCCAACTATAATTTTTTAACTGAACTTCAAACAATAGAATGTATTCCTTCGAAATATATCAGCAGATGAATCCAACTGGAATTTTACATTCTGAACACAAAACTGGTTTAAATAAATCTGTATGCGGCGAATTAAAAGTACACTCCGATCATTAAAATGATTTTTCTTTGATTCTGGCAGTACATACATGGACTGCAACTAAAAATTAACAACTTCACCTGTTTTCCTTATAATTGTTTCAGCAGATGAATCCGCAACTGAAATTTCAGATTCTGAAAACTGGTTTAACCCTTCGAATAATAAGAAAATAATAACTATAAACCTTTGCCTGTTTTGCGCACAAAATTCCGGCCTCATCCCATGAATTTTAAATGCTCCTTTTTATTGGTCATTTTTTTTTACCCTTTTTGAAAATCCAAAATTGTTCTAAAATGTAGATAAAATAATTTTTCCGACCTGTGTTAGAACATCAAAAAAACATGATTGCGAATATTCCAATTAAAGTCCTTAAAATAGAATAAACTTAAAATTTTAAATACATATTCCTTTTCTGAAGAAAATTTGTAATAAAATTGTCGCTTCACATTTTATCGCATTCATACAATTTTATTTTAAAATAAAATATGTGGAACAATTTGCGTCTTCTGTGATTAGACGGGATAAATTAAGCGGCGAATTAAAACTACACTCACAACATGAAAATGGTTTCTCTTTGATTCTGTCACTCATACATTTTTGGCAACTTGAATTTTATAACTGCACTTCGAATAAGAAAACGTTTACCTTCGAAATGTGTCAGCAGATGAATCCGCAACTGGAATTTTACATTCTGAAAACAAAACTGGTTTAAATTAAATATGTATACGGCGAATCAAAAGTACCCTCAGATGGTTGTTATTGTAATTATTTTTAAGGTCTTTTTGGATTATTTCAGAAGATTTATGTTTGATCGATTCTGAGCATTTGTAGAGGGCTTGATCCATGTCAGCAGCAAGTATTTCGGCGTTATTAACTTTGTCATTTTGAATATTATAATCAAGACCTTTGGAGAGTAAGCACTTTTCTTTTATGGTTAATACGTGATCCGACAGATTTATTATTCTTTCATTAAATTTATGGTTAGAAAAGACAATATTATTAGAAGGGGGATTGTGACACCCATCTATTTTTTTTATAGGCGAGAATAAGGTTTTTTTAGTTTTTTACGTAAGTTGATTTTCTTTTTAAAAGCAAATTCACTGGAAAAATAAAGTGTTCCCAAATTATATAAATATAAAAACTAAAAACAACAGTTCATCAGCTTCCAAATCAATTCTTTTTGCTAAGAAAATGTGGTTAAAGGAAGAAATAAAATCGTGGTTCCACATTAGGGACAATATACAAGTTTTGCTAAAAGTTATACATACCGAACTTGTTAACAGTCTTCATCCCTTGGAATGGGATTTTTTCGACGATAAAGTGAGAAATTGTGCCAAATCGACTAAATTAAAGTTTAAACGCCCTACCTTTGTGGGATCAAAAAGTTTTACTTAAAGATATGGTGTGAGTGATTTTTACGCAAAACCCAAAAGTTATCAAAACATCAACTGTCAATTTTAGTGATTTTGTATATGCCACAGTCTATTCACTACAATAAATAAATAGTGATTGCCACAAACAATTTTCCATCAAGCATACTTTGTGAGGGGCATTTGTAAACTAACTAAAATAGTGATGACTACACGTAGCAAAACCCCAATAATTTCCGAAGATAAAATAAACATGGATAAAATTATTGAGTACATCGATAAAAAATTTGAAACCCTTAAAAAAGACATATTTACAAAAATTGATTTACAAACTTCCGAAACTTCTAAAAGCATCGATTTTATTAGTGCTCAATTTGATGAGATATTAAAAAAAATTGAGGTCTCAAATAATCTAAATCGGGTGATTCAAACAAATTTTGAGAATATGAAAAAAGACCAAAAGGAAAAAAATATAATAATAAAAAAACTTGAAATCAGACTGTCTGGTATGGAGACCTTAACAAAATCAAATAGATTGGAAATAGCAGGAATTCCGCAACAAAACCGCGAACAACCTTTGGAAATTGTAAAAAAAGTTGCTGCCGTAGAGTCTCAGACAGACGAAATGGAGCCCCTCCAAAACTTCTTGCGATCTTCTCCGATAAAAGAAAAAGGGATTCCCTCCTTGAAAAGAAAAAAAGAAATAAATTTTAATGAAATAAAGGATCTGACGACATCTCCAATCTACATCGGGGAAGAATTGAGCCCGTACCACAAATCAATATTATGGAAAACGAAACAAGTAGCCAGGGAAAAAAATTATCAATACGTTTGGTACAAACAAGGCAAAATTATGATCCGTAAAAAACAAGATGATAAAATTATCTACATAAAGCACCTAGATGATATGGAAAAAATAATTTTGCAAATTATATTTAAAAAAAAACATTACTTAACCCACTTAATAATTTATATTGTGAAAATGAATACAACAATAATTACTTCTGAACCAAAGGCTTTAACAACTTTAATCAATTATTTCAAAATTCTACATACAAATATAAGAAGCATAAATAAAAATTTGGATGAATTGCAATTTCAATTAAAGCATATCGGACTCCGCTTTGACATCATAATTCTCACTGAATGTTGGATAAACAAGAAATCTTCACCGATGGAAATTGCTGGTTATACTACCTACTCTACCGTAACTAGCAATAAAGAAAATGATGGCGTAATAGTATATTTAAAAAATGAAATAAAAGCCGAAGTAAAAGAAACTACAATTATAAATGCCAATTGTCTTAAAATTAAAATTGGAAAGGAATCAACTATATTAGCAATCTATCGATCACCTTCATCTTACAATTTGGATGCTTTTATTAAATCCTTGGATGATGAACTCACTCTACAAAAAGAAACAAAAAATGTATTTCTTATCGGAGATCTAAACATCAATATTCTGGAAAATGGTCATCCCCAAAAAAATGAATATCTGCAGGATTAGCCTCACATGGTCTTAAAAGTCTTATAAATGAATCCATTAGAAAAGTTGACAATTCCAAAACTTGCATTGACCATATTATGAGTAAAACTAAAAAACATACTCAATCTGTCATATGCGAATCAACAATAAGTGACCATTTTACAACAATCCTAGCTATAAATTAAAACAAAGAAAGGAATACCAAAAATAGACCGACGATAATAGAAAAATCTGAAATAAACTGGAATGCCGTTAAGCAAAACTTGCAATGTACTTATTGGAAAAAAATACAAAATATTGACAACACAAATGATGCGTTGAACACCTTCATTGATATAATCCAACATAACATAGTGTCTAATACCCAAAAAACTGTATAGAAAATTTCACATAAGAATATACACATTAAGCCTTGGATCTCACAAAATATTATAAACTGTATACGAAAAAGAGACGAATTACATAAAAAACTTAAACAAAATCATTATGATATACCTACACAAGCTACGATACTACAAAAGATACAGAAACATTTTCAAGAACATCATAAACACAATAAAAGAATCCTACTATAAAAATAAAATAGACGAAAGTAACGATAATCCCAGAAAAATGTGGCAAATTATAAATGAAGTGACCAATTCTAAATCCACCAGTAATACATCTACGATAGATGAACTGAACATAAACAAGGTTCCCATTCTATATGCCGAAAACCCTGACAAAATTCTAGATCACGTTAATCACTTTTTTACAAATATTGGATCAAACTTAGCAAAACAAATAACACTGTGTGCTATTGATGCAGTTGAACCAAATGAAGCTCGCAATCTGGAAAGGGAACTTGATTTCAAACAAATAACCGTTGACGAAATCAAAAATGTAATTACTTCCTTAAAACCAAATGTTTCATCAAGCGATGAAGTAATGCAATAAAACATTGTTATGTAACACGGCAATGCAATAAAACATTGTTAACAAACAAATGCAATAAAACATTGTTATGTAACACGGTTAGGTACAAAGTAGTTACCGGGAGGAATTGTTTTTGCAACGGCTTCACTGATAGCTTGCACCAAAAGGTGTCTCTGCCGATCGCCTGACCGCTGCGGGCACCCCTCACCCTTCCCCCGCTCCCGCCCTTTTCCGCCCACGGTCCGGAGAGAGAGCCCGCGGCCCGAGAAAGCAACGAGCGGCCAAACCAAGCAGACCCGCGCTTCTCGCCCGGTCCGTTGGCCATTTAACAAACATGTAGATTCACGCACGCCAAATCTATGGGCGGGGAGGAATTTGTGTTGGTCCCCCGTTCCCGCAGTGGTTTTCTACTACGGTGGATTTCAAATTAACGTACGCTGTGTTCTCGGGCATTCCTTTGGAACTCGCTATGCCTTTCCTCGCATATGGAACACGTAACGGCTGAGAGGAAACGCCGTCCGCCCGAAACACAGTGAGTTGCCTCAATATCCCATTTAATTGTGTCCATGTAAATTGCCTTGCACCTGTGCGATAAACCCAGACTTGGAGAGAGATAGATAGGTTCAGGTTAGACAACTTTACCCTGTTTTATAATCCATGTACGATGTAACCAACTATAGGATACAATACACTGCTTTTGTTACATTGAAGCATTCTTTGATTTGAGACAAATCATGTGTGGAGTTTCCCCCCCCCCCCCCCCCCACCAATTAACCTTTTTTTAGCTGCCAACTCGCGCCCTGAGTGAAGAGAGCCTGCTTAAAGCCGGAACGACTGAGCTAGTTGCCGGAGGCAGGTTTGCCTTAGCCTGGCGTCAACATGGTTCTTGGTAGAATGCACGCCATTAGTTGACACTGGCTTTCCCACGTGGGGGCTCTTTATTAAGTTAACACTGGCGCCCTTTTTAGTTAACAACATCTCAGTGAAGAAATTACTGTCCCACTGACACACCTTATCAATCTATCTATAACTAAAAGTATATTTCCCATGTCCCTTAAAGAAGCTACTGTTATACCTATATATAAACAAGGATGTAAAAATGATATCAATAACTATTGACCGATAAGCCTTCTAAGTACATTTTCTAAAATATTGGAAAAAGCACTAAAAAAACAACTTATGATGTTTTTTTTGTTGTTAGTTTTTGGGGTGTTATGCCGTGTTGCGCTACCTCCTTATGATGTACCTAGAAGAAAATAACCTAATATCGAAATCCCAGTACGGCTTTAGACAAAACTTGAGTACTGCCGACGCCATAGACGATGTCATAAATACGATCACAAAAAGCTTAGACAAGGGAAATAAATCTTTGGCAATTTTTATAGACCTGCAAAAGGCATTTGATACGATAGACCATAAAATCCTTTCCAAGAAACTTAAAAATATTGGGATGTCAAACACAACTTTAAATCTGCTAATAAGCTACATGTCAGAACGTTCACAGTGTGTTAAAATTGAAAAGCGTAAAAGTAAGCCTCTCCCAATCAATTGCGGTGTACCGCAAGGAAGTGTCTTAGGACCTTTATTATTTTTGATAATATATTAATGATATACACACCAAAGGAAAAATCATTAGTTTTGCCGATGACACTGTAATTTTATTTAATGAAAGTGATTGGTTAACCACTTTCAAAGATGCTGAACACGGGCTTGTACTTCTGCAAAAATGGCTTAAGCAAAACTCACTTACACTTAATGTTAACAAAACTAAATATTTAACTTTTTCTATAACAGCCAGAGGACAACCAGCTGAGGATTACGCTCTTAAATTACACGATTTTCAAGGAAAACACTTAACCCAATCATGCCACTGCCCCTCCATAACACATTCTAAAAACATAAAATATCTCGGCATTGAAATAGATGAAAATCTTCGATGGGACTCCCATATAAATAGCATCACAAAGAAACTTACAAAGCTTGTATACTACTTTAGAAACATACGCAATATACTTAATAAAAATGATCTATATAAAGTATACTATACTCTTTGCCAAACACGCATAGAATATGGAATTATAGGATGGGGAACTGCCTCAAACATTCACATGAAGCAGCTAAATAAAACACAAAAGGCAATAATAAAAACAATCATAAAAGTACCCATAAAAACTCCATCAAAATAAATCTTTGAAAACTTTAATGTGTTCAGCATTATTAAATTATACTAAAAAAATGCACTACTCAAATTTAAAGAAAAATATGAATACTCTGTGGACCAACACACCTACACCACAAGGTCGAAATCCTCAAAACTACTTAACATCCTGTTATGGTTGCCCATAATTCATACGAACATACTATACAAGCGGCAGGTTGCCCATAAATGCTACGAACGAACTATACAAGCGGCAGGCAGCTGTGTGTCACGTGCTCAGTACATGTACATTCTCGCGTGATTATTGCTGTCCCTCTCAGGCTGGCAGAAGACATTACCATATATGGCTACACGGCGCGAAATCCAGCCAATGGCAGAAGACATTACCTTATAGGGCACACGTTCGAGTCTCCCGTCTCGCTCATCACGGACAGAGAACTCCGGCCACCGTTCACCAAAGGAACAGACATATTTCAGACAACGGCGCGAGCGGTCGTACGCACTACTACGTACTGTCGGGCAGTATGCCACCCTTTGACGCGGCTAATTAAGTCTTCCTCCTACGAAACAAGTATGGCGCTATCACGACAGACGCCTGTATAATCCTACTGCCGCCTACTTTATACCATGGCAGCCCTGGCCGCCCGGCTTTTAATCCGCCTACATTGCCGATAGCCGTTTAATTCACCGTTATCACCCACCGGTTCGGTAAGCTGACCGAATCCGCCCACCATGACGCCGAGAAGCCGCCCACGCACCCCGAGCCGCCCTGTTCCTGCACCCGATCTATGAGCTTTGCTCTAGATCTCTCCACTTCGTAGGAAGCTGCCTGCATCCGTACGACGCCACGTGAGATTTTAAACCCTCTTATAGTATTTCCGAGCCTAAATTCAGTAGTATTTCTAGTGCCTCTCTCTCTCTCTTATGCTAGGCCTTAAACAGCTTACCTGGTTACCTGTACTGTTCACCCTTGCATTATTGAATACATTTGAATTGTGCCTAAACCTTGTTTCATTGGAGTCAACCATCGACAGCCTCGGAGGAGCCCTACGACCCTGAGCTGAGCCTTCCAAGCCGAGGCATATTGCCCCCGGGGGGCCTGCTTAACACTTGTTCCCCCCCCGGGAGGGACATATTTCTGGAGACCAGAAGTATAACACTGGACCCTACGTGGCTTCAGTATCACCCTGGCCCCAGGAAGTATGACACTGGCGCGCCAACTGGGCCGAAGTCTTGTCGATTGTTGTCTCCCTAGAAACATAATTATGTAATCTTAGCTATAAATATTTTATATTTGTGCTCCCATCAACAACGGTAGTTCTGTGTGAATTATTCTAAACGTCGCGAGTCCGTCGGCTAGTGCTATTCGAGTGTTAGGTATTTTAAACATCGCTTACTACCGTAGCATTCATTCCCACGCTATTACGTTTCTATCGTGGCATCTTAGCTATAAATATTTTATATTTGTGCTCCCATCAACAACGGTAGTTCTGTGTGAATTATTCTAAACGTCGCGAGTCCGTCGGCTAGTGCTATTCGAGTGTTAGGTATTTTAAACATCGCTTATTACCGTAACGTCTTACGCTATTACGTTCTATCGCGGCAGTCAGAGTTGTTCGTCATTCGCGCGGAATTTTTTTTTAATTGAGTAATGAATCTCGTTATTTTAAATTCTCCGAGTGGCTGCTGTGTAAGTTGCGTTATTTCTTCCTTGAAGAGCAGTGGTTGTTTCCAATAAAAGGTAGTGACTACTGTCGGATTGTGCTCGTTCACATCCGTTCCCCTGTAATAGGAAGTTGTAAATACGACTGCCAGCAACTGCTCTCGTCTTCTATAATCGTCCGAAATTTTTTTTTTTGCTTTGTTCATTATAATAACGCATAATCATGGAGGCCACCATACCAATAATGGATAGAATATTAAATTTCGAGAAAGCAAACGCGTCGGTAATAAGAAAAATGTTGATGGATAGAGGCATAGTCCCCAAAAGGGCTTTGTTGTCTTTACGGAAACAATGTGTCGAGTTTAATGAATCCCTTAGTGGGCGGGTTGAGTCTCCTGCTATTTTATTAAATTCTCCAAGTGTAGCAACCACCCCAAAAACTAGTAATTCGGGAAACCTCGTTAACATAGTATCCTCGCCTACGCAAAATCACTATGAAAGGACTACCACAAGGTACGTTGAAAGAAAAATAGTTAATTTAACAAATTGGAAAATTTCTTTTGACGGGAATTCGGATGTCCGCGCTTTTTTAGACAGAATCGCCGAATTACAATACGCGAGGGGCGTTGATTGTCAAGATTTGGCTAGGGGTTTTGTCGAACTTCTCACTGGTTCAGCACTATTATTCTATAGGAAAATTTTCAAAACTAATCTAAAGTGGGAAGAAATTAAAACAGCCTTTTTGAAGAGATTCGAGGACCCGACGTTTCAAATGACTGAGAAGTCGAAGTTATTTAACTTGTGTCAGAAAAATAACGAAAGAGCTGCGGATTTTATTTTGGAAGCTTTAGCTATCAATTCCAAGCTGAATTTGCCGTTAGAAGAGTCGGAACTTTTATCGTTAGTCACAAAAGGTCTCACGCCAGATTACGCACAACTAAAGATCGGTAAAAATATCACCAACGTTTCGGAGTTACAAGCATTATGTGAGGAGATGGATAAAATCAAATTCAGTCGCGCATCAAGTAAAAAGGCAGTCGAGCCGGAGGTCGTCTCAAGTTATAAGGAGGTTGACAGTGATTTGGGAATTAAATCTAAAATTCACCGTTACAGGCAAATGTATAACGTACCGGTTCGGCAGTATGTAAATCTAATATCATCCCTGAATGATAAGTTATCATCACCTTTGTCTGAATTAGACTTGGTTCTCATAATTAAAAATGGGTTGTTGCACAAATATAGTAAACTATTCTCGTACGATGTGCCCCGTACTTGCGCGGAGGTAATACAAAGATGCGAGATCTTAGAAGATACTCATTTCGATAATTCCCAACAGAATCACAGGGTTAGAACTTTCGGACGTAATAAGAACTCACAGCTCGCGGCGATTTCACAAAGAACCACGGATATCGCTAATCGTGCTTGTTTTAAATGCAATCAAAACGGTCACTTTGCAAAAAATTGCAATAAAATTAACAGCAACAGCGTCCCGCGCCGTAGCCCACGATGGAAAAAGCCTGATTACAGCAGAGCAAACGATTTTCCTGATCTCTCTAAACCACCCCCGACTCATTGTAATTCGAATCAAAAAAACTTCTAGGCGGTCATTGCAGTCCAAAGCCATCAGCAGAGACAATCGAAAAGGAATGGAATGACTGGTTAGGTTACGTGAAGGTTTTTCTGAATACCGATCCACTCGAGGCAGTGAATGTGAAGTGTAGCGGAGATGGCCGGCCACATGTCACATTCAAAGTTAAAAATCGTGTTTTATCAGGTTTACTAGACTCGGGTGCGTCACTATCTTGTATAGGTGGGAATTTGCACAAACAATTCACGTCTCGTGCGCTGTCCCCTTGTGATCTGGTAATTACTACAGCAGATAACAAGAGACAGGAAGTTTCTGGCAAGCTGTCACTTCCAGTAGTTTATAACGATAAGTTGCAGACCATAGACTTTGTAGTGATACCTTCGCTCGGCCGGAAAATTATTTTAGGCGTGGATTTTTGGAAAAAATTCAACATAGCTCCAAATTTATTTACAGCAAATCAAAGTATTACGTATACTTCCATCTCAGAAGTTAACGTAGTAAGGTCAAAAAACGATCTCACACCCGCGCAACTAAAAACACTTAGTGATGTGATAGAGGAATTTCAATCCATATCTTTTGCTAAACGCGGTTTAGGTAAAACTAATTTGATCGAACATGTTATCGAAACTGAAGGAACCCCAATAAAACAACGTTATTACCCCCTGTCACCAGTAAGGTTGAAACAGCTAGAATGTGAGGTGGATAAAATGTTGGAATTAGGCGTAATCGTTAAAAGTAAATCTCCTTGGTCAAACCCGGTTATTTTAGTTCCCAAAAAGGACGGAACAGCTAGGTTCTGTTTGGACAGTAGAAGACTCAATGCTGTTACAAGGGCTCAAATTTATCCGTTGCCAAACGTTCATCGTATTCTTGATAACTTACGGCATGCAAACTTTATTACTTCCTTGGACTTGCTTAAAGCTTTCTGGCAGATACCCTTGCACCCTTCGTCTTGTGAGAAAACTAGTTTCGTAGTTCCAGGTAGGGGTACCTTCATGTTCGTAAGACTACCCTTCGGGCTACGTAATGCTCCTAGCGAACTGCAACGCCTCGTGGACACCTTATTTGGTCCAGAATTCGAACCCAACCTTTTTGCATATCTAGATGATCTAATAATTATCTCACGTACCTTTGAAGAACATATTGAACTCCTTAAAAAGGTTTGTAATATTTTAAAGGCCGCCGGATTAACATTAAATATAGAAAAGTCGGAATTCTGTAAATCAAGACTCAAATATTTAGGTTTCGTAGTGGACAAGGAAGGTCTCCGAACAGACCCGGCAAAGATAGATACTATCAAAAATTTCCCCCGACCTCAGAATACAAAACAGGTAAAATCATTCCTTGGATTATGCAGTTATTATAGACGTTTTATCAACAACTTTTCAAATATTGCAGCCCCTTTAACTCACATAACTGGTGGTAAAAAGAACCTACCTAATTTTACGTGGAATGAGGAGATAGAAAAATCATTTTCCGCCTTGAAGAATGCCTTAATTTCAGCGCCGGTACTAAGCTGCCCTGATTTTAAGTTACCCTTTATAATACAATGTGACAGTTCCAATTTCGCCATCGGAGCGTGCCTTTCACAACAATTTGAGGACGCAGAACACCCCGTCGCGTATTACTCCAGAGTACTCTCTAAAACGGAGAGAAACTATAGTACAACTGAACGCGAATTATTGGCCATTCTCGACGCCGTATACAACTTTCGCTCGTACGTCGAAGGGTCAAAATTCACAGTGGTCACGGACCATTCAAGTTTAAAATGGCTTATGTCACTCGAGAATCCAACAGGTAGACTTGCCAGGTGGGGGACACGCTTGTCTCAGTTCGATTTTGACATAATTCACCGTAAAGGCTCCCTTCATGTAGTTCCAGACGTACTATCTCGTATTGAAATTACCCAATTAAATTCATTACTTGGCACGCCTGGCTCTAAAGACAAGTGGTACTCAGAGCTGTATAATAAGTGCGCCAATAACCCACAAGCTAGTCCTAATTTCTTAATACAAGGTAATAGGTTGTATAAGCATTGTAAAGCTGATTTTTCCTTACATACAGACTACGAATGGAAATTAGTATCCCCGGTAGAGGATAGACAGGCCTTAATCTCGGAATGTCATAATTCACCCACAGCAATACACCCAGGTGTGTTTAAAACCTTTAAAAAATTATCGTTAAGGAATTTCTGGCCCGGAATGTATAATGATGTAAAAAAATTAGTGTCCAATTGCAATATTTGCAAGGCTTATAAACATTCAACTAAGCCAGCCTTAGGTCATATGTCCCACCCCAAAAACGTAGATCGCCCTATGCAAAGTCTTAGCGTAGATTTGATAGGTCCCTTTCCGAAAGGTTATGACGGAAACTTTCATATTCTGAGCGTGGTAGACGTTTTTACTAAGTACTGCTGGTTATTCCCATTACGCCACGCGACGGCAAAAACCATAATAGAAGCCTTGGAATACAATATATTTTTACCAATCTCTGTACCTAGAACACTCATAGTTGATAACGGTCGCCAGTTCACTTCAGGTGCTTTTAAAGCCTTCTTGTCTCAATACGGCGTTCCTGATGTATTTTATAATTCTTTCTATACTCCTATGAACAACACGGTAGAGCGCTATAACCAAACCATCGGAACCTCGTTGGCTATTTTGGTGGGCAACGATCACCGTCAGTGGTCAAAGCACGTCAGAACGGTACAAGCAGCAATTAATAATACGGTCAACCTTACTACTGGATACACCCCGTTTTTCCTCATGCACGGCTTTGAACAGACAGTGCATGGCACGTCACATTGGCGTATCTCCCCGGGTGCTAGTCAAAATAACACACAACCAGATACGGTAGTGGATTATGCAAATAAACTACAAGAACTTGTAGCCGTGTATGACAAGGTGAGCGATTCACTCGCCGCCGCGTATAAACAAAGTGCTTTTCGTTATAACACTAGACACAAGTTGGAATCCTATAAAATCGGAGACAGAGTTTGGAGAAGAAACTTCCCTCAATCTAAGGCAGGCGTATATTTTTCAGCCAAACTGGCACCCCGTTTTGTAGAAAACAGAATAAAGGAAAAAATCTCTAGCACGGTATATGTACTAGAGAATTTAAATGGAAAAATTGTCGGTAAATTCCACATTAAAGACATAGTAAAAAAGGGTAGTGACACCCCGGTCGTTGCAACCTTATAAGTGTTTTTATTTATGTTTTTGTTGTTATTTTCTCTGATTAGTCCAGTTATTAGTTGAGATATAATTATTACCCCTTAGGTACAACCCTAGGACGTCATGAACCCTAGTGGTTAGTACGAGGTTATAACGCATATAACTTAACCTTTGTTATTAGAGAAGTATACAATTCCTTTCTTAATGGATCGTCATCACAAGTGTTGACAATCCGGGACGCCGGTATGTCTGCACGTGAAGACTTGTGTTATTATTGTTATTATTAAAAAAAAAAAAGAGGTAACTCACCTTACACTAGTGAAATTACTGTTGCGATATTTAGTTCAGTTATTGTAATGACTATTATTGGTAGTAATAATTTATTACTTTTCCATCCTAGTGCGTAGCCACTTAGGTTGTTTTTTTTTTTAAAAAAAAAAATTTTTTTTTAAATTTATATATGAATATGGTTACATAAGTATATAAATTCGTCTAAGAAACACGACACGATACACTGATTGAGGGCGTAGTTCAAGGAACCCTAAATTAGGCTAGGTTTTTCATTAGAAAAAACTGCGTTAGGTATTCAGTATCCTGCCCGGGACCGAAGTAGAGACCTAATTTCTATTTTCGTGGAACAATTTGCATTCTAAAAATTACTTAATTTTAGTTGCAATGAAAGAATATGCAAGCATATTCTTTTCTTTTCGTTGGCAAGAGACGGCATAAGAAAATTCTTGTACAAGTGGTAGGTATAAAGGCACCTAGCTCTCATCATACTGGGGTAGGTCATTGGGTAGTAAGAAACTTAGGAACCTTATGGTTGTAAATAACCTTGTGTATATATTAATATAAGGTCATGTATAAATGGAAATATCATTTCAATTATAATTTTTTTTTATTTTTTGTCTTTTTTTTTTTTTTTTTCGGGTTTTTCAATCTCTTTCATTGTCGAATTATTCTCACATGTAGGTTAAATCGTTATGGTATTGGACATCTCACACGTTGCGATATAGGAGAAATTGGGGCGGTAAAACGTTCACAATCGGGTAGTTACCCACTCCTTAACGGGGTATGTCTCAATTCTAGCGTATGTTGGAGTGAATTCACGATGAAAAGGCAATGTAATAATAATATTACCACATTTTTGTTATCAGAATCGGCCCAATAGACAACACTATTCGGTTCACATAGGTTGTGGTGGTATCGAATTTTAACCTTCTTCCGCGATCATATAACAACGGTTACTCGTTGTGTGGTATTATAGAGCTGTTACAAGTCCGATAGGATGGAACTTGGGTATCGACCTAACGTGTCATTCGGCAGGTAAACTATAATCCAAAGCGTGATAGGATGGCTAAACTCCTTAGAATTAGAGCAGAAGGATTGTTGGAAACGCGAATTTCCGAACAATGGAAGTATATATGATTCCGGTGTTAGGAAGAAATTCGTTACTCAATTAAAAAAAAAATTTTTTCCTCTTCTAATAACATTGTCGGTAGTATTAAATTTTCGTATTTTTTGGTAAAAATACGTGGCGTTGTTGTTATTTATTTTAATTTTTTTTCTTCCTTCTTCTCTCCTTACGTAGTCAAACCCTGAGAGTTTAAGTTGAGTTGAAACAAACTCGAATTGAAAGTTATTTAACAAAATTGTACTCACACACATAGAGTTTTTGGTGGGTAAACAAATGTATATTCAAGTGTTTTAATTATGATAAATGTAATTAATTAAATTACTATATAAATATTTTGTAAACACGTAATTGATTACTTCGGTATCAATATGGTAAGCCAGCGTGTAAAGTCCTTGCCATATCAGGACGCAATTGTACGGTGTTTTGTAACTTGCTATATCACTGTATTCAAATAAGGAGTAGTACTTCTCGTAGTAAGAAGATTTAAGAGTATGCACCCAGTTGAGTAAATTAGCTCGGTATTGTCATAAAGTTATGTCATTCGGGTCGTATTGTTCTTATTAGAGAATAATGTAATTGCACTTATGGTCATTACGGTTCGTCTGGTTATTTTGGTGGGAACACCTAGAGGGTGTCCTATGTGGTTTCGTCGAACGCAAGTTCACCGTGAGGATTCCAAGGGATCTATCCGGTTGTCTATGTCGTTGCGGCAAGGGTATATTTCTAGTATACCAAGTACAGCGCTGTACGGGTCACCGAGGGTGAGTCGAGAAAACATGAGAGGATTCATATTATGCCTGAAAATTAATATTCATGATAGGTTTTGTAGCATTACCTTACAATTATATGCGAACATGAGAGGATGGTCGTTTATGCCTGATAATTAAATGCAAACCAGACAAACCATGACAAGCTGAGAGTGCGGGAAACTAACATTTGGGTTAGAATTGAATTGTGAAAATAGCATAAAGTGTATAAAAACAAAGTTGTATAATTTAAAAAAAAAGAATTCCATTGTAAGACGCGAATATGAGTGGTTTCGATCATTTCATGACATTGGTCAGCGTACAATATTCCATAACAGGAATAAAGTGTATAAAAACAAAGTTGTATAATTTTAAGAATTCTATTGTAAGACGCGAATATGAGTGATTTCGATCATTTCATGACATTGGTCAGCGTACAATATTCCATAACAGGAATAAAGTGTATAAAAACAAAGTTGTATAATTTTAAGAATTCTATTGTAAGACGCGAATATGAGTTGGTTTCGATCATTTCATGACATTGGTCAGCGTACAATATTCCATAACAGGAATAGGGTTGGAAATTTTTTGTCTAATTTTAAGATTTTTACATGGTAGTAATCCTTCTCGGAAGGGTCATGTTTTCTTTATTTCTTCATGCACCTTCGTTAGCGTGTCTTGTATCGCACTAGGTACGTCACATTTTTTTTAATTTCTTGAGAGAGTTGGCAACCTTTGTTCAGTTTTTTGCTAGTTTTTTTTAGCTTGGCTCACAGGTAGTTAAAATTTTGTTGGCTCTTAGGTAGGGAGTGTTTAAATCCTGGTGAAGAGGTAGCTCTGTACCTCACATTGTGGCAATCATCGCATCACATGCTGTATGGAAGGTCGTGGTCCCCTGCATCAGCCTCGCTGCCTTTTCCCTTCATTTTTCAGGGGGAGGAGGGTAGTGTTATGGTTGCCCATAATTCATACGAACATACTATACAAGCGGCAGGTTGCCCATAAATGCTACGAACGAACTATACAAGCGGCAGGCAGCTGTGTGTCACGTGCTCAGTACATGTACATTCTCGCGTGATTATTGCTGTCCCTCTCAGGCTGGCAGAAGACATTACCATATATGGCTACACGGCGCGAAATCCAGCCAATGGCAGAAGACATTACCTTATAGGGCACACGTTCGAGTCTCCCGTCTCGCTCATCACGGACAGAGAACTCCGGCCACCGTTCACCAAAGGAACAGACATATTTCAGACAACGGCGCGAGCGGTCGTACGCACTACTACGTACTGTCGGGCAGTATGCCACCCTTTGACGCGGCTAATTAAGTCTTCCTCCTACGAAACAAGTATGGCGCTATCACGACAGACGCCTGTATAATCCTACTGCCGCCTACTTTATACCATGGCAGCCCTGGCCGCCCGGCTTTTAATCCGCCTACATTGCCGATAGCCGTTTAATTCACCGTTATCACCCACCGGTTCGGTAAGCTGACCGAATCCGCCCACCATGACGCCGAGAAGCCGCCCACGCACCCCGAGCCGCCCTGTTCCTGCACCCGATCTATGAGCTTTGCTCTAGATCTCTCCACTTCGTAGGAAGCTGCCTGCATCCGTACGACGCCACGTGAGATTTTAAACCCTCTTATAGTATTTCCGAGCCTAAATTCAGTAGTATTTCTAGTGCCTCTCTCTCTCTCTTATGCTAGGCCTTAAACAGCTTACCTGGTTACCTGTACTGTTCACCCTTGCATTATTGAATACATTTGAATTGTGCCTAAACCTTGTTTCATTGGAGTCAACCATCGACAGCCTCGGAGGAGCCCTACGACCCTGAGCTGAGCCTTCCAAGCCGAGGCATATTGCCCCCGGGGGGCCTGCTTAACACTTGTTCCCCCCCCGGGAGGGACATATTTCTGGAGACCAGAAGTATAACACTGGACCCTACGTGGCTTCAGTATCACCCTGGCCCCAGGAAGTATGACAATCCCGCAATTAAATGCATCTTTTGGCCAGAAAAACCATAATTTCCATGCTACAAAATTATATAATGCCCTTCCAATTGAAACTAAGAACACCATGGAGATACAAAAGTTTAAAAAAGACTTCAAATTATGGTTAAGTAAACAGGACGATGAGGAAATCATTAAAATAATGAAGTAACCCCAATGCAATCTGCAGACAACAAACCAATACTTTTATTTTATTTATTTTGTGATAATCAAGAAACTAGAAGATGAGGAAATAAAGATCAGCACCCATTCAGCAACATACAGTCCGCCTCGGAACAGGAATACCTAGTGAGGAGGACTGTAAACAAACCACATAACTTGGTATTTTTTACTTATTGTGTAATTTTACTTTATCTTATATGGCCATTAAATAAAAAAATAAAATTTTTAAAAAATGGTGCGCTTTAGAAACTTTAGAAATTAACAAAAAAAAAATCTAAAATTAATTTATTGAATAAAATAATAGCACCATGTAAATCACCTTTACTTACGATGTTTCCAAGTAACGTTGACTCCTCCCATCTTTCTCCCACTCCTCCAAAATATTCCCTCCCACTACCACCACCTAATTAATTTTTGTACTTGTATAGAATTTTTAAGTTAGTTTTAAGTTTGCTCGTGAATGACACGGATGTGTCGAAACCGGTCGCAGAAAATTTAAAATTAACGTAACAAATGTACATTGAAAATTAAAACTCTTCAAAACAAAATGTCTAGAAATTGTTACTTAGTTAATGCCCAAGAAATACAAAAAAAGTTAAAACTTTTACTAGATGATATTATTTTAGTGACCGACCGCAGGTCCAGTTTCGGTTACAGTTTCGGCAAGTTTCGGCAAAAAAATCTAGTTTTGGCGTCAGTTTCGGTTTCGGCAGAAAATTTGCCAAACCTTCGGGCTCACCGAAACTCTGCGTTCGTTAATTATCGCGCGTCGTTCGGCTAACTTCGGGTGAGTTCGCGCATCATCCGCCATCATCAGCTCAGTTCGCTAGAAAGTTAAATACTTCCAAGAAGTACCTAGTTAACATGTTTGATAATTTTTATTTGTTTTATAGCAGTATTATCAAAAAAAATATATTTTCACGTATTTCAATTATACTTTTTTATTTTTTTTCATTTAACACGTGTGATAAGAATGTTGCGATTGAAAACGCAATTAAAATTAAAATACTCAATTTATGAGGTCCTTCCTTTATAATAGGCATGGGCAACCTTTTCTAGGTCTGGGGCCAAATTATTATTCTGTTTCCGAGTGAAGGGCCGGACGAAATTATTAAACTTAATAAAGTAATATTAAATTAAATAAAACACGTTGCTACTTCATATATATTTTATTTATTTGATATATAATGAACGACATAATATTAATATTGACATCAACATTTTGTGTGCATTTTGGCCTTGTACTTGAATTACGAGACTATCAATGTTGGCGTTGGGGTTGCTTAAGGATAATTGCATAGAATTTTCATCTGTTATCCTCGTTAGAATTTTTTATTTGGTGTGTTTCATCCTCGAAAAAACCGGTTCATACGTATTTGTGCTGCCAAAAAACAAATTATTTTTCTTGCAAATGTGCTTAAATTTGTATATTTTTCTTCCACCAAATAAAATTATCAAAATCCGTCAAAGCAATGTTGTTAAATTGTGATTTTAGCACTAAATCCCACTAAAGCTCGATAAGTCCCATCTGTAAATTTACTGGCACATTATTTACATCAGCATCCATCGGACGAGCAAATATAGCAAATGTGAAGTTTTGTTTTGGAAGTCGGCAAACCTCGTATCAAATTGCTCTATTAGTGCCTTAAATTCATCTCCATAAGAATTTTATGTGATGTTTGTATGAGTTGATAGACTAGGAAATGATAACAATTTTAACCTCTTATCTGATTTTCCAAAAATCTGAGTTTATTAAAAAAAATAATATCAATATCTTTCTCTATTACTTCGCCGAGATGAATCAGGGCCGGACAAAATAGCTCAGCGGGCCGGATGCGGCCCGCGGGCCAGCGGTTGCCCATGTGTGCTTTATGTACATAAGTGATGATTATTGACAAATTTTTGTTCCAAGAAGTAGTTAACATGTTTTGTTAATTTAAATTTTTTTGTTTGTTTTATTTATATATATAAATACCTATATATACATATGTTATATTATTTGTTGTACTTCAATTACTGCATTTTTATTTCATTTAACACATGTCTTTATAAGTGTAAAAAATAAGTCAAATTTTTATAACAATAGATTTTTAACATGTCTAACAAAGTTTCGGTTTCGGTTTCGCCTTAACTGAGATAGATACCGCAGATTCGGTTTCGGTTTCGGTTTCAGTAGAAAGTAGAAAGTCCTGTTTCGGTCGGACAATAATTGTTATTATTTGTTGTGAAAACTTGCCGCCCCCCTTTAAAGTGGGCAGCCCCCCTCCGCACCCCCCACGCTACGCCACTGATTTAAATGGTTTTATTTAACTGAACATAACATGAATGACGAATAGATCTACTTACATTAAAAATATCGGTATTTTTTTTTAAGTCTTTTAATAAGCCTAGAAAAAAATAAAGTATTAGTTCTATAAAAAACACTTTTGTACGTGCAAACTCTCCTACTTATAAATCTCTTTTCAGACATGGTTTTATTGTTTAATGTGGCAAATTTCGTTTCTTTTATAATAATCGCAAACAAAATTATATTTACGCCCGAACTTCACAAAATAAAATAAAACATGCATTTTCTCGTTGTTATTTTTGACATCAATCAATACGGCCCACACTCAAAGAATTTGGTTCTTGAAGTGACCCTGATGGCATGGGCACAAGAACCATGCACTGGGCACAACCATTTCGTATCAGTCACGCCCGGCCGGGATTGGTATAATTATGCCCCGGCTATAGCGGGAAATAGACGTGTGGCTCCGCGCCGCTTGCTTTCGTGTAATCAATTTTAATTTTCCATTTATTTACAAAAACAATGCGTAAAAAAGGAATTAATGTTTTTTACAGGCCTTTACGAAAGCAACCTATGAAAAAAAAAAACTCAAACACCTATTCCAACCTTTCCGAGAGCTTTTTCTCAAGTATTTTTAAACTCCTACCATAAAGGGCGTGAAATCCGATTTCGGTTTTTCCTGGACTATTGGATCGCTTTAAGAGCTATAGCTACGGACAAAGTCTTGTTGCAGTCATGCATCCCATACTTGAGTAGGTACTGATAGCATTTTTTGGTACTGGTATTACTCAAAATTTATACGTTGGCAGCACTTTTTCCGGAATGCGCGGAAAGCAAACGTCAGATTCAAGTCTGAAGATAGATTCTTTGGATAATATTATAATATTATAGGATCTACAAAAGGTAATTGATTTGTTTATTACATTGATATTGTTGTAAAAATCGAATAACGAACCGCAGGGTGAAGAGTTGGCATTTATTATATCATGTTTTTTTTGTACAAATTCAGTTTGGCGTTGATTGATAGATTTGTATATTTGACTAGCATTCAGATATTTGCTTTTATTGTACACTATTGTATTGGTTGTGTGTAAAGATATCGTATTGTTGTTTAAATAAAACTTAAATGAATTTTGTTCTGTTCATTCTGAGTGTCAGTCTTTTGCTATTGAAGGCGTAAACTTTCCTTACTGGTTCAATCTTTCTTTGCCTTATAATAAGCCTTATTGTACTAAGTGATAATACTACCTTTGATCCTTCAACATTAGATGATAGAAGGTATATTTTGAAAACAGGTATCATCTTAAGTTATTGTTTAATGAATGCATCTTTACTAACATTTTCTACTAAAACTAATTTTCTTATATTAAAAAATACATTTCATTCCAAAAAAACTAACCGTATTTGTGTTACGGAAAAAATTTTCAATCCGAATTTAAAGTTTATACAAATTTCATAATGCCAGAGCTTACCATCAATATGTCACTTTCGATATTCAGAATAGTAGGTGATATTTGGTCAATTTATACAGATCACACTACGTACCGAGATTTATATTATTGATTATTATAAGCGAATAATGCTTTATTTGAAGGCCAAGTCTGCCTTTATCGTACCAGACTCAATACATACACTTTACCAATTAATTGGAAGGTATGTAACTTGTTTATGATGTAACTTCTAGTACTACTCAGGTACATTGGTTCATAAATTGCTTAGTTCTTTATTACAAATAATATTATGAACGAATAAGTCTTTATTTGAAAGCCAAGTCCGCCTTTATCATACCAGACTCAATACATACACTTTACCAATTAATGGGAAGGTACGTAACTTGTTTATGATGTAACTTCTAGTACTAATCAGGTACAATGGTACATACATTGCTTAGTTCTTTATTACAAATAATATTTTTTATCTAGATTGGTAAGTACTTTCAGTCATGCAAAATTGTGCATTTTTGAACCTATTATATGGTTTCCCAAATGCATTCTTTAAAAAATATTTATTTATTTATTGCTTCTTCATAATTTAAAAACATTTTTAGCATGTAATTATAACCCCACTAGGGTTCGCCTGTATCGGGGTTAATAATTTCATAATTTATTAAGAGTAATACATAATTATCGATCATTACCAAACTGTTAAGTACAAGCAAAATAATAAAATTTAAAATGACAATGAAAAAAGGAGGAAGTTTGCAGAAAAAATAATATATCAGTTAACAACCATTTTTAACAATAGAGAAAATTAAAAAATATACTCATATATCCTTACGGTTTATAAAAATATAAACAAAAAATAAAATAATGAAAGAACAAAGATTTATAAGCTATAACATGTTAAAAAACAATATTAAAGTTGTAACGCAGTTAAAGATTCGTCAAGGGAATGGTTTCTCGCGACCAGAGACAAGTTTTGCAAACGGCAGTTCCGAGATTTGATTGAGGGAAAGCGGACCGGGTCCTTTTTGTAGCGGCAGGAAGGTGACTTCTCGGGATACGAAGCTGACCAGCAACCACCACAGTTAGTAATGAAATTGTTTACAATTAAATAATACCCTGTATCGCAGGAGTATGGCGCCCATCAACCAGTAAGTGGTTCATAATCTTTATGTAGGAGAAATCTTGATATGTGACAACGTAGCCACTCTTCGAGTATGAATCCATGCCCTGAACTAACAGTATATAGTCTTAATTAAAAGTAAAATCATCTTTTGTATATTCATAGAAAATAAACTCAAACCTTTTGTTAAATCTAAATCGACTTTCATTTCCAGTAGTTTTGAGATTTCATCATATCCTCTTCAGCACTAAATACAACGCATTTACACACAGTAAGTTAATCCGTAACAAAGTGAGTAAACTTCAAATAAATAATACCCTGTATCGCAGGAGTATGGCGCCCAGCAACCAGTAAGTGGTTCATAATCTTTATGTAGGAGAAATCTTGATTTGTGACAACGTAGCCACTCTTCGAGTATGAATCCATGCCCTGAACTAACAGTATATAGTCTTAATTAAAAGTAAAATCATCTTTTGTATATTCATAGAAAATAAACTCAAACCTTTTGTTAAATCTAAATCGACTTTCATTTCCAGTAGTTTTGAGATTTCATCATATCCTCTTCAGCACTAAATACAACGCATTTACACACAGTAAGTTAATCCGTAACAAAGTGAGTAAACTTCAAATAAATAATACCCTGTATCGCAGGAGTATGGCGCCCAGCAACCAGTAAGTGGTTCATAATCTTTATGTAGGAGAAATCTTGATATGTGACAACGTAGCCACTCTTCGAGTATGAATCCATGCCCTGAACTAACAGTATATAGTCTTAATCAAAAGTAAAATCATCTTTTGTATATTCATAGAAAATAAACTCAAACCTTTTGTTAAATCTAAATCGACTTTCATTTCCAGTAGTTTTGAGATTTCATCATATCCTCTTCAGCACTAAATACAACGCATTTACACACAGTAAGTTAATCCGTAACAAAGTGAGTAAACTTCAAATAAATAATACCCTGTATCGCAGGAGTATGGCGCCCAGCAACCAGTAAGTGGTTCATAATCTTTATGTAGGAGAAATCTTGATATGTGACAACGTAGCCACTCTTCGAGTATGAATCCATGCCCTGAACTAACAGTATATAGTCTTAATTAAAAGTAAAATCATCTTTTGTATATTCATAGAAAATAAACTCAAACCTTTTGTTAAATCTAAATCGACTTTCATTTCCAGTAGTTTTGAGATTTCATCATATCCTCTTCAGCACTAAATACAACGCATTTACATACAGTAAGTTAATCCGTAACAAAGTGAGTAAACTTCAAATAAATAATACCCTGTATCGCAGGAGTATGGCGCCCAGCAACCAGTAAGTGGTTCATAATCTTTATGTAGGAGAAATCTTGATATGTGACAACGTAGCCACTCTTCGAGTATGAATCCATGCCCTGAACTAACAGTATATAGTCTTAATTAAAAGTAAAATCATCTTTTGTATATTCATAGAAAATAAACTCAAACCTTTTGTTAAATCTAAATCGACTTTCATTTCCAGTAGTTTTGAGATTTCATCATATCCTCTTCAGCACTAAATACAACGCATTTACACACAGTAAGTTAATCCGTAACAAAGTGAGTAAACTTCAAATAAATAATACCCTGTATCGCAGGAGTATGGCGCCCAGCAACCAGTAAGTGGTTCATAATCTTTATGTAGGAGAAATCTTGATATGTGACAACGTAGCCACTCTTCGAGTATGAATCCATGCCCTGAACTAACAGTATATACACCCGTATTCAGAGTCGATACTTAAAAGTTGTCTTAGTCAAGTGTCGGACTTACCTAAGCAAAGGTAAGAGCCGTACTTACCTTTAACGCTTCTATACAGAGTCCACACTTTGAGCTTCCTTTCCTAAGGTAGAGACCTTTTGTCTACGCCGAAAGAAAGGTGTGACGTCATCCGAAACTTGTCGATGTCCGGCTTCTACGGAAACAACATGCCCCGTTTTGGGACAATCTGTGTGTTTATCTATGGATTTAATTCAAGCGTCTGTCGTAAATAACATCGGTCTGTCAAAAGTCTCTTGTCACCTCTTCGGTTGCGTTTCTCCCAGTTTCTCCAAAGTTTCCTTTACAATGAATTCGCGGACTCTGATCACGCCGAGTGAAAAGCAATGTTTATTGGATTTAATAAACACATATCCTGCCGTTGCCAGCATTTCGACGAACCATCTGCAGCTTGGCGAGAAGAAAAATGCGTGGGCCAAGTTGACAGATGATTTCAACTCAATCGCCGGCAATCAAAAGGTTTGTATCTTTTGTAATTGAAATACTAACTAGCCATCACGCCGTTTTACCGCAGGGATACTCTTTTTTCATTCATATACATACTCTTCTATTGTTCCGACTCCGTGATACTATTACAATACTATATTATTGAATTCCTTCTTAGCGGACCCAAGCGCAGCTTAAAAAATGCTGGGACAACATAAAGTCAAAAAGGAAGATGGAGCTTTGCCAGGAGAAGAGGAGCAGGATGAAGACGGGAGGGGGCAGGCTGTCACCAAGTGTCTCCGATGAGCATCATCCCGTTGACAGCGTGCTGGACTTGGCCACCAACATTGAACTGAGTTTTTGCAACGACAGCGATCGCGGTTAGTTTAAGAAAGTTATGTGAAATATTTTGGCTACTTGTTTATTTAACTTTGATCTTATTTCTTATTCAAAGTATTGTTTGTTTCAGATACCGCTGTGCCCAGCACGTCTGCATTGTTCAGCATGCCATGGACTGACCAGTCGACGGAAGTGCCGGTGTTTGGTAAGTCAATTTTTGATAATGTAATTGATTCTTTTCAATTTAAAATTAATGTGATTTATAGTTAGATGGTAGCATTTGCATTTCTCTGTAGGAACTTATTACATAATTTTATCAGTTGTCATGCTAAATCTTAAATAATTTTCGAGATAGTATTATTGCAAAAGTGTTTTTAATTTTCAGATATAACAAAAACACCGGAGGAAAGATCAACGCCCCAGCTCAAGACGAAGACACGGCACATTATGCCCAAGAAAGGTGACTATATTTACATCTATATTTGCTAAGATTACTTGCACTTTCCTATAAAGGTTCAAATAATGCTCGAAGAGCTCTATTTTAACCTCTCGTTCTCTACCATAAAGAAAGAGGGGCCCTGTTGAAGATGCTGTGTGAGGGGTGTTTTGAGGAAGGAGTGAAAATGGGCCTTGAAGGGACATATGTTGTAGGAGGGAGGAAAAACAGAGGCCGGCAAATCGTTCCACAGCCGAGCTGTTGATGACAAATGTCATCCATGTACATCCTAATATCGATCACGTTGCCGGTAATCCGGCCTCATACAAAAGATGCATTAAACTTAATTTGTTTGCTAATAACACGTAAACATAATATGCCTACCAGTACTTCACTTCAAAACTATTAATGTACTAGAAATCATAGGTACTTGTAAAATTTATCATATCGGATAACATAATCCAGGATTTCTTACTTTTTATAAAATCTTTGCAGGTACCTTTTAGAGATAATTTATATTTCAACATTTTACTTTTTACTGCTTTATTTCTCACTTAAAATTTTTATTTTTACCTAATAATTTATATTTTGTACTTTATCCTTACTTTACACTTTATAATTTTCTTTTATACATTTTACCTTTTGTTCACTACTTATTACATTTTTTCTTAAATTTCACTTACTGTTATTCTTCGTGTTGTTGTACTATTCATAAGTATGTCAATTATGTTAATGGCACGTGTTGTGCCGTATGTGAGTAAATAAATAAATATGTTGGGCGCGTATTTGGTGTGTTTCCCGACTATGCACTATGTCATGGGGCACAGAGTGGCATAAACGTGTTATTTACATTGATGACTAATCAGCTTGTAATTTTGTGTTGTTTCAGACTTGATATCATCTAGTGGGCAGGTGGTTCGCGACGAGGGCCAAGTGCGTTGCCTAAGAAGCACCAATCTAACGAAGTACGATGAAGAAATGCACATAGTGAGGTTGGAGACTGCCCGGGAGCAGAGAGAGACTGCCCGGGAGCAGAAGGAGACTGCCCGGATGCAGAGGGAGACTGCCCAGGAGATTGCCCGGGAGCAGATCGAGACTGCCCGGGAGCAGAGGGAGACTGCCCAGGAGATTGCCCGGGAGCAGTTGAAAGGAGCCCGTCTGCAGAACGAGCTCTTAGAACTAAAAGTAAAAAAAGCGAAGGCAGAACTTGAAAAAGCGCTGGCGAATAGTCTTGAATAAAAAATATATTAATCTCCAATAAATGTTTTATTTATTTTCCGTTCTGTTTCAATTTTTTTGATAACGGAGAGAGTTTACACACATTATTAAAACACATAGGGATATATTTAAGATAAACCCTTGTGCTCTTTCATAATTCAATACACAGCATAATTTTAACATACTATAAAAATATGACTTCATTAGTCATTACATTGGATATATTATGGTGTCCTTTCACAGTTCATTACACAGCACAATTACTATACATTACAAAAATATGACTTCACTATTCATTACATTAGATATGGTGTCCTATCACAGTTCATTACACAGCACAATTACTATGCATTAAAAAAATATGACTTCAATATTCATTACATTAAATATGGTGTCCTTTCACAGTTCATTACACAGCACAATGACTACACATTATAAAAATATGAGTCACTATTCATTACATATGGTGTCCTTTCACAGTTCATTAAACATCACGTAAAATGTCTTTGGATAAACGCATCTCTTATTGTTCTGCCTGAAGCAGACTGCACCACCGAATTGACAGGTATATTTATACCCTCAAACTGCCCAAAATGCTGGTCGTTTGACGATATACATAGGTTATGCAAAATGGCACACGCAACTATAATGTTTGTAGTATTAGTTAATTTGTTTTCTAATTTCCTCCTCAGGCAAGGAAATCTCCTTTTCCATACACCAAATAATCTTTCGACTACATTCCGTGTGGAAATTTGAGATTTATTATATTTTTCCTGCCCTTCATTTGCAGGATTTAATACTGGTGTGAACATATAATTTGTCTGGCCATATCCGCTGTCCCCGAGAAGAATGCCTGTAATTCTTTTCTCCTCAAACTTTAGGCGGCACGCGCTATTTTGGAATATCCTGGAATCGTGGGTAGAACCAGGCCACCTGGCAACTATGTCCAAAAATTCCAAACGTGGACCTGACACAGCTTGCACATTCAAGGAGAACCATCCTTTCCTGTTGCGAAAAGATTCACCTATTGTTCGGCTTGGGCTCTTGATGGCAATATGCGTACAGTCGATACATCCGACGACTCCTGGAAATTGGGCTCTTGAATAAAAGAGTTTTCGATTTTCAGCGTAGTCCTCGGGCCGTTGAGGAAAATGAATAAATTCAGTTAACCGTTGGGCCAATCTGGAGGAAATCTTTTGCACCACTCTGCTGGAGGTTGGTTGGCTCAGTTTGTGTAGATCTCCCGCAACAATCTGGAATCATATATAAATATGAAGGTAGTTAATGAACATTGAAAATAATACAAGATGAACATCTAGATATTTTTTACATCTAAGGGCATCTGGATAATTTTAGGTTAACATCATGTTTTCATTATAATGAATGCATTATTTCATTCTTTGTCGATTTCAAATCAGTACAGACATAATGCAAACAACAAGTTTCACCACAGCTGCATCAAAAAATGTTATATTTTCGTTTCACAAAAGTAGAACACAATTTTACAATAGATATCTAGTAAAAAGACGCATTTACCTGATAATTACCAGTAGCGTAGAACCGCAGCGCGATAGCTACCTGAATAACAGGAGGTATGGGCAAGCCTCTATTATTCAATAAAGCGTAATTCGGAAATAATAGAGGAATTAATACATGCATTACAGTTGTTTTCTCCAACCGATAACGATCCTTAAATTGGCGGTCACTGTAAAACTCCACGGGATTTTCAAAATCGCGTAAATAACGCCGCACGCTGCCCATATTGCCCGTGCCAATGTCGTCATGTGTATTGTATGGATCAACGATATAATCCAAAAACTCGTTATCCATTTCCATCATCTCCATTTCCATAATCTCCATCTCCATTGTTTTTTGTTTTCGACAGCAACAACTGGGAACAAATCACCGACTTAGCAAGGCAAAGGTACCCTACCCACCAACCTCGAGTTTTGACAGCTAAAAGTCAAAGTAAGCAAGAATGCGCGTGCGCAGTGTCGTAGAGACTTCCATAGTGACGTCTCTGAATACAAAAATTTTGGAAATCTTAAGTAAGGTAGCTTCCTAACTAAGTGACGTCACACCGGCCTTAGGCGTGTCTCTGAAAACAAAACGGTGTTTCTTAAAGGAAAGGAAGGCTTCTTGAACTAAAGGATCGACTCTGAATACGGGTGATAGTCTTAATTAAAAGTAAAATCATCTTTTGTATATTCATAGAAAATAAACTCAAACCTTTTGTTAAATCTAAATCGACTTTCATTTCCAGTAGTTTTGAGATTTCATCATATCCTCTTCAGCACTAAATACAACGCATTTACATACAGTAAGTTAATCCGTAACAAAGTGAGTAAACTTCAAATAAATAATACCCTGTATCGCAGGAGTATGGCGCCCAGCAACCAGTAAGTGGTTCATAATCTTTATGTAGGAGAAATCTTGATTTGTGACAACGTAGCCACTCTTCGAGTATGAATCCATGCCCTGAACTAACAGTATATAGTCTTAATTAAAAGTAAAATCATCTTTTGTATATTCATAGAAAATAAACTCAAACCTTTTGTTAAATCTAAATCGACTTTCATTTCCAGTAGTTTTGAGATTTCATCATATCCTCTTCAGCACTAAATACAACGCATTTACACACAGTAAGTTAATCCGTAACAAAGTGAGTAAACTTCAAATAAATAATACCCTGTATCGCAGGAGTATGGCGCCCAGCAACCAGTAAGTGGTTCATAATCTTTATGTAGGAGAAATCTTGATATGTGACAACGTAGCCACTCTTCGAGTATGAATCCATGCCCTGAACTAACAGTATATAGTCTTAATTAAAAGTAAAATCATCTTTTGTATATTCATAGAAAATAAACTCAAACCTTTTGTTAAATCTAAATCGACTTTCATTTCCAGTAGTTTTGAGATTTCATCATATCCTCTTCAGCACTAAATACAACGCATTTACACACAGTAAGTTAATCCGTAACAAAGTGAGTAAACTTCAAATAAATAATACCCTGTATCGCAGGAGTATGGCGCCCAGCAACCAGTAAGTGGTTCATAATCTTTATGTAGGAGAAATCTTGATATGTGACAACGTAGCCACTCTTCGAGTATGAATCCATGCCCTGAACTAACAGTATATAGTCTTAATTAAAAGTAAAATCATCTTTTGTATATTCATAGAAAATAAACTCAAACCTTTTGTTAAATCTAAATCGACTTTCATTTCCAGTAGTTTTGAGATTTCATCATATCCTCTTCAGCACTAAATACAACGCATTTACACACAGTAAGTTAATCCGTAACAAAGTGAGTAAACTTCAAATAAATAATACCCTGTATCGCAGGAGTATGGCGCCCAGCAACCAGTAAGTGGTTCATAATCTTTATGTAGGAGAAATCTTGATATGTGACAACGTAGCCACTCTTCGAGTATGAATCCATGCCCTGAACTAACAGTATATAGTCTTAATTAAAAGTAAAATCATCTTTTGTATATTCATAGAAAATAAACTCAAACCTTTTGTTAAATCTAAATCGACTTTCATTTCCAGTAGTTTTGAGATTTCATCATATCCTCTTCAGCACTAAATACAACGCATTTACATACAGTAAGTTAATCCGTAACAAAGTGAGTAAACTTCAAATAAATATGAAACAAAAAACAACCTTTTAGGTCAAAATTGAGAGAGTACAGCATAAGTTAGCTTAAGTACAGCGTAATATAGTTTTCATTCCATTGAAGTGTCATTAAGGCGGCCCCTAGACGCTACAATAACATTGTACAATATATTTTATTCTTCAATAAGATTGAAAGGCTCTTAGAATCAATTATATTGCACAATAAACAATAATAAATATTTATCAATTAGCAATGTTTTAGAGTATTTTTATTTTAGTATTTTTGAGTTAATATTGCGCAATACTGACCCTACGCAATACCTAATGCAATGGAAAAATATGGTGCAATAAAATTAAACTCGCTCAAACTTTTGTTCAATCATTGCGTAATCTTCAATTAATATTAACCCCAAACGGTCAATAATATTGCAAAATTCATAATATTGCTCAATGTAATTGATCGTCTAGGGGCCGCCTTAGGTGTCATTACTTAAATAAAAAATTTTAACCTCACTTTATAAAATTGTTAACCTCATGGTTAACAATTTTATAAAGTGCAAAATAATATAAGTATCGAAAGACAATATTTCTCACAGAATGGGCCTCTACTAAACTGTAGGAACTAATGCATTAGAGTGACAATGTGTTAAAATTGATTAATTTAATTTTTTTTTTTGTAAGTGTATCATCTTTAATATTTAAACTGGTATTTTCCTAATCGGTATCCATTTTGAATGCTGTAAATATGCTATTAATTTAGAAAATTAATATATAATAGTAAGTTAACCAGAAAATGTGTAAATAAACATGTTAATCAGAAAAATTTTGAAATGCAATCTATCTGCTAAAAATTTAGTAAAGGCGATAAATACTTGGGCAATACCTCTATTAACTTACTCATTTGGCATAATTAAATGGTCGAATACAGATTTAGATAGCTTAGAACGATTAATTAGAACTACATTAACAAAATTTCATTCCCATCATCCAAATTCAACTATAGAACGAATTAATTTACCTAGAAATTTAGGAGGTAGAGGTATAGTCAAAATAACGTCTTTAAAACATAATCAGGTAGAAATGCTAAGAAATTTTTTCCATAGGAAAGCTGATAGTTCAGAAATGCACAAAATAATTTGCAAGGCAGATAGAAATATTTCGCCATTAAATTTATACGACGAGAATGCCAGCATTCTTATAAATACCAACCAGGAATTATTAGATTCCTGGTCAAATAAAATTCTTCACGCAAAACACTTCAATTATCTCAACCAAACATATGTTGACAAATTTTTGTCAAACAAATGGTTGAGTATTGGAGAGTTGAGCGCAGAAATAGAAGGCTTTATGCTTGCCATTCAAGATAGAGTAATTGATACTAAAAATTATAGGAAGCATATCATCAAAGATGCAAATCAAATTGATGATTTATGTAGAAAATGTTTGGCTTTTCCGGAAACTATAGAACATATTATATCGGGATGTTCTGTATTAGCGCCGTCTGAGTATACATTTAGGCACAATCAAGTTTTAAAAATAATTCACCAAAGTTTGGTAATTAAACATAACTTGATTGACTGCCGTAATGTACCATATTATGAATATGAACCAAATTCATTTTTAGAAAATGAATTTTATAAAATTTATTATGATAAAACTATTCTAACAGACAGAACAATTAGTCATAATAGACCCGATATAGTTTTACATGACAAAAGTAAAAAAATAACTTATATCATTGATGTCGCTATTCCAAATTCTTGTAATATGTATTCAGAAAACTGTTTCTGAAAAAATAAGAAAATATACAGATTTAGGAAATGAGATTAAAAGAATTTGGCATTATCAGACTATAAAAATATTACCATTTGTTATTTCGGCTACTGGGATTATACCTAGCTCTCTCATTCAAAATTTAGGCGTATTAGATTTGTCAAAAAATTTGTACATAAAAATGCAAAAGTCGGTCATTTTAAATACATGTAGGATTACGAAAGATTTTTTAAATATTTATATTGAGGGATCAGTAGGATTTATCGGACCAGTTAGGATTTCATCAGAGCCGAACCCTCTGATATGAAAATACGTGTTCGTCGAGTAACTGAATTAGGTCAGATTTGTTAGCGAAGAGGCTTCTACTGTTCCACTGAAGAATTTTGTACAGTTTCGAAGTCATTGGGGAGGCAAGATAATAAAGATTTAATGTAATCGGCAGCGTTGGACGGTACAGTATTGTTGTTTGTAAGGATAGAAATTAAAAGGGTAATTAAAGTTTGTACATATAAAAGAATTATTATTCATTATTTCGGGGAGAGCAGGAGGGGAAGTATTACCATTAATGGCACACCCATTGGGCGTCTGGGATTTGGCATTCCCATTCGGGCTGGCCAAAATGTTATTCAATTGTTTATTATCAAGGTAATATTTTGGGTTGGGTTTGACTGGCTTGAGAATGGTTTCTCTGTGAGAAGATGACGTTGAATTTAAAAAGGTGGTTGTTTGGAAAGGAGCTGAGGACGATGTCATGGAGAGAATAACTTTGAGGCCTGGAAGTACGAAATGTTGTCGGTAGCCATTTTATGTTTTATGTTCTTCTGTCTTGATAATTCCGGACAGGCTAGACTGACCGCGGTATGTGCACCCGAACAGTTAATGCAAATGGGATCGTTGGAAGATTTCGGACATTGATCAAATGGGTGACCTCCTCCGCAAAAGTAACAACGTGGGGGGGAGCGGCATACGGGTTTTGAATGTCCAAACCGGCAGCAATTGAAGCATTGAATAGTCGGAAATTTATAAACTTCGACTGGAAGCGAGGTATAATAAATAAACACACGAGACGGTAGGGAGTGTCCCTCAAATGTAATTACAATAGATTGGGAAGGTTTGCAGATCGTGTTTCCATCAGTAAAATCCTTGAAGTTCAGTCGATGTGCTTTTAATACTTTCGGGGTTCCGTGGGAATTATTCAAAGCATCAACAATTTCAGCCTCTGGGATCTCCGCGGGAATTCCTCGCACAAGACCCATCCTCGTAAGGTTAAATGTCGGGATGAACGATTTATATTTATGGTTTGAGAGCGAGTCAATTTTTTTTACAAATCCATTTGCGGAAGCGGCAGTATTAAACTCGATAGATAATTTATATCGCCCTTCCGGTTTAATTGAACTGTTAACAATACCAAGGTTATTATTTTTTGAGTCAAATAAGAATTTACCAAAATCTAAAGGATGAAGAGGTTTTCCTTGTTCAGTTCTCTGAACAATAATGATAAAAGGACCGGAAGCGGAAGCAGGATAAAGTAAGTCAGTACTTTTTGTATTATTGCTAGTTAAAGTAGTTGTCTGGATGTTACTATTGGTGTTAAGGTCGTTAGAGGTCGAGGTTTGTTGAATGAAATTGATGGAATGTGAAGGCTATGCGATGGTCGTCGTTTACGAGATGGGAGCGAAATAGAAACCTGGCTAGTATTAGATTCCGAATCAGAAAAATCTAATATCGACCCTGGGTCGGGAGGCCTATTTTCGTCTTCCTCCATTATATAAAAAAAAACTTAACTTTTAAAAATTAAACTGAAAAAATAATAAGCAGTCTATTTCATTGACTATACAAACAAAAACGGATTAGCCGTAAGCAGGATGTAAACAAATAGGTATACGATAAACAAAATTAAATAAAATGTAACAATAATCTCTTATCTGTATGAGGCACAGGAACAGGCGAACGGCACTAAGCAATAGGTAAGGTACACACAACCACTGTTGACCGCGGCTCGAATCGGACTCCGTTAACATCACTTCATATCATATACTTAGACAAATACTAAACAACATGGCTGATTACTTTGAATACATGGACTCGGACAACCAACACTACTGTATAAGTACAAACGATATTAATAATCACAAAAGAAAAAAATAGATTCAAAATATTGCACCAAAACATTAGATCGATTACTAAAAATTTTGATTATATTATTGATATATACCTTCAACAGCTTGAGAAAATTTTTGATATCTGTCTGTGTTGACAGAATGCTGGTTGAATGACAAATATATACCTAAAACAATTGAAAATTATAACACACACCACACAAAGAAACACAAAAATCAAATTGATAGTATAGTCTTATATATCAATGAAACACAATCGTACATGAATTACACATCATGGACTTTACTGCATACAAATAACATTTGATAAAGAAACGTGTATTCTTGCAATGTACAGATCTCCATCCAAAAACAATATTAGGGGGCATCCATTAATTACGTGAGCACAAACGGGGGGGGGGGGGGGGTGTCCAGGAAAATCTCACGTTACTTGAAAAAAAGATACAAATTGGCCCAAATTTATCTGTAATTAATGGATGCCCCCTTACAAACTTCCTAAATGCACTTAACAATACATTGAATGATCTCAGCCAAACCAAAAATAGCATCATCATTGGAGACCTAAATATAAACACTTTACAATACGGACACCCACAAAACATAGAATACCTAACAATACTGGCAGAGCATGGATTGGAACCAACGATAAATGTCCCAACACGAGTTACACAACACAACAAAAAGTTGTATAGATCATATTATAATGATTAAAACAAAACTAAAAACCAAAACCATAGTACTTGAAAGCACAATTACAGACCACTACATGAATATGATAGCAATTGACACCGAAAAAACAAAACCTAACCAACATAAAATATTCACAAAAAAAAATAATTGACTAGGTACTCAAACTTAAAAGAAAAACTCCAAAAAATAGACTGGAGTACAATATACCAAATAGAAAATGTTGAAGAAGCCTGGGATAAATTTGCAGCTGTGTTAACACAAGAAATAAATAATAACACTAATTTAAAACTTACACTTACACACAAAGCAAAAAAAATTAAACTATGGATAACAAAAGGAATATTAAAATGTATTCGTACACGAGACAAAATTCATAAACAAATTCAAAATACGCCGTATGATATGGAACAATTTAATTACTATAAAAGATATAGAAACATCTGCACGAAAATTATTAGAGTAGCAAAGGAGTTATACTGTAGAGAAAAACTTAAAAAAGAAAACAATAACCCAAAGGAAATATGGAAAATATTAAAAGAAGTTACATACACACAAAAATACAAACAAAAATATACTATCGAATATCTTAACATTAATTCAAAGAAAATAGATGCCAATACAAATGCAGAAACTATAACAAATCATGTGAATAATTTCTTTGCAAGTATAGGAAAAGTTTTAGCGAACCGTAAAATACATAACACAAACACACTAACACAAATAAACATACCGAACAATACGCAATCGACACAACACAGATTTATAATTAAAACAACTTCAGTAGAGGAAATTGACAAAATAATAAACACATTAAAAAACCGAATTGCACCTGGATTAGATGAGATAACCAACGGATTGCATTAATATAATAAAAAATGAAATATTAAAACCTTAAACACACTTAATAAACCTTAATAAACACACTCCTGCTTTCCTAGTTCTCTTAAAAAAGGACTGGTGATCCCTATTTATAAATCCGGAGACAAAATGGAAATAACTAACTATAGACCAATCACAATCACAATTTGGGAAGTGTGTTTACGAGAGATGGGAAGGCTGAAAGAGATATTGAAAGAAGGGTGAATGCAGGTAACTCTATTAATGGAGGACTGAACGCCGTTGGCACCAACAAAAAACTGTCCAAAGATGCGAAACTAGCCGTCCATAATGGAGTACTGGTACCTACCCTGATGTATGGCAGTGAGGCATTGAACTTGCAGAGGAAGGATGAAAGTAGACTGAATGCTGTAGAACTGAGATCCCTGAGGCGTATGTGTGGTAAAACCATGTATGATCGTGTGAGAAACGCGGAGATCCGCAAAGAATGCAAGGCTGATGTAAGCGTAATGAGTAAGATCAAGAAAGGAACGCTCCGATGGTTCGGGCATGTAGAGCGAATGAACGAGGAAAGGACTGTAAGGAGAATACATGACGCAAATGTGAATGGTAGAAGAAGTCGGGGACGCCCGAGAAAGACATGGCACGACCAAGTGAATCAGATACTTGAGTCGGGCCATGTCAAGAGTCAGAATAATAGAAGAGCATGTATGAAACGATGTATGAATGTGAACGAGGCAAGGAGTGTGTGCCAAAACCGAGTTGTTTGGCGGTCCGTCCTCTCTGCCTACCCCTGCGGGGAAACGGCGTGATGGTTAGTTAGTTAGTTTAGACCAATCACATTACTAAACACGCTATCAAAGATTTTTGAAAAAGTCTTAAGAAACCAAATCATAAAATACTTGGAAGAAAACAAATTAATCTCAGATAAACAATATGGATTTAGAGAAAAAAGAGGCACAAAAAAAGCTTCGGCATATACTTTGGATTATGTACATAGCAACTTAGATCAAGGATACAAATGTATAGCGATATATCTAAATTTAGCTAAAGCCTTTGATTCAATCTGCCACAATACACTTTTAAAAAAATTAGAAAACGTGGGTATCAAAGACAAGGAACTCCAACTATTAAAAAGTCATATAAGTAATAGAACACAACAAGTCAAAATTAATAACCATACTAGCAAACCACTGCCGATTACATATGGAGTTCCACAAGGAAGCATTCTAGGGCCAGTTCTTTTCACTATTTACATAAATGAACTTTGTAGCATGGAAATAAACGGTGAAATAGTTAATTATGCAGATGACACAGTTTTACTCTTTAAATCTAAGGATTGGAAAAATGTATTTAACATAGCAAATTTAGAAATCTACAATTCTAATCTATCTAATCTAATCTATTTACTTACACTAAACATATTGAAAACAAAATTTACAACGTACAGTATAAATAGTACAGGACAACCAAGAAACAACACAAACACCATAAAAATACACGAATGTTTAAATACTAACATCTGCCGTTGCCCTTTTAAAAAAAAAACAGAACAAATAAAATATCTAGGAATAATAATTGACCATAACCTTAGATGGACACATCATATCAAGCAAATCACAAATAAACTCCTCAAAACAATACACATTTTCCTAAACATAAGAAACATAATATATAAAATAAGACAAATGAAAACAATATATTTTGCACTTTGTCAGTCAATAATAGAATATGGAATAATTATCTGGGGAGGAGCAACAAACTCAGCTATAGATCACTTAGAAATCATGCAGAAAACAATCTTAAAGATAATACTTAAAAAACATAGACTGACTGATACAGACCAAATATTCTACAGTTGTGACGTACTAGATATACGCCAATTATATGTTAAAACACTGCCAAACTATATTTTTGACCAGAAAAACAAATTACAACAATCTCAAAATATCACTAACAGACAATCAGTTAGACAATCGTGCAAAAATAACATAAAAACTCCAACGGTAAATACAAGCTTTGGACAAAGGCACTATAAATATCATTCTATAAAAGCATTCAACAGTCTTCCCTTGAAAATAAAATGGAAGAAAACAAAAATAAATTCGTACTAAAAATTACAAATATGGATTAAAGAACAAAAAAGACAATATTACCAAAATTTCATAACAAAATAAAAATAAAACACTTAACTACACGTAACACTCAAAGCCAATATAAAACACACATCACTCACAAACACACAACACATAATACATATATGTATACCGATTTTAATTTTATTTGAGTAATAAAATAATTAATTTTACCTATAATTTAATTATAACTTTTTATTTTTAGTTTATTTTGTTTTATAAAATGGAGGCCTCAGCACAGGTGAGCTACCCAGTGAGGCCGACATTGCTGAATTATGTTTGAAATGTAAGATATTATATGTATGTAGTAATAAATAAATAATAATCATTTGTCCACACAGCACATTGCAAAATATTATGCACTAAGGATCAATAATTTATTCATTCTGTCATACTGACTTTATAACAAAAAAAACATTCTGCTCCCTAACACACCAATAAATGCCAACAATATTTTACTATCCACATTTTTGCATTTAAAAAATGGATGTGAGAGATTATTTTTAATATCTTTGGATAATCACCTAGTTTTTTTGTGCTTCAACCTAGCCAGCCCGGAAAGGGGACTACAAGGTCCCCAAGATCCACATTTTTTACGATATCTCAATAATTAATCATACAATTTCATTCACATTTTTTGTAATCCTTGAGAATTTATTTTTTTTTTTTTTTTAACTTGCGGAGACGGTTTACAGTTAGTTCCCGTGAGTACTCAGGCCATAGGCACATTGTACTATCTCCCATTTTACCTCAATCCTTTAACAATAACCCAGTCCCTTTAATGAAGTTCACCAGAGTTGTCATTGGATATGTGGCTAAGTCTTCTGGTTCCACGATGTGTCTCCCCAGGTATCTGAGCCTAGTTCCCACCAGGGCAGGACATTGGCCCCACGAGTGAATTGGAGTCTCTTCATCCTCTTCACATTTTCTACATCTATTGGTGCTTTCCACTCCCAATAGCTACATGTGTCTCCTGAGATGGCAGTGTCCCGTTAGTAGTCCTACCAGTTCTCTCAGCGAGTTTCTGTCCATATCGAGTAATTTCCTGGTCCGTCTGGGGTCCGGTCCGTTTATGAGTACTTTGGATTGCCTCATTCCGGGTGCCCTCTCCCATTCCTTCCAGTGCTGGGATTTGACCCACCTCTCAATATGTAATTTCGTGTGGCGAGCTGCTACTCCTACGGCCAGCTCGGATCCCGCAAGTGGTGCTTTCGCCCCTTTCCTTGCTAGTTCGTCAGCCCGCTCGTTGCCCTCAATACCCTTATGTCCTGGTACCCATATCAGTGTTATTTTATTAATGGTAGCGAGTTCTGTAAGAACAGTCCTGCATTCCTTCACCAGTCTGGAGTCGCATTGGTTACTTTCCAGTGCCATTAGGGCTGCCTGGCTATCAGAACAAATAGTTATGTTCTTATTCCTGTACCCGATACGTATATTCTCCTGTGCGCAGGCCATGATGGCTTTCATCTCAGCCTGAAACACAGTGCAGTGAGTTCCTAGAGGTATACTGAGTTCCCTCTTGGATCCCTGTAGACATACCCCGGCCCCCTTTCCTTCCTCCATCTTGGACCCATCCGTGAACCAGATTAGTTCCTGTCTGGAGGTTGGACCTGGGACCATGTCCCACTCCTCCCGGGTGGGGTACATCACATCAAACTGCTGTCTGAAGAAGTATTCAGCTTGTTTGCCGTCCTGCTTCATTCCAGCTGTCGGGCTAATTGCCCTCAGTCTTGTTCCGATCTACGTATGACTGTTTTTGGGCAACTCACCTCTCCAATGACCTTTGCATTTCAACCTGTAGGCTGCCGCCATCGCCGCCCCCTCTATTTCTAAGTTTAGTGGGGGTAGGTTCAGCAGCACTCCCATGGCTAGTATTGGAGTGGTTCGCATAGCTCCTGTGATTCCTCTGCATGCAAGTCCCTGTATGTGGTTGAGTGTGGCCATCACTGTTTTCAGTGTTGTTCTCCTCCACCAGACCAAGGCTGCATGCATGATTCTTGGTTTTACAACGGCTGTGTACAGCCATTGCATCATTTTGGGTTTGAGTCCCCACGTTCTGCCGCAGATTCGCCTAGTTGCCCACATGAGAGCACAGGCTTTTCTGCCCACAGTTTCCACCTGCTTTTTCCAGCTCAATTTGGCATCTATGATGACCCCGAGGTACTTAACCGTGTCAGAGGGTTCTACCTCCTTTCCGTAGAAGGTTGGATTGCTCCATCCCTCTAGTTTACTTTTACGTGTAAAGATTACTAGTTCTGTCTTGTCTGGATTGACCGACAGCCCTGTTTCTTCACACCATTCTTCCACTGTTGCCAGAGTTGATTGTATGAGGCCTCTGGACGTGTCTGCATCCCAACACCTTATTATGGTTGCGATGTTGTTGAGTTTCCTGATGAGGTTATCCACCACCAGGCTCCACAGCAAGGGTGACAAGACCCCTCCCTGTGGACACCCTCGCGTCACCAATACTCTGAGGTTCACCTCACCCCTTTCCATCGTAAGAATCCGACCTGAAAGCATGTTCTTCAGCCACCTTCTGGGGGTTTTATCGAGTCCATGTCTTTCTGCCGCTTCATCGATGGATTTAATAGAGGTGCAATTAAATGCTCCCTCTATGTCCAGGAAGAGTCCTACTGCTAGTTCCCCGGTTGCCTGCGCCTGCTCCAGTTTGTATACCAACCTGTGCAGTGCCGCGTCAACCGACTTACCTGGTTGATACGCAAATTGTAACTCGTGGAGGGGCTTTTCTCTCAGTGCCCCTTCTCTTATGTGTCTATCCATTAGCCTCTCCATTGTCTTTAGAAGAAAAGAGGTTAGGCTAATTGGACGGAATGCGCCTGGTTGGTCGTAGTCAGTTCTCCCAGGTTTAGGTATGAACACTACCCTTGTTTTCCTCCATGGTATGGGGATGGATCCGAGGGTGCAGCACGCCCTCAGGATCTTAGTCACCGGAAGTAAGATTGTATCCAGACCTCTCTGCAGAAGTGCCGGAAAGATACCATCTTCTCCCGCGCTTTTAAAAGGGTCGAACCCTTCGATTGCCCATTTAACTTTGGAGGGAGTCACTATTTTAGCGGCAGTGTCCCAGTTCTTACCATCCCGTATAACTCGGGCTGGTGGTGGACCGGTGTCACCTGCTTCTAACTTTTTTAGCCGGGAAAATGTTTCCCCAGCAGTTCCTCCAGCTCCTCCTCGCAGTTATCGGTGAAGCCTCCATCGGCTTTCCGAAATGGGCCTTTAGCTGCCCCTGGGTCTTTAGCGAGAATTTTTTGAATTCTTGCAACCTGCGGGATGGTTTCCACCTCCAGCAATCCGGATAGCCAAAACAGGCTCCTGGGAGAAGTACTGCGGGATGGTTTCCACCTCCCCGCAGTACTTCTCCCAGGAGCCTGTTTTGGCTATCCGGATTGCTTCCTTGTACTCTTTCTGGTATTGCTTGTGAGCATCCCAGTTTCCAGATTTTTTGGCCCTGTTGAAGGCTTGCATTACTAGTTTCCGTAGCTCCTGCAGTTTTCTGCTCCACCACGGTGTTTTGTCCCTGGTACTTGTCTTCAGAGGGCAGCTATTTTCGTATGCCCATATCATTGAGTCCCTCAGTATTTCTACTGCGTCCTCGTAATGTGGATATATGTTGTCGATTAAAAACCCTTAATTTAATACGTGCTTCAATTCGAGTGGACCCGAGTCTACCGTACGAAGGGACGAACGTCAAATGATTGACAGGAAAGTAGGTAGAACAGTTTATATGGGACGATGAAATTGTTGTTTTTACTATCTTCCTTGCAATTTTTCCATATTTTCACTGTTTAAACCTTCCCTGGACAACGACAAACATTTCAAAACCAAAATCAGCTAAATCGGCCCAGCCGTTCTCGAGTTTTAGCAAGACAAACAACAGCAATAGATTTTTATATATATAGATTAACGCATCCGATACTTAAAATTTGGGGGACGGGAATGGGTAAAAAATTTGACAGGCGGGTATGGGTACCGCAGCCCCGGGAACTATTTATTGGATAACCAACACACCTGTCATTGGTCACCCCAAGTGTATCTCTACGTTTGGTGGCTTAGCAGGGGTGCCCGGGTTCAGATTTGTTGTGAGGTTTATCTCTAGGTCTTGGTGGTGAATGCATTTGTCCACCTACTGAGTGGCGGGCCGGATCGGGAGAGACTGGTTGGGGAGATGTAACCTAAACCGGATAGTCTTGCTGGACTCTTTCGATCCATCGCCTTATACCGCAGTGGGAGGGATGAATTTATTCGTTCGTCACTTCTGGACACATTGACTTTCAAATTCCTACCCCTTTCCTTCCCAGAATTTTCTCTTCTTCCTTTCCCTAAAAATATCCTCTATCCGAAAGAAAACGTAGGCCCTGAGGGAATGTCAATGAACGACGTAAAGAAATTATTATTCTTATGCTAGAAGTTTAAGCTTTCTTTGTAAACGTATTAATGTTTAATGAAAAATAAATAACATAGCTCTCCACTGCAATTGTTCATAATTAGGTTTTATTTTTAAGTATATCCCACTGTTTAAAAAGCACTGGAAACTGGTTGGTCAGGCGGCCGACGGTCCCAACAACATTTTGGGCTAATAATAATAATAAAAAAAATTTTATATTTATATTGAGGGATCAGTAGGATTTATCAGACCAGTTAGGATTTCATCAGAGCCGAACCCTCTGATATGAAAATATCTGGAGTCGGTGAAATATTTTCCCATTATGTTTCTGGTGGATTGGCGTATTGTTCTTGTATTGTTTTGTATTTATTATACTTATATAGGGCACTTACATTGCGTGAATTTACTAGATAATCATTTGTGGAAAAGTGTGTGGAAGGGTTTAGTCTTTCATTTGGGAAAGATTTAACCCGGACATAAAATCTGGAGCACCGTAAATAACATAGAATTTATATTGCGCAGTTTTGTAATATTTCACTTCAAGTGCGCTTAATTATAATAAACTTAAATATAGTGTTCTTACGAGTCCTAACAAAAATTGATTAAATAATGTAAAACAGAGAATTTACAGTATATACAAAGCAATTCCAAAAGAACAATATTAACAAAAATAGTGAGTGCTGTTTTGTCACAGGACATTAGATAATGATAACCATAACGGTGCCATTCAACAAGAATCATAACTAAAATATAATATAGTAGGTAGTTTACGTTTAGAAATAATACAAATTCGGAGTGCACATAAAACTATAGTGGGGAGGTAATCGAAACCAAACAATTACCGGAAACTTGAGGAACATGGCTTATTATAGTATATTGAAAAGGAGTTAAAATTCATGAAAGGTATGATTTTTTAAATAAGTTTGTTTTTAAAGGCCTTTTGAATTCAGCCAAGTTCTGGATATTAGTAAGAACTGAGGGAAGTTTGTTCCAAATGAGCGGACCAGTTACACGAAAAGATCGATCATAGTAAACGGCTCGATTTGACCTAGAAAGTTCGATTAAACGATTATCAACATCAAGATCTGCTGACCTTAGAGTAAGCTGTCTGTCGCTTAAGTTTTGTCGGACACATAGTTCCGATGTATAGGCTGGCGCCATTCCTTGCAATGCTTTGAAGGTCATTAAGCAGATCTTGAACTCTATTCTTTCAGGGCATCGAAGCCAATGAAGGCGATCCCTTAGAAGCGGGGTTATACGGCAATACTCATATTTAAAATGAACAAATACATTTATTGGTAGGAAAACAAAGGAGAAAATACAAAGATAATTTATTTATTTATCTAACACACTATATAAAGAGGAAAGATTTGTTTGTTTATTTGTTTGTTTGCATTGAATAGGCTCCGAAACTACTGAACCGATTTGAAAAATTCTTTCACTGTTGGGAAGCTACACTATCCCCGGGTGACATAGGCTATATTATATTTTCAAAAAAATTAGGGATCCTTACTAAAACTCCAAAAGTGTAACCCAAGGTGTTAAAAAATTACCTAAAATATTCTTTACATCGCGTGCGCTGCGAAAACTATTGATAATGTAATAAATAATGTACTACGACTTTATAGAACACAACATTATTTACAAAAAAGATCGCGACAGCATATGTCTAACTATTATAGTTATGCCACAATAAGTGTTCTTTTATTTTAAAAATTTAATTAAAATGTCACCGCTTGAAAAGGCTCTTTATTTGTATCTTGGTTTTAATCCTTATCAAAATAAATTATATTCAAAACAGCTTCAATACCTTTATTTAACTTTTTGAATTATTCAATTCGGATATTCCGTTCGAAAGATATCACGAGTTTAAAAATGTTAGTATTAGAAAAAAGTTGCGTGGTCGCGGTCACCCCGCTTGGCTACGGGCCGGGCGGGAGAGGAATCAAGAAATGAAGTGCCGCGCGGCCAGGCGGGTATAACTCCGATCCAAAAAGTCAACCGAATCTTTGGTGATATCATAAGTCCAGTACAGTACGGCTATGGTACCCGGCTAGGACTGAATATTTGGAACGCGGAAGGGGGGTTGGCGGGATGGAAGGTGGAAATGGAACGCTGGAGGGAACGCACGGGAAAGGTCATGCAAGAAGAAACATTTTATTTCTTTGAATATGGCATTGCAACGCATGCCAGGAAACATCTAGTAAGCAATAATTATCAGCCTGAAACACTCATCTACGGGACAGCCTGAAACACTCATCAACGGGACTTGAACCCGTGTCCTTCTGATTGCCGGTCAGGTGCTCTGACCACTGAGCTATGGCGGCTTATCTAATACCCGCCAAATAATTCAATATATACTAGTGTTTCATTCGACAATTACTTCTTATTAAATTTTTCCATAGTATCTTTACATTTACTTTACATTTATTATAGTATTTTTTCTCGGAAGATTTTTTCAATGTAGATGAGTGTTTCAGGCTGATCGTTATTGCTTATAATAATTGTTATCTTCAATAAATATGGTAAAAATATACAATAAGCGTTTTATTTTTAAAACTAAAATATTTATACACAAATATTTTAGGTTTTCTTTTTACAGTAGCTCCACACAGGAGGCCCTGAGGAAAACAATTTCCCTCAGGGCCTATGTCATCTTAGGGGATGCCGTGTGGAGGGTATTTTTAAGGCAAGGAAGTTCTGGGAAGGAAAAGGTATGAGGGATGGATCTATCTGGTTGACAGTGTGTCCAGGAGTGATGGACGTATACTTCCAACAGCAGTGCAAGGCGATGAGTCGAGAAAGTCCAGCTGGAAAGGTCAAAAGGCCTCCCTCAACCAATCTCTAACCTGCATCTGGTGGGCAGACGCAGCCGCCAAGATCTGGACATACCACATCCCATGAACCCGGCCACCCCTGATAAGTCACCAAATATCAGGTATACTGTAATGACATGTGACCCAAGTGCGTCCCGCACTAATCCCCACATAAAATATTTGGCCCTTTTACAACAAAAGGTTGCCGACCCATGATCTAGCTAGAGGATTGTCCCAAAAAGGCAGAGGCCGCTGTTTGTGCTATATGCAGACGGTTTATAAAAAAAGGATGATCACCCTACGGGTAACAGAAACTGTCCAGCACAGATAGTCGCAATAGATATTCAGGTCAGGATGACCGATTATGGTCGCTAGTTTCTATATATTACAGTTTTACCTTATTTTGAAAATTTTTGCATAATATATTTTGAAAACATTTTTACATATTAATATTACATTTTATTATGTTGGGTGTAAGGTAGGTTTGAGAAGGTGAAACTGTTGGTTGATAATGTTGTATGTTTCGTGAACACCTCACTAGGAGAACCTGTGCTGAGGTGTTTACGTGTTATGATTCAGTGTGACAAGTACAGGTTTATGTGTTGTAGTAGAAAGTTAGTTTTTTTTTTTTTTTTAATTATTAACATTTTAATGGTAATTTTTTTTCTTCTAAATAATGTACATGGATTATTTAGAAGAAAAAAATATATATACCTATGAATAGTTGGTAAATTCTTGAAAGACGTGTTTATTTATTTTACTATTTTTATAGTTTTGTTATGTTTGGTTAGGGATTAAGAAATTTTGTATAAAGTGAATATCTTGATTTTTGATGTGAATGTTTGTATATGTATGTGTAGTTAGTAGTTGTTTCAGAGTAATGGGCATATAATTCAAAAGTTTGGTTGCGTAATACTGAAAATGTCTTTGTCCGTGTATGGTGTGTGTTATCGGTGTGTTCAGGGTTACATTTGTTAAGGACCATGTTTTTATTATTGTTTTTGGCTCCATTGGAATATGGAGTTTGTTTTGAAGGAGGTGTAGCAGAGCAGATTTGGCATAAAGTTGTTTTATTGACATGACTTCTGATGTTTTGAATATTTCGCTTAAATCTGTGTAGAATGGCACTTGCAGGATTAGTTTAATTATCGCCTTTTGTATCTTTTGAATTGGGTCAATTGCTATATTTGTAGCACTTCCCGAAGCCAGTATTCCATATGAGGCAATGGATTGACAAAGTGCGAAGTATATGGATCTGAGTATTAATTGTTAGTGGAAAATGCTCGTTAGTGCATGGCTCGTTTTAGTTTATTTGTGATGAAGTTTATGTGGTCAGTCCAGCGTAAGTGTGTATCAATAATAATTCCTAGGTACTTTGTTTGTTTGACCCTTTCTATACGCTCGCATTAACAATTGGATAAAGTTTGTTCACAGTCATGCAGAAACAGGTCTATGTTTGATGGAGGTTGACTCTTTGTGTAATACTATGTGTGATGTATTTTGTTTTGATTGTATTGACGGTAAGAGTATTACTATTGACAAACTTTTTTCGGCTATTATGAATACATCTTTCCATGTGGCTGCTTGACAGAGAAGAACTGTATCGTCAGCGAAGGTCACGATTTTAACTTCAATATCAATGTTACACAGTTCGTTTATGTAGATGAGGAATAATAAAATGCCAAGTACACTCCCCCTGTGGGACTTCGTACGTAATTAAAAGTGGTTAACTTATCTTGTTATCAATTTTAACTTGTTGAGTTCGGTCAGACATGAAGCTTTTAATTAAGTCGAATTTTACTCCATTAATACCAAAGTTTTTTAACTTCTTGAAAAGTTTTTCGTGTGAGATTGTGACGAAGACTTTACATAGGTCTAAATAAATTGAAATAACTTTTTCTTAGCGTCAAGATTATGTGTAATGAAGTCTGTTACAGTAGCTATTGCATGTTCTGTGCTCCTGTTTTTTCCTGAATCCATGTTGGTTCAACGACAGTATTTGTTTTGTTTCCAGATAGTGATGAAGCTATTTTTGAATAGTTTTTTCCAGATTTTTTGAAAAGGTATTTAGTTGCGTAATGGGTCTGTAGTTGTTTACATTATTTTTATGTCCTGATTTGAAAATTGGAATTAATAAGGCCTTTTTGTAGTAAGCTAGGAAAAATTCCTTGTTTTAAACTGCGATTAATTAAATATGTAAGTGGTTCAAGTAGTTGTTGGCTTAAAGTTATGATAGTTTTAGAATCTATACCATCAGTTCCCGTAGTAGTGTAATTCTTTAGTGATTGAATTATTTTATTGGTATCGTCTAGTGTAATTTTTCGTAATTTGAAGTGTCTGTTAAAATTTTCATTGTTGATGTTAGATGTATTGTTTTGGGGTTCCTGAATATCTCGGAGGCTGTGTAATTTTGATATTTTCAGCTAGGCCAACTCCAATATTTGTGTAGCGTTTGTTGATGTAATTGAGGATACGTGTAGGATTGTCGTGAAAGTGTAGTTCTTTATCATCAATGAGTAGATTTTTTATGGTATCATCTTTTTTCTTCTGTGAATATGAACTTTCCCTCAAAATTGACCATACGCTTTTAGGGTCATAGTTTGATGTTATCAGTTTGTTACGATAGTATAATTCTTTGGCTTTACGTATTATTAGAGAACAGATGTTTCTGTACCTTTTGTAGAATATATTGTATAATAAAGCGAAGTATCTATCATATGGGCTCAGTTTGACTTGTTTGTGTAGTTTCTCCCTTTTTTTAATGCTATTTATGATGCTTTGGGTAATCCATTTTTTAAGTCTAACTTTGCGGTGTGGGATAGATTTGTACATAGTTTTGGTGTTTTGGGTAATGAGAGTTTGTAGATATGTTAAGAAGAAAGTCCAGGCTTCTTCCGCTGAGTTAAATTTTGTAAGATGTTCCCACGTTTGATTTTCTAAACATTGATTTATTATTTAAACAATAATTTTTTTTGTGGTGCTATTTTGGAAAATTGAGTTTCTCGTTGGCGAAGTCAGGCCTATCATAGTTGTGTAGTGATCTGTAATTGTGGATTCGTATACTGCACTACACATTTGACTTTTTGATTTAACCATAAAGTGATCTATGCACGATTCCGAGTCTTTGATTACTCTGGTAGGAGTGTTAATGGTGCTTATGATGCCATGTTCTATAAGCATTAGTTGGTAATCAATATTTTGAGGGTAACCATTAGGAAGTATGTTTATGTTTAGATCACCAGCAATGATGATGTTTTTGTATGAAGTGAGTTTTTTTTTAGTGAGAATCCAGAGCTATTATAAATGGTGTAATGTTATGTGTGGATGGTGATTTGTATATGGCGAGAACACAAGTATCTGAGTCGATGATTATTTGTAGGCAGTTATTATTTATCAAGTCGATTTCTGAAACAGAGGCGTTAAGACTATCATGTATGTACACAACAGTTACAATCCCATCATTTTGAATTTTATTTTTTAATGTGTGATATGCAGTATGTATAATTATTTTTATATTTTTTTGTAAAAGATGTTGATATCCAACATTTCGTTAGGATCATAGTTTTGAAATCTGTTTTAAAGTTGTATAAGAGTATGTCAAGTTCGTCATAGTTATGATTAAGTGATCTTATATTTTGGTTAAGTAGTGTAAGAGAGCCTGGATTGTTAAAAATAGAATCACAGAGTTTTGTGTCATTGGTTGTATAATGTTGGTGAGAACTATTTAAGTTAATTGAGAGTAGACCAGCCATAATGTTATGTAAATAATAATAATAAATAATAATACTTTATTTCACATAAAATTGAACAATAAAACATATGAGGAAACTTTGACTAGCCAACTAGGAATGGACCCTGTTTTAGGCCAGTCAAATTGACAAATTTAATTTCATATTACATTGTTTACTTACCTAACATATAATTTATAGCAGGAAAAAGGTGTTAATTATGTATTCCTCACAGTATATAATTTTGTACTCATAAGAAAAAGAAGACAAATAATGATATCTTAAAATCAAATTCAGATATTTTCCCCTAGAGCGCTTAAAACAAAAACAAAAAAAAAGATAAAAGATAAAACCGGTAAAGTAAATACAAGCCAGATGGTAATAATAAAAAGACTATCTCTTGGTCAACATATCTTCGCTTTTGACCCAGGATAGTGTTTTTTACCCTTTTGAATAAGGATAGTGTTTTATGAGGTCTGAGTGACCTGTATTAGTTACATCATTTTTTTAGATCATTTTCATGTTTAATTTGTATAATTTTTTCCCCGGGTCCTTTCCGGACTAGCAGTTTGCCGGTTTTAAACCATACGAATTGAAAATTTTTGTCTTTTGCTGATAGCTTCGTTTTCCATAGTATTCTTTGTAGTATGGTGTCAGCACTTCACTTATGTAATATGGGGGAGTTTGAAATTAGTGTTTTAGCCATGTTTTTGAGCGTTAAAAAGGAGTCCCTAGTTTTTAGGCTATGGAATGGAGTTTGTCCGTGGTGTTGTTTCTCCGGTCCTGTGTTGCGGTCACCATTTGTAGGTCCTGCGGTAGTAGGGGCATTCCCAGGAAGCTGGCTACCCGAAGTATCGCTTCTACAGGTGGTTCTCCCGGCTGCAACTTAATACCCGCCATCTCTAAGCTATTAGAGAGCTTCGTTTTCATTTTCGTTCTCCTCGCATAGGAATTTTGTTTCCTTGTGAAGGTCCTCCATTTTTTTCAATCTTGAAATCAGATCTTCGTATTGGTTGCAGATAAAACCACTGCTTCTCCTCAGGTCATTGATTTCATCTGGAAACATTTTTTTTATTTCAGTAATTTTTGTATCGAAGTGTTTCGTAAGGCGCTCGTAGAGGAAATTACTTTCTTCGTTAGATTTAGATACATCACTTGTAATCGTATTCCGTTGGGTGTCCTTGATCTTTTGTTTGGAAGTAGTCTTGTTTAAAGGTGCGTCATTTTCTTCTGCGTCGCAAGATGTCGCTGGTATCCTTTGTCTACTCATTTTGTATTATTTTAGTTTAGAAATGTGATTGGTTTTGAAGATAGATGGTGCTATTGTTATTTCTAATTATATTAATAAAAGGATTTATTCCAAATTATAATAATAAAAGAATAAAATAACAAAAATTGTTTGGATTCACTCTGTTTCGAACTGAGGTTAACAGAACCAGAGTCAAATACGATGACCGCTGGACCACCAGTCTTGGTATCTGTATCTCCTTTTGTTGAAAGTATAAACTGTAGTGTTCTGTAGTATGTAATGTGATTGTGAATTATTATGCTGTACCGATCTTAATGTCACCGTAAATAAATGTTTTTTCACTTATTAGATTGTTTTTTTGCACAATTAATCTAGAATCACTGTACTTAGTTTGGAATTCACTTAGTTATTGTATGTGATTAAAGATTTACACAGCCACAAGTATAATAGTGATTTGTTGTTGGTTATTTTTTATTAATCACTGAACTCACTTGAGATTATCAATTATGAATTATGGATTTTGGCAAACTGAATCACTTTTTTTATACAAAAATACGCGTAGACACTTGTGGTAGTACGTTAAATATTTTCTGCACTTTTTACTATTTGACTATGGCTTCTAATTAGATGTATTTTGTTTTTTTATCTCTGTTATGAGATTTCACCTGACTGTCACTGAGTGTGTTGTTGTGAATGAAAATACAATTACAAAAACCTTCCACATACTTTTGAGGTGTGTATGTTTAGTGCGACGGATGAGCCTGCTGCTCCCTGCACGAATTTTCAATTCGGGGAATAAGGCTTGATACAGCTACTCTCATTTCTTTTTCCACATTTATTTTCGAGCGATATTTGCTCTTTATAACAGCAATCGCTGAAAATCCAGCTTCGCACAGATAAGAAGTTGCAAAGAGGACCCTTACAGCTTTTGCACTTGGATCAGATACTCATTTTCGACTGATAATCAAAACTCCGTCAAATCCGAACAAGCGTATTTTGTTTTTAGGCTGTTGTCGCTCAAGAGGTCAATTAGATTATCTTCTTCTTGCGTAGTAAAATATTGTGGAGCTTGAGCACGGAATGGATCTTGGATCCACACAATCTTCTCCACTTGGTCTTCTGCGAAATACAACAAATCAGTCAGTTAACTGTGATAGGTGCTCTGTGAAAAGGGTCGGCAAGTTATGTGAAACCTTAAATCCACTATGGACCATGTACTACAATATTGTAAAGCAATCTTTGCCTTCATTATCACTCATTTTTCTCTTCAACAGTTTTTTTCCTGAGTGATGAACTTAATTATGTGCATGTTATGGCCCTGTTGAGACAGATTTAAGACGTTTAGGTTTTCAAATATGTCGCACAAGTATTTGCGAAATCGTCGGCATTAACATGATCATCTTCTTCCAGGAAAGTTTTCTTGTAGCAGTTCAAACGTACGAGATAGAGAACCATTGCGAGCTACATTAGAAAAAAAGGGACGTGTGCTCGGCTCCCAAATCCTCACATAGTTTTTTGAAAAAATCTTGCTTTAAGTGGCCTAGTTTTTATGTAGTTTACCACACATTCTAGGACGAGATTCAGTGGCTCCAGCGATTTCGATAATGGCCTGTAATCCTCCGGAGCAACCATACATTGATCGAGCACCATCAGTGCACACACCGATGCACTTTGTCCACTCCAAATTATTTTACGTCATAAATGTGTCAAGGATGTCGAACAGATCTTGAGCCTTTGCACCTCCAGTAATGCTTATCAGATGAGATGTGCATCCTTGTTGCTATCCATGGCCTCATCTATTTGAAGTCCAAATTTGCTTCCTTTAATTTTTTCTATCAATTGATCATTCAGATCCTGAGCCATGTGCTGAACTCTTCGCCGGTCCCTTCCCACTACATTGTTTGTATGGCTGGCGACTACAGTGCCCGTCCCGTACACCTTCAGATTCTCCAATCATTATATTAACCATGTCCACAGCAGCCGGTAAAACCACTTCCTCGGCAATAGTGTGGGAGTTTTTACACTTCGCTACTCAATATGCTACCTTGAATGACGCCAACAAGGCATTGTTTGGCACTGACGTTTGCTTAGTTAAAACATTTTTATGTTGGTGCAAATTTGTTGGTGAAATTCTTTCGTGTTCTTGATGTAAGGTAATTAATTATACATGAGGAAAATCGTATTACATACCCAAAAACAGCGGCGCCACTACACTTCCATAGACCATTATCACGACACCAGACATGCAAAGAGGAACCCAGTAGTTCCTCCCACCACTTATTCATCCTCAGCTCAAAGACAATTCTCGTACTTAGGCCCCAAATTGCTTAATATTATACCCAATGCTTGGAAATCAAAAAGTGCTAGCATTCTGCATAATCTGGCAAATGATTGGCTTCTGGTCTTGGGGAGAGCTGAATGCGAAAATATGCTAAACAAAAGTCATTAAATTTTCTTTTTTTAGTTTACCTTTCATATATATTGGTATTACCTTAATATTATTTTTATACAATGTACCTAAGTTCAAAAACTGCTTAAATTATTCTTTGCATTTTATTTTCTCTACTTTCTTTTTTTTAATCCATTTTTTGATTCTCTAGTTCAACTCATCAAAATCAATTAAAATTTCTTGGAATGGTTGAAAAGCATACATGTTTATAAAAAAAAGGTTTTTTTTCTCTTTTGGAATTTCCTTTTTATTTCTCTTCTCTACATTTATTTTATTGTTAAATATATAATTTACACTCATAAATAACTTATTGTATCTACCACAAATACCTTAATATATTATTTATCAAGTGTTATATTTAAGCAAAAGGCAATATTATAGTCAACACATTAATTACTTGTAAAAAACATGCTCATTTTGACTGTTCTAAAACGGGTAAATTGCACAGTTGGACAGCCTAAGATCATTATAAAAAATGTAATATGTAACGTTTTCAAAATAAATCTTTCAATTTTCTACTGAAAAAATTACGATTGTCGACCATACTTGGGTTTATGCTCTCGGATGACAGAACTTTTGAACAGAGCACACACTGCGGTCTCTTTTCACTGTTGACTTCTATCGAACTAAAAAGTGAAGCCGAAATTCAAGTAGCTGTACTCCATTTTTGCAATAATATGCATAATATGTGGAATATATTTAGTACTTGTCAGGTCTGAAAACCTTTTATCTAATGTTTAGTACCTATGCTTTGTTTATTTCTTTTTTAGAAACTGCCCAATTTTGCCGTGCAATCAATTGCTTGTTGCATTACGTTTCTATGCTACTGGAAGTTTTCATGTAACAAATGGAGACTTTTTTAAATTTGCCCATCTACATCCAGCAAAATCGTAAAAAATGTATCTCGTGCCTTGGCAAGTTTAAGACCTGTCCACATTCAATTGCAAATAGGGGAAGAGGTGGAAGTAGTGAAAAGGGAGTTTCACGAAATAGCCGGATTCCCCAACCTAATAGGTGCAATTGATTGCACTCACGTCAAAATTCAATCCGTGGGTAAGTGCCAGACAAGCGCTCTGTGTTGGTTTTGCCTGCAATGTTCTGTACAGTACCAATTAAGTATTGTGTTAACCATCTGCTTTCTCCCAAAGGTGGACCAGAAGCTGAAACATTCAGAAATAGGAAGGGCTACTTTTCTATTAACGCGCAGACCATTTCGGATGCTATAATGAGGATAAGGGACATCGTAGCGAGTTGGCCAGGAGCTACACATGACTCCCTTATATTTCAAGGCTGCTGAGCCAAAGCAATGTTTGAGAGAGGGCAGTACCCAAATGAAGCACTACTTGGAGATAGTGGATATCCATTCTTCTTCTTCTTCTTTCGTATGGTGGGGGGGTCAGAGGGGGACATCTAGGTCTGCGAGCCAGTCTAGGGCCTCAGGCGTTGCCCTGTGGTCCTCATCGATCCCGCCGGGGAATGAATGGAGCGGGCATTCTTTGACCACATGTTCGGTGGTCTGCATCGCACCGCATTCACACATCGCCGACTCTTTAAGGCCCTATCTATGCATCATGTGGGTACAATAGCTATGGGAGCTCCTTATTCTATTAATGGCGGTCCAGAGTATGCGAGGCAATGAGAACCCAGGCTGTCTCTCAGTGGGGTCTTGAACGAGATGGGCGTTTTTGACGTTGGCCGATTGCCACTCAAGCTTCCACCTATCTTCTGGAGTGAGAGGTGTTCGAAGGAGTCTTTCTCCTTCCATCCAGAAGGGTTTTCGAGACTTCAAGCGGCATGCCGGGTGAAAAACGACATCTTCGTGCAATGGTATTGTGCTTTTTTGCAGCGCCTTCTTGTATTCCCTCAGTGTTGCAATCTCTCGCCTGATATTTGGCGGGCTTATGTTTGCAAGTACGGGGAGCCAAGGAAGAGGAGTCGATTTTGAGGTTCCGCTGATGGTTCGCATTGTGGCATTAAGCTGAAAGTCGAACATGGAAGTGTGGGCGCTTCTAGCCCATACTGGAGCACAGTATTCAGCTGCCAAGAAAACCAGGGCAATGGATGCCGTTCTGAGCGTGTTGGCGTCGCATCCCCAGCTAGTTTACTGACTAAGTTTAGTCTTGTCCTGGGGTTTTTGCCCACTGTTTCCGGTAATTCAGGCTCCTGTCCAAAGTTACTCCAAGATAGTGGGGATGGGGGTCATGGTCAATATTTTTTCCTTCAAACTGAACACAGAGTTTGGCGTTTGCATGTGAATTACTGAGATGAAAAGCTGTCACAACTGTTTTCGAACCATTTGGCTTTAGTCGCCAATTGAGGAAAAATCCTTCCATAACCTTGAGGTCAGAATTAAGGATCTCTTCTGCTGCGTTGAGGGTTTTGGCTTGGGCTGTGATGGCGAAGTCACCTGCGTAAGCAAATTTTCTGCTTTCAGTTTGAGAAAGAGTGGATATCCATTAAAAGTATATTTAAATATTCAAATATCTTTTTGTATAACATAACTTTAAAAGGTATGTGTATGATTAATAGGTACTTATAATTAATAGGTAAATGAGAGTGTATTTGGGAAGTTTATTTATGAGAATTTGGAAGGTTGTATAGATATTGAATGAAGGGTAAATGCAGGTAACTCAATTAATGGTGGACTGAACATGCTTTGCGCTAACTCTCTAATGTTCCAAACTCTTCTCCCACTAGCTCATTCGGAGAGTCATTTTGTCATGTTTTCAGTTGGTTGTTGGTCATTCACTGATCCATAAGGATTGGGAAATGGTATGGAAGGATAGGTACATTTATAAATTAAACAATCTCTTGCTATTCAAATGTCTTGTATATTGCAGTAAATGAATCCACGCTACTAGAAAAAGCTTTTCTCTCTTTGTGGATGGATTTGCCAGTTAATTTACTGATTTTAAATCAATTTTTGCTAGCATCTCTATCTAAACTGTCGACCAATAAAAATGCATGAAGTTTTATTACGTTTTGACAAGCATATATTAAATATTCAGTACTCGACGTAAAATATCTTACAGGGTTGAACTTTCAGGAAATTAAAAAAAAAACTGTTTTGGTTAATGAAGTTTTTTTTAATCTAAACTCTTAACCGTAACCTTTGATAAAACTACCTTGCCGGCCGACCCCTTCCGCTATAAAGTCAAAGCTTCAGTTTTGACTATAGATTATAGAAGCTCCATACAACATTGCCCTCACGAAGGTGGATGTGTTCGCCCAGGTTCACGAAGGTGGATGTGTGCCCTCACGAAGGTGGATGTGTGGATGGTGTTCGCCAAGCAGCCCGCCGAAACTATATAAGGTACACTATTTTGGGTAAAAAAATAGTCACCCTTCCGCGGGCAGGAAAAATCGTTGAATGGGTGACCTTGGGCGACCCTCCCGCGAAAGTGTATGTGTAAAGTGATTTTCATTTTTCAATCGTTCATAGCGAACTGTGGTGTGTCGCGGGACATGTTGTGCAGTTCAAAAGTTTTGCTGCAGTTTTGACCATAACTAAGATGATACGGGATACCTATCACAATCATGCTTGTCAGCTGTCACCTATCATGTTTTGACAAATTTAGCGGCGGCTACAAATTATTTATATGAATGAAATTGTAAACCAGTATTTTAATTTTAAAAATTGCCATGTTATCAATGACGCTACAAACATATTATAATTATTTTGATAATGTTTAAAAGGGTGAAGTTAATTATTTTTCATATTTAATTATTTTCATTAGAATTATGCCACAAAGTGAATTTACAATAAAATGTAAAAGAACTTAAGTGTACTTATTTTACACTGTTGTATAAATTGAATTACAATGTAATTCTCATTCAAATAAATTTCTTTAGACTTAAATAAATATTTAACAGTTTATTATGTGTACTGGCATTATTTAGCGTTGTTTTAACAACTGTGGTAGAGAGAGGTGCATAATTTGTTAGTATGAAGATAAATGAAACATCTGTAAAAAACAAATGTATTTTTATTTACATACTACATTAAAAAAGAGAAAATAAACTATAGCAGTGATTACTTATACTGTAATTAAAGGTTGTCTCGGTTTTGCTAGAATTTGAAAAAACAGATCATACGTTGATATTTTTTTATACTAACTCCACACAAGGGGCCCTGAGGAAAATAATTTATAAAATATGCTGTGTGGAAGGTCTTTTTGAGGAAAGGAAGGACTGAACATGGGTTTTGAAGAAACCCAATGTGTAGGAGGAAGCACAGATGTTGGCAAATCGTTCCACCGCCGAGCTGTTGAACTCAAGAATAAATCGTAAAAATGACCCGTTCTCGTGTGATAAATGTCTTGACCGGTCAGTGACTGAGTTGGCAATCCAACACGCGTCCCACCCGGGCATCGCGTGTTCAATTCTTCGGCTGGCTAAGTCCTCCATCACGACACAAGCAAAATTTTCGGCTGGCTGTGGTGGTAGCAGGAGATTTTCAAACATTTTTAGGTTATTCATAACCCGGGAATGTTTCACTTTCTTTTTAAAAAAAAACATGTCAACCGTCTTCATAAAATATAATCTCTATTTTTTAAAAAGAAAGACAAAAATTCCCAGGTTGCGAATAACCCGACAATTTTGCTTGTGCCGTGATGGAGGACTTAGCCAGCCAAGGAATCGAACAACGGGATTCCTGGACGCGATGCCAACTCAGCCACTGGGTCGGTCAAGACATTTGTCACATGAGAATGGGTCATTTCGTCAGCTCGTCGGTGGAACGATTTGCCAGCCTCTGTATTTCCTCCCTTCTTGTCTCTTCAACATTCCAAGCCAACTCAGTCAATGACCGGTCGCGGGAACATATGTTTGGTGATACATACAACTCAACTAGCACACTGTGATGATTGACACCTCCCATATAACAAATTATAATCTTTTAGGGGGCATACATTAATTATGTGAGATCGAAAGGGGGGGGGGTCCAGCAAAATCTCACGTTGAAAAGAATATACAAAGTGGCCCAAATTTATCTCACCAAAGAGGGGGGAGGTCTACATTGGAAGAAAAACTGCTCACGTAATTAATGTATGCCCCCTTACTATGACGGAAACAGCACTTTCAAATATATATATGTATTTTAAAACCTTTAAAATCATGAAAAATTGACTTCTTTAATGGCCTATATGTCATAATATAAAATACAAATCGATCATTCAGTTGATTAGTCAGACAACTCCGAAAAATCAATATTTGAGTTGAGTATGCAGTTATTTGTAAAAGTGTACCCCCTATCTGGTACAATACTCAGTTTACTCATAAACACCACCAAATCAATTATAATGCACAAAAACTTGTAGTGAATAAATGTTGATGTTTTCTGGGTCACTAGTAGAATATTTCAAAATTTCATACTAATGTACCGGACTGTTATGCCTCCCGGGGTTATTTTATATCATTTTTAGTATGTAGACAAGTGACACAGACAAGTGTAAATAATATTTGATTTATAGTGAAATTCAAATGTTCTTTTTTTTATAACACTCATTTCAACTTCACCCCAATTCTTATTACACCTATTACTTTTTGTTTCCTCTTCCAAATTACTGTTTATGGTTTTGTCCATTATTAGTTATTTTTGAAACGCGAAACACAAAACCATAAATGAACTAATACCTAGATCTAGGGATATTCGATATACATCGATGCATCGAATTCACTCGATGTTTACTATACGATGCATCGAATCAATCTGATGTTTTGAAAGTCCATTGATTTACTCGATGCATCGATGTTTTTCCATAAAACATCGAATCAATGATAACCAGCTAATGATTATACCTATTTTTACTGTTTTAGTTGATCTCGAACAATTTAAAAGTTAAAACATCAAACCTTTATCTTTTTTTGATGTGTGAACTGTTGTCGGCCGCTAAAAATAATTAGAAATTGACATTCGCACTATTCGCAGCACTGCGCGAGAGAGAATTAAAAAAAAATCTTTTGTTTTGTCTCTGATCTGCTCTGCTTTCGTCTCGGTGATCAATTTTGAATAAAAGCGTTAAATCACATTTGTTTTTTGTTGTGTGGTGAATGTGTAGGAGTGTAGGTAATTACTACAAATATATTGGATACATGGATACAATATATTGCTACTATTAAAGTGAAATCTCATCGTTTCATTGTGAGTTCGATAAATCATTTATCCTATGCATTTGCATTTTAAAATTAATTGTAATTAAAAAAATATATTTTAATGCTGCATTTTTTTAAATCATTTGTTATTTGTTATTATAAAAAAATATTTCAACATTTCCTTTTTTTTTCAATAAATGTAGTTTTCATGAAATATTGTTTTTTCGCTTAGTTCCTGAACATAGATTTCTTGATAATTCTTTATCACACGCCGACTATAGCTTTGTGATGCAATGTTAGAAAAAGTACTCGATGTTGAGAAAACATCGATGTTTCTAACCGATGCATCGGAAAATATCGATGTATAATCTCGATGTATTGCATCGAAACAAAACATCGATGTATTTTCTAAGTGGACACCCCTACCTAGATCGATATCTTCGGGCTTTTAGTACTGAACGGGTGTCAACACTATTTAACCATAAATAATAAAAAAGAATATCAATTTCAAATTTATGACGTCACACACCATCGACAAAGATAGAGGAAAGTTAAAAAAAAGGTACTACCATAGACAATTTAAAAACCTTCCCAATTTATTAGCCTAAAATATATTTTAAAAATAAAACGTCTGAAATGTCAATAGTACTTTTTTTATTTTTGTATCAATTTATACATACATTCACACAAGAAATATAAATATAAACACATTAGTCTTGGGTAACTGGCCGGAATTTCAATAACATAACCAACTGGTTATCAGGATGTAAATACCTGGTTTAAAACGGTTATTTGGTTATTTAAGTTATTCCGTTATAGCAACTTCGGCGGTCGCCAACGTGTCTGCCGGTTACAGTGGATACTTGCTAGTTGTCTAGTTGTTAGTTTTCAGTAGTTATCAGATTAAGAAGGTATTTGGTTTTGAACGTGTGTATTGGGTATCGGGTGAGTTTTTAATCCACATTATGTTTTTCAAAATAGGTACAAATTTTGCCTGCCGTATCACGTAAGTCACAATTTCTTAACAAAACTTTCACAATTTACATACAAAATATTTTCATTATTTATTTTTGGGGTGTTATGCCGTGTTGCGCTACCTCCTTCTTTAGCCAACGTTTCGGACAGCGTTGCAGTATCCATCATCAGGGCAAATCCGACAGATGTGCGATCGGATCTGCCCTGATGATGGATATTGGTTACCTAAAGCAGGAGGTAGCGCAACACGGTATAACAACCCAAAAACAAATAACTAAAATAATTTTGGCCGTGAAAATAAAAAAACGTATGTGCATACAAAATATATAAAAATTTAACACGAAACTTATTACCTAACTATACTAATAATTTCGGAGCAAAGCAATAAACTAAAAAAATTAAACATTATTTTTTACTTCTAAAATATTCGTAATCGTAAAAATTTTCTAAATAAATACAGTGTAATATTACAAAAACATAGCTCCGCACGCCGACACACAACTGACGGCTTTGGGTGCCAGTTGCCAACTGCCGCCAACTGCCAACTACTGGTTATGTATGACGTATGAGGCTGTGATAGTTGTCTAGTTGTCAGTAGTTATCATGGTTGTGCAGGTATTAGTTTTGTCAATGGTGGGAATGGTTGGGTACACCAGGTAGTTTTTGACCATCAGAAAGGGATAGCGCTATACGAACTACATACATCTATCTCGTTTCACCTCATCAAAAAAAAGAAAGAAAACATGCAGCCCATATAGCGCTGTCTCTTTTTGTCTTGGTATGAACCTTTTTGAACAACTCTGCTAGTCAAATATTCATAACTCCCAACAACCAACAACCCCCACAACCGCCACAACCTAATAACCAAATACCCGAGCAGACGCTAACGTAGTTCTAGGTATTTTTAAATAACCATTATATAGTTGGTTATGTTATACAACTACCAAGACTAAAACACATTTTAGATGTTGAAATATATTCATCACAAACCATTTTTAGGATTATTATTCTTGCTGATTTCCAAAAACAAGATGTTCATTGTGATGTCTTTTGATGTCAATATGTCTTGTGAAAATAAGACTTTGAAGAAAGGAGTTGCAATTATTGGATTACTAGCTGGTACCTGGCATGCGTTACTATGCCATTTAATTAAGAAATTGTTTCTCCCTGCGTGTCCTTCACCATTCGTCCCATTCCTGTCCCACGTCCCTTCCGCTTCAGGGAACACATTTGATTCTGAAATAAATATATTCATCACATTAACCAAAGTTCGCAAACAAAATATAGAATATTATTTCCTACAAAATATAAATACAGATGTAGTATACCTTCAAGGATCACTTTGACAGCAAAAGGCACTCTGCTGGCGGAACACATTTGGTTCTGGTACTTTTATGCTGGACACTGCTGGTAGAACACGATCTAAAAACGAAAATAGATTCAATTCTGAGGCGAACAATGATAATTTACACAGTACCTACATTAGGAACACTGAACAAAAAGAGATTCTAACCTGTATTTTGGTGGCAACCACGTCCTACGTAAGTTTAGGTTTTCACTGGGTAAAGTCCGATGTTTTCCGACGGAAGATTAAGGGACGGCAGAGCATATTTTTTAAACGAACCGTTGGAATGTTTGCATTTGTATTCGAAATGGGACCCTCAAACATATCCACAACTTCCCAAAATCGGATGAACAACGAAGTCACTTCTGCCAATTCTCCATAATAACGCACATTCCCTATAATAACTTTCGTTGTGCGTTAATTAATGTCGAATTGATGTCAGATCCTTGCAGCCTTCGACACTAGAACAGTATTTAGGTGGCATTTCAAAATATTTACGCTGGCGTTTGATTGTTCGGCCATGTGCTATTTGACATAATATAACCATAGATCATAAATATACTAACCCCTAGATTGATATCTTCGGGCCTTCTCCTAGTAAGTTTTTTGTCATCTCACTGTCACCAACTTAACCACGGAAAACACCGTTGGTTCTACCGTAGACAATAACATAGAGGAAGTTCAAGGCGTTCAAGGCCATTTGTCACCATAGACAATATTGCACCCGACCTACTTCATTAATTCATTAGCCAAATAAAATATTTAAAAATAAAAATGCTTGAAAGCAGAAAAATGTTTGATGTTTTCCCTAGAAAACAACTTTCCATTTGACAAAGCCTGAGGGAATGAGCTTTAGATAATGTTTAACAGCTCATTTTCTCAGCAGGGAGCTTTGTCAAATGGAAACCTGTTATCTTGAGGAAAAAAATCAAGCGTTAGTAAAAAACCTAAAATACTTGAAATATGAACTCCTTATAAAAGGAAAACATTTCCAAATAATGATTATGGTTTTCTACAACGAATTTACATTTTTCTGCTTGAAAAATGATAACTCGGGGGTACATGTTTAAATACTTTTTATTTTCATAAAGACAATCGATAATAGCACATAAACTAACATAACACTGGTTCGGTGAATTCGAAGAATTGAAAAAAAATATCGACGCCGGAAAGAAAACATGGCTAAAACAACATACAGCTGTGACATTAAAGATGAACCTACACAATAAGCTTTATTGTTTGTTTACATACGTTCATCTTTGATGTCACAGCTATGTAGCGCTTTAGCCGTTTTTCCTTTCCAGCAGTCACCGTACATATCTTAGTTCTTGTAGAATGAAATAAAAATCTACATATTCTAAATATATAAATACTATTTCCTTTCAACCGAAATAAAACAGAATATACCTTCATCGAGGACCTAGCCAGCCCACAGTAAAAACCGCATCATGTGTTCTGAAAAAAAAAATTCACATTAAACAAAGTTTGTGAACAAAACGTACAATATTTTTCCCTTGTGATGACATACTTTGTTCATCAGAAGGGAAAAATATTCTCCCATCTGTTCACACATATGAAGAATGAAAAAAACACGTATGATCATTGGAGAACAATATATGATGCAGATGTGAGTGGTAATGAAGTCGGGGAAACCAGAGGAAGACCTGGCACGATCAAGTGAATCATTGCTTGCGGCGGGCCACGTAAAGAGTCAGAATAATAGAATAGTATGTATGAATGTGAATGAGGCAAGGATTGTATGCCAAGACCGAGTTGTTTGGCGGTCCGTCCTCTCTGAATACCCAGTGGGAAAACAGCGTGACAGTTAGTTAGTTACAGCATTATTAATTTTACCTGCCAATAAAAATGTTATGGTCTGCCAAACAATGTTATAAGATGTTCGTAATGTGAAGCTTCAAAGACTGGAACATTTTCTGAAACAAAATTTGTGAAACATTAACCACTCGGACCCATAAGCTTGTTTTAACGATAATATAACATTAACAGACATTTGTATGACGTTCGAGGCGTACGTGACTTATTAAAGTAAAATTGAAAGCATATTTTTCAATACAAATGTCATTTAACCTCAAATTGATTTACAGATAAATTAGCTGAATGTTAATGTAATTACCTGTTTTCTGGATCAATTGCGGACACTTTTAAACCATTTTTCCACCTCTGGAATTCATTTAAACGATTTTTGAACGAAATATGCCCATCGGCGACGTAAACAATGCAAATTCAAATGCGATTTTGGACGAATTCATGACCAGTGTTGCCAACTTTATTTTGACCAATCCACAATTTGTGGTACCGTAACCCACCAGAAAACCACTAAATTTGGCTATCCCTCAAACTACCAGAAAACCACCTATTTTGCCAGACAGTTAATATCTAACTATTAAATGAAAATAAAACAACAATATTGTACTTAATTTATTTTTTAATTTTGTTTACTTAATTACAGTACTTATAAAATTTTATCTTAAAGGCAATCTTCTTCAGAAGAATCGGCATCTACGATTTCTGTTTTTGTGGAATAAATTTTCTTGGTTCCGATTTTTTGTACTACACTAATTGGTAATATGTAGTTATTGCAGCATTTTTCTTCGCGTTTTAAACCAGCACGGACTGTGAGAATTGAAGTTACTAAATCAAACTTCATTCGGTTTCTGTGTTTTGTTTTAACAACGTTCATCATGCTAAATAACCGCTCTACGTCAGCGTTAGAAAGCGGTAAAACTAATAAAGATATAGCAAATGTGGCTAAATCTTGAAATCTGTTTTCTCCAGCAATGTCTTTGAAATTCATTACCTCATACCAAAATTTATTTGTATTTGATGTATTTTTCCAACTGATTAAATGGATTTGACGCCACTGCTCGTCAATTTTTGCAATTTCTTCTTGATTTTGATTAAAATGCAGCATCAGATCAACGATCGACTCTTTATTGTGAGACAGTACGTGATCTACACTGATTCTTTTAATATTTTTCATGAGTTTCAAGTTTTCGGGCAATCTATTTTTCAGTTCATGAATCAAATGTACAATGAACTGGAAACACCTATTACGTATTATTTCTTCTTCATTGGGTGGAAGTCCTTTTTCTTTCATCGTTGACACATGAGATTCAAATCTGTACCCCAAATAACATTTTTTATCAACAAAATCTTGAATACTTTTCTTAAAAATATCTACCCACTAATTGAACCACAAAATTTGCACTTAGCAACTGGACCAGCAGTACTTTCCACCGTTTGTAACCAGTCCTTTAAATCTGAGTCACCTAACCAACATTTCCGAAACTTTTGAGTGTACTGTGATTTTGGCATATTCGTTTTACAAGATAAAAACTCAATTACCTAATTCAAAACAAGCGCTCATTATACGTAAATTATTCAAGAAGAAGAAATCCATAGACAATTTTCGAAAGCCCTGAGTGTTGCCTACACATAAAATAAAATCTACACTTATAATGGGATGCGCTCGCATGCGAACGATCCCTAAAGGTACCTAATCGTGCTAATGGTTAAATTTCGTACATTAGCGCCTTCCACACGCACATTTCGACCTATCGGTCTTTACTTTTCTGCGTGGCGGCCTGAAGTGGCGCAGGACTCTGTCGCTCCTAAGTGTGCGTGTGGGAGGTGCTAATACCACTAACGGAAACAACCAAATCCACTGAAAAATCCACTAGCCACTAAAACCAAAATTTCTCCGCTAAATGGTAAGTCTAAACCACCAGATCTAGTGGAAATTCCACTGAGTTGGCAACACTGTTCATGACATTCATTGTTCATGTTCGTTTAATCCATGGTTTAATTGACACAACACAAAGTTTGACCTATCTATAATTCAGCTTTATCTATAAGAATTTGGTCTTGCGTTTTGCAGTTTCAAGGTCAAATCAAACATATACGCCCCTGCCATAGATATCCCACTGCAAACCACTCAGTTTTTCTTTGGACTTAGAAGTCGGTATGAAGATTTCTATTGGTGAATCAAATTTAAAGATGGCAGAAATGATATTTATTACGTCACGAGCCATAGACATTGATTTGGTCACAAAATAAGTCGGAGTTATACCCCACAAAACAATCTCGTCGAATAATATTTTGACGTAGGTATAAATAAACCATAAATATACTAACCCCAAATAAACCATAAATGAACTAATACCAATAAACTGAATAAACGTGAAGTTGGAAACACGGCACACGCCATAAATACCAGTCATGCACACCATAAATATACTAACCCCATGCACACGCCACGAAATGCCAAATTGACCGCGTTTTCAGCTTTGGAACAGAGTGAACAGAGTGTTGCTACCGTAAAAAAATCATACCTAACCCATAATCTAGCTCTCGAGCAATATTATGAAGATGAGTAAAGATTTTTACCCTGAGCAGTGTAGGCCCCCTCGCCCGTGTAGCTACCGCGACTCTACAGCGTCGTGGTAGGGTTTCATTATGAGTAAGGCTGATAGAAGATAGCTGGTACCCGGCATGAGTTGCTATGCCATTTCACAAAGAAGTTTTTTCTCCCTGCGTGTCCTTTCCCATTCGTCCCGTTCCCCCCCCCCCCCCCTTCCTCTCCCGTGTCCTCTTCCCCACTCCGCCTCCCCCACCTTCCATCCCCCCACTTCACTCCCCCCTTCTCCGTCCCGTAAACCCCCTCCCGAGTTCCCCTCCCCACTCCCACGTTACATACATTTATTCCCGCCACATTTAGTTTTCAAACTGTTCGCGTGCCACCTATTGAATTTTTTATGCAAATTTCTTAATTCCAGAGCTCGCCAGCCAATAACAAACACAATATAAAAAGAATTATCCAATTTGGTTCAGTCGTTAGAGTACATTTCAGTGATTCATTTTTGCCAGTGCTCACCAGTAGTTTTATACAAACCTCTTCCTAACAATAACAAACACAACATAAAAATAATTATTCAATTTGGTGCAGTATATAGCAGCCGGTGCTTTTACATTGTCTGTGTAGGGTGTAGGTACCTACACGGTAGTTATCACAAAAAAAATGTTAACGTACAAGTAGTAGTAGTAGTAGTTAGTAGTGATCTATGGCAAAAAAATTGACTATTTTTAATTATTTCAATATTTAAACAATTAACTGTATTAGATCCATTAATAAAAGCCCAAAAATTGATAATACGCACTATTTATAAAGTACATTATATACACCCCACGAAAGACCTTTTTGAAGACTTCAAAGTTCTTAATATAAAATCCATATATGTAAAAAATATTACCTCTTATTATTCAAATTTACAAAAAAATATATTATAAATTCAAAATACAACACAAGATATTCAAACCAATCGAATTATATTATTCCAACAACAAACACTTCATTGGCACAGTCCCAGTTTAACTTTCTTGCACCTAAAATTTTTAATAACTTATCAATTTATTGAAATAAAGTCTAAAGCCAAATAACTCACTTTCAGAAAGGCGCTTAATAACCTTCTGATGAGTGACTATGACAGTGTTTACAAATTGTTTCATATACTCAGATAGAGATATAAATTTTCAACATCATTACATACTAGTACCATATGTTTACAGGTTTATTTTATTAACATGTTTGTTTTACGCACTTCTTTTTCTCTTTTTTAAAACCATGTGTTTACACTAGACTACACTCAGTTACTATCATGTTACTATCCTTAATTAATCACCATGAAACATTCATTCACTTATTATGGTGATTTAATTAATCTTATCTATGGAAATGTCAAATATATGTAACATGTATTCAAGGGCAGAATTAGGGGGGGGGGGCACGGGAGCACGTGCCCCCCCCAGGATGGTATTTTTGTGTACTGTGGAGATTCCATCACAGTAAATACTTAGAAGCAAATCAAATTATTAGAGTTGTTAAAATATATTAATAAAATAACAGAAAGAACATGAGTCAAACTCTTGTCTATTTCTGGCTGGAATTGAAAATTTTATTCGTTGCATCCAAGTTGCATCCCATATCCCATTCATGCACTTGCAAATGAAAGATGATAATCAGCGTTTGCGAGAGCGGTACGGTCGGGGGAAAGCGCGGTCGGAAAAGCCCCCTCCCCATTAAAGTTGACAAACATTGTGCTCTTGAGAAGCACCCCCCCATCGGGGTGGCACCCGGGGCGGGCCGCCCCCCCTCCGCCTCTCCCAGAAAAAAATCCTGGATCCGCCCTTGCATGTATTATATAAATAAATGTTCCCACATAATTATGTAGGTACTGGACAAATATTTAAAATTAGTTCCCAATCGTAAGTAGGTACTGGCGAATTCGTAATTTATAATTAAATTTATTAAAATTCAGCCACCTAAATCTTTTAACAAAAATGAGAATGCAGCATTATAAAATCTTTATCGTTTTTCGATTTTCAATGGAATTAAGTACCTACGTAAGTACTCTTCTGATTTGGTTTCGTAAAACTTATAAATGCTGCATTACCTTATAGTAGGAGAGCCGACGACATTAAACCTGGACGGATAGGTCTCCCAAAGTTCATACATAAATAACGTAATTTCATTCATAGGGGAACACAAAATGGAAGTGCTGCCGTGTTTGGGACCGGTCAAAGCCTAAAAAAAAATTTTAAAAATATATATTTTTTTGAGGTTTCTGTACACATAAGTCTCCCGTATAATGATTGTTCCTCGTGACAGGGGAGGGGTAGGACTATAGGTACTAAAAAGCAGTGCTGCCGGTCCCCATGATGGGCCGTAGCAGTTTTTGCCGAGAAATAAGAGACACCTTGGTACAGGTTATCTGTACATATCGGTCTCATCAAAAAACCAAAGTTTATCTGAAAGATCATCAATTTTTGTATAAGAAAAACCACTGCTGCCGTTTCCAAACAGTGGAGAAGACGGCGGCAGCAGCGTTTGAAAGTCGCCCTCTGGGCAACCGAAATTGGCGCTCTAATTCGGTTTTATCAGCTATCGCCCGGTTTTTTTCGATTTGTTTTAATGAAATACCTCAGCCACTATCACGAACAATAATTTTTGATTCTTTAAATAAATGAAATCGCCTATTTTATATGATATTTTTCGATTTTTAAACCGTTTTCAATGTGTTTTTTTGTACTTTCTTATGTCTTTCGTTATCCAGTTATCTACACTCATCGACCTCCTCAAAAAACAAATCTTATCTGAAAGATCATCAATTTTCGTGTAAGAAAAACCACTGCTGCCGTTTCCAAACACTGGATAAGACGGCGGCAGCAGCGATCGAAAGTCACCCTCCGCGCAACCGAAATTGGCGCTCTAATTCGGTTTTATCAGAAATCACTCGGTTTTTTTTTCGATTTGTATTATTGAAATACCCCTGCCACTATCACGAACAATAATTATTGATTGTTTAAATAAATGAAATCGCCTATTTTATATGATATTTTTCAATTTTTAAGCCGTTTTCAATGTGTTTTTTTATACTTTCCTAGGTATGTCTTTCGTTACCTGGTTATCTATACTCATCGACCTCCTTAAAAACCACAGCTTTTCTGAAAGATCATCAATTTTGTGTAAAAAAAACCACTGCTCCCGTTTCCAAACAGTGGATAAGGCGGCGGCAGCAGCGTTTGAAAGTCACCCTCCGCGCAACCGAAATTGGTGCTTCAATTCGGTTTTATCAGCAATCGCCCGGTTTATTTCGATTTTTATTTTTGAAATACATCTGCCACTATCACGAACAATGAATTTTACGTGTCCTTGATTGTTTAGAATTGAAGCACCAATTTCGGTTGCGCGGAGGGCGACTTTCAAACGCTGCTGCCGCCGTCTTCTCCACTGTTTGGAAACGGCAGCAGTTTTTCTCCACGGTTTTTCTTACACAAAAATTGATGATCTTTCAGATAAGATTTGGTTTTTTGAGGAGATCGATATGTGTAGATAACCGGGTAACGAAAGACATAGGAAAGTATAAAAAAACACAATGAAAACAGCTGAAAAATCGAAAAATATCATATAAAATATGCGATTTCATTTATTTAAACAATCAAGGGTAGTGACAGGTGTATTTCAAAAATACAAATCGAAAAAAACCGAGCGATTTCTGATAAAAGATAAGAGCGCCATTTTCGGTTGCGTGGAGGGTGACTTTCGATCGCTGCTGCCGCCGTCTTATCCACTGTTTGTAAACGGCAGCAGTAGTTTTTCTTACACAAAAATTGATAATCTTTCAGAAAAGCTTTGGATTATTGAGGAAGTCGATGAGTATAGATAACCAGGTAACGAAATACATAGGAAAGTATAAAAAAAAAAAACAAAATGAAAACGGCTGAAAAATCGAAAAACATCATATAAAATAGGCGATTTCATTCATTTAAACAATCATAAATTATTTTTCGTTATAGTGGCAGGGGTATTTCAATAATACAAATCGAAAAAAACCGGGCGATTGCTGATAAAACCGAATAAGAGCGCCAATTTCGGTTGCGCGGAGGGTGACTTTCGATCGCTACTGCCGTCGTCTTATACACTGTTTGGAAACGGCAGCAGTGGTTTTTCTTACACAAAAATTGATGATCTTTCAGAAAAGCTTTGGTGTTTTGAGGAGGTCGATGAGTATAGATAACCAGGTAACGAAATACATAGGAAAGTATAAAAAACACAATGAAAACGGCTGAAAAATCGAAAAATATCACATAAAATATGCGATTTCATTTATTTAAACAATCAAGGACACGTAAAATTCATTGTTTGTGATAGTGGCAGGTGTATTTCTAAAATACAAATCGAAAAAAAACCGGGCGATTGCTGATAAAACCGAATTGAAGTACCAATTTCGGTTGCGCGGAGGGCGACTTTCAAACGCTGCTGCCGCCGTCTTCTCCACTGTTTAGAAACGGCAACAGTGGTTTTTCTTACACAAAAATTGATTATCTTTCAGATAAGCTTTAGTTTTTTGAGGAGATCGATATGTATAGATAACCGGGTAACGAAAGACATAAGAAAGTATAAAAAAAAACACAATGAAAACGGCTGAAAAATCGAAAAATATGCGATTTCATTTATTTAAACAATAAAGGACACGTAAAATTCATTGTTCGTGATAGTGGCAGGTGTATTTCAAAAATACAAATCGAAAAAAACCGGGCGATTGCTGATAAAACCGAATTGAAGCGCCAATTGCGGTTGCGCGGAGGGCGACTTTCAAACGCTGCTGCCGCCGCTGCACACTGTTTGGAAACGGCAGCAGTGGTTTTTCTTACACAAAAATTGATGATCTTTCAGAAAAGCTTTGGTTTTTTGAGGAGGTCGATGAGTGTGATAACCACGTAACGAAAGACATAAAAACACATTGAAAACGGCTGAAAAATCGAAAAATATCATATAAAATAGCCGATTTCATTTATTTAAACAATCAAAAATTATTGTTCGTGATAGTGGCTGGGGTATTTTAATAATACAAATCGACAAAAACCGGGCGATTGCTGATAAAACCGAATTAGAGCGCCAATTTTGGTTGCCCAGAGGGCGACTTTCAAACGCTGCTGCCGCCGTCTTCTCCACTGTTTGGAAACGGCAGCAGTGGTTTTTCTTACACAAAAATTGATGATCTTTCAGAAAAGCTTTGGTGTTTTGAGGAGGTCGATGAGTATAGATAACCAGGTAACGAAATACATAGGAAAGTATAAAAAACACAATGAAAACGGCTGAAAAATCGAAAAATATCACATAAAATATGCGATTTCATTTAGAATTTATTTTTTGAGGAGACCGATATGTACAGATAACCTGTACCAAGGTGTCTCTTATTTCTCGACAAAAACTGATACGGCCCATCATGGGGAGCGGCAGCTCTGCTTTTTAGTATAGTCCTACCCCTCCCCTGTCACGAGGAACAATCATTATACGGGAGACTTATATGTACAGAAACCTCAAAAAAAAAATTTTTTTTTAAACTTTTTTTTAGGCTTTGACCGGTCCCAGACACGGCAGCACGTCCATTTTGTGTTCCCCTATGAATGAAATTACATTATTTATGTATGAACTTTGGGAGACCTATCCGTACAGGTTTAATGTCGTCGGCTCCTAGACTATTATATTTATTTACTGCATGTACATAAATCCTTCGAATTTCAACGCAATTAGGTACTTACCTCGAGTTCATTTTAACTGGCCGCCAATTTTTTCATTGTCGAGGATAGATTGATTTCGACAGATGTCAGAATTATTACAATGTTCGATGCAATATTGTGAAACATTTTCAATGAAAAGCTACACACGTTATGATTTTAAAACCTTCTAAAACTTCTTTTTTTTATATTTAATGAAAAACATCCTCGGCTGAAACTGTTTTTTTACGTAATCTATGATCCCGAAAAGCACGTTTAAAATGTCATTTTTTCTCAGAAACGCCGTACAAATAATAAGAATAAATTTCTTACGATTTCGTTTTTGTATGGAAAATGAACTTCGCGAAAATGCTAAATTTTTTGACCGGCGCGCCTATCGGCGTGAGGGCATTGCGGTCCATTTTCGCGTGCAAGAAAAAAAAATTCATGCGAAAGTGAACCTGAAGGTGGGTGAAACTCAAGGGTAGAATACTATATACGTAAGTAGGTATATATTTTTAAAAAATTATGTTTAACATCAAGTTGGCAACACTGGTCATAAGCAATCGCTGTAGTATGAAGCGGGAAAAGCAATTTTCTTTTCGTGAAAATGGCGGTGTGTATGCAGACTGAGGTGAGATTCCGTTACTATAATTTATAATTACAGACAAATTGATGTAAATTTTCAAGTGCACTACATTTATGTAGATCTTATTAAAACCCTCAGAGAAAATGCTTCTATGTAAATACGTAATTAATAACAACAACCTGGAATAACAAAAATCATAAAAAATGTTTACTTTTTAAGTAAATAACGACTATAGTTTTCCATTGTGTTGATGGGAATTACGGTAAACCAAATTAAGGTTTTTGACTTTTGTCAGATTATGTTTTTTTGTAATTTTTTTCCAGTTGAAAAGATGGTTGGATGAATGTACTCTAACAGCTAACAAAAGTTATACAGGATCTTTGGAGTATTTCAAAACTTTTATAAATATTTCTCTAAGTTCGGTTTTATACAATAGAGGGATATTCCCAAAACAATCATATTACTTAGAAAAACTAAATGATGGACAAATTATTCCGATGCTGAGGCCAAAATCGGATTGCCCTGAAGCTAATATATTCCACTCTTGGATTGTGGGTTTTCATGATGCTATTGATAAGAAATATGTAAGTTTTGTGGGTTTTACTGTTTTTATTAATTTTATGCTCGCTGTTAAAATACAAATTTCTTAATTCTTGACATCTCATGTTTGTAATAGAAACATACAATTCACTATATTTCAAATGTTATTATTCCATTATGGGCCAATTGTTTCTCAGAACTGGAATGGAACTTACACAGAGGTTCAATATGAACTTTGATAAATTGTTCAAGTTCTGTGAAACAATTGGTCAGTTTTTTGTAAAATTTCAGCTCCAAACTGTAATCCTTAGCCTTTTTGATTCAAAACAATTGAATATACCAATAGAGGATGTCAAAATAAGTATTAAATACAATCTTAATGAAGCCACTTTTGAAATGCTAGACGAGTAAGTAAACAAGATGTTTTTAAAACGTTGTTGATACTTTATTTGCACTCTGTTTTGTTAATTGAGGAAGGTATTATTTTGTTTCTTAATATACTTTCAGGAAATCCAGTGTAATGGAAAATACCATAAACTTCACAAAAGCCAGCAGTGCCGTGGCCAAAGGTTTTGGCCAATTTCCTAAAAAATACCAAATGTCAATGAAATTGATATACTATACTGATGGTAAGTTATTCTTTCTGTAAATTTACAATATGTACCTAGAAATGTGGAGGTGCTATAAACTAGTGCTATATGTAATGCAGTGACTCCGCTTGACTACGAGCCCCCGGGGTACAGTGCGGGTGGACGAGACGATGAGCCGGAGGAGTGCGACCTGGCCACCCCGTGTCACAAGATGCGCATGATCGTTTCCAAGCTGCCATTCTTCCGGAGTCAGAGTCCTGAGCCCGGAGCCTCATCAGGAGAGGTATAAGTACTTGCTTCCTTACCTTGTGGACTATCTCGCTTGTGGACTCCTATCTCACTTGTGCATCTAAAAGATTTGTTGATTATTTTCAGATATCTAATGTAGAAAGTGTTGTATCGACACCTATTGAAAATTAACTTTAGACATTAGGTCAAAAACCCAATAATAGGCCACTTGCATTTACATTTTTTTTTTTTAAATTTTCCGGTTTAGGCAAATATTCTAAGATATTCTGTATTTTTTTTTTTTTAATCGTACTTTGGCGATATTTTGAAAATTTCAATCCGAAAAATCAGACCATTTTTTATAAACCGGAAAGACGGGACATAATTTTATGGGTGCGAAAAAACGATAATTACATAGCCGAAAATCATTTAAAAAAAAGAACGTTTTCCACACGAATAGCAATAAATTGTACGGGGTTCTCTTCGTAACATTTGTAAAAACACCGCCATCTTTATCAAAAAATCAAACCAAAGGATAAGTTCGCATAGAACAAACAATAAATCTAGTGAACGTTAAACGCAAATTAAAAATTTTTCCGGAAATCGAAGTGTTGCCATTTAAAAAAAAATTTATCAGTGTGGAATTTTACAAAATTAAGGGAACATAATCGGAGACGGGACATTTTCATGTAATGACGTCAAGGTTGTGTGTAAATTGGTTGAAATATAATATAATAATGGATTTTTTTATTTAAAAATATAAAAAAACTATACATTTCTAAAAATTTTTTAATATTAGTAAAAAAATCTATCCACACGAGATTTTTCTAGGTCGTTATAAAATCCATGCAAGTGGCCTATTCTCCAACAGTAAGTTATATGAAATTGCATTTACATATATTATATTAACCTTTTATTAGGCATGCCAAAAAGCTTACATCGTTTACTGTTGTTTTGGGGTTGGCAGCTACCCCAAAATGACAGGCATTAAATAAAAATATTTGTATATTCAGTGAACGTTAATTAGAAATTTAAAAATGGAAAGCAATGTGTTTATGTTGGTAATTTGGCAGAGCTATATTTTCGCTTTCTTCGCCATTTCCCCCCTTCTAATAATGTGTTAATTTTGAAAGACTGATAAACATCCATTTTTGTATGAAAACAATTGTTTCACAGTTGTGTAAGATTTTACAAATCTTTTATTTGTAAGGCCCTTTTTTTTGAATTTTCGGATGATAAATTAATTTTAGTATATTTATGTAAATGTCTTTTACAAACATGCAAGAGTGTTGATTTTCCTTTACCTAAAATAAGGGGTTTTAGTGGTGATTAGGAGGGAGATAGATATTTGAAGTAAGTAATGCTCATCTAGCAGTGGATATGGTAAATGGTGACCTACGTAGAGTTTCTTCTCAATCCCAAAAAAACTGTTGCTTTATTAATGAGAAATACAAAAAAAAATATCATGGGTAAGGAACATCAACCAAAATATTGATCGAAGGTAAGGAATGATGGACATGTTCTAAAATAAATAGATTCTGGAAGAAGTCCTGTATTCCTAAATGTAGCTCACCAATGACCCATTTGTTAAAAGAACAATGTTATAAAAAAGGTGTATAAATTTGTGAAAAATTTATTCACAAATAAATGTTTTTTTTTAAATTTGATCCACTATGTGGCCTGCAACAATGTGTTCTTTGTTATTTTCAGCTTGATATTCCTGAAACCTCAATGACATTATGCGACGGAGGCGTGGATCACCTTTTTGCTGATGATAATCTGTTCAACGAAATGAGAACAAATGACTGTAATGTATAATACTTAATGCATCTTTTATAATATCATGTCTTTCTGTGATATCGAATATCAAAATCCAACATGCCCACAGATGTTGCTAGAGTTAAAGACAAGTCTTGCTAAAGGGGGGCATTATAATACCTTACCTTGGTAATATTTTTCAATAACATTCTTGTAATCTAAAGTTAATAAATGTTTAAGGGTGAGAGCGACAAATAGTAATTGATGTGAATGCAATAATTTCAGCAATTGGGGAGACAATACACACGCACGAGGCGGGAGACATAGAAGTGCAGTGTCCATGTGGAAAACTCTTCTTGGAAGATACCGTACAGTGCCAGTTCGTATACTTACCTATTCCTACTACTGTAACTTGTAGCTGTTAACTCACACTACCTGCTAAACTACTCTACTATTATGAAGTACCAAGCCTAGTAAAATTCTATTATATCACCGTCACCAACAATGTGGAAAAAAATTAACCTACTACCTACTCATTTTATCAGGCTGTTACATGTTTATTTTGCCACATTGGAGTCATTCTAGAAGAGAAAAATTAACATGGAACATGAACATTAAGATTTCAAAGTATATGAAAGATGAAGAAGCTATTTTATTTTATACCTTTTGCTATTTGCATTTGAATCTTAAGACATCTTGACATCTTTAAAAACCACTCAAAAACTTAAAAAAATGACAAAATATTTAGCAAATTCGTAATACATATTTGTTTTCCATTGTACATACTATAATACATTATTTTTTTCTTATAGTTTTCATATGTGGCATCAATGTACTTTTAGATCATGTAAAAAATTTCAACATTCCACTTGCTTTGGAGTCCTGGCGCCGGTGGATCTCCCGGAGCACTGCTGCGACAAGTGCGCCATGAAGGACCCCTGTCTGACTTGCACTGACCCCAACTTCATAACTGAGCTCAAAGAATATAAGGAGGTATTTTCAACATTCCGCATGCTTTGGACAGTGGATCTCCCAGAGCACTGTCACCAAGACTTGTACTCACCCCGGGTTTGTCACTTGGCACCCTTAGCAGATTATGAATTCTTTAATAAATTGTTGTGTCCCTATACAAACTCAAATATTTCAAGAAAGACACAGAAATACAATATTGTATTAGTGATTTGATCCAATAGTGCAGCGTTTTTCAACCTTTTTAATGGCACGACCCCCCTTATTATGTAAAAATATTTCGCGACCCCTACCCTTCACCTGTAATTTACCTCTGACGACTAGGGTTCCTGGAGGGGGGGGGGGGGTGGCTAGAGAAATTCAGGAATCACAAATTTACCACATTATCGGTAAGAATGACATCCAGTGTACACAATACGTCCTGGGGAGTGGCTGGAGAATCTTTGGTCAGAATTCCATCAGAGGGAGGAGGAGGGTGGCGAGAGAATTTCAGGTTGTGAATTTTTCGGGCAATTTCGCCTATATAATCGTGTTTTTGGCATTTTATTTGATTCTGCCAGAAAATCCGTAATCTCTGGGAATTCCGTTGCCCACAAAATTCTATAAATTTTTTCTGATATTTTTCAAAATTCTTGACAATTTCCAATTTTTCCTGTTTCTCTGACAGACCGCTAAATTTTCGGGCATGTCAGGGAAATTGCTGTCAAACTATTTCGCCAAACATCTCCAAGGAATAGTAGGTAGAGCTATCGCCCATTCGCACAACGTACAGGCTGGGCCGATGCCGCCTTGCCGCCTCAAGACTGAGACGAGCGAGATCGCGCCGTGCCGACGAATGTAGTTGAGTGAAAGAGCGAGACACAATGAGCGTTGCGGGGTTGTCGAAGGGTACAGGGGTACAGGGCGACGCGGGCTATGATGGACGGCGGGAATAACGCGACCCTGTCAATCGGCGATTCGGTGTCATTTGCGCGCGTTTGTTTTGTGTTGAACTCACGTATTTGAATTTATTTTAGTGACTTGTAGTGATAATAAAAAATGGATAAATTTATAAAAAGATCAACACAACCGTCAACTTCTAGTTGTAGTGAGAGTACTGAAACAAAACCAAAGAAAAAACGCCTGTATGACGACAACTATTTAAAATTCGGATTTACTGTCGTTGATAATAAACCTCGAAACTTTATCACGAGAAAGTATGAAGCCATCAAAACTAGTGCGTGACCTCAACACAAAACATCCAAATGAAAAAAACAAACCGTTGGAATTTTTTAAAAGAACAATAAAAGTTCTTGATCATCAAAAAACTGCTGTAGTACAAATGTCCAACGTAAATGAGAAAGCGTTGAAGGCTAGTTATCGTGTGGCTTATTCAGGAAAACCTCATACGATTGCCGAAAATTTAATTTTACCAGCGGCTTTTTAGATATAGCAGAGATTATGTTCGGCAAACAAGCGGTAGAAAAGCTCAAAAATATACCTCTCTCTGACAATACCATACAACGCAGGATAAGCGATATGGCGACTGACGTTCGTGATCAAGTCATAGAAAAAATAAAAGAAAGTACTTTTGTGGCCTTACAGTTTGATGAGTCTACGGATATTGCGGGTTGTGCACAGCTTGTAGCTTTTGTGCGTTTTGAATCCAATGAGAGATTGATAGAAGAAATACTGTTTTGTAAAGCTCTTCCCACGAATACAGGTGAGTGCTTATATAACATGTTCGTTGAAGCTACAGAAGACTTCAATATCGATTGGGTGAAGAAATGCATAACTATTTGTAGTGACGGAGCGAAAGCCATGACTGGTTCGAAAAGTGAATTTATTACAGACTAAAACAAGCATGCCAAACGCTTGTTGGATGCATTGCTTTCTTCACCGCCAAGCTCTTGGGGCCAAAACTTTGCCACTTACTCAACATAATTATAAAAATGGTAAATTCTATTAAAGGGAAAGCATTACAGACACGATTGTTTTGAATCATTTGTGAAGACATGGGTTCACTGCACCAAAATTTACTTTACCACACAGAGGTGAGGTGGTTATGGAAAGGCAAAGTACTGACAAGAGTTTTTGAACTTCGGGCTGAACTTTTGGTGTATTTACAGCAGGTCAAGTCAAAATATTTCAAATTCATTTGTGACCCGGAATTCCTTTTAAAACTGGCCTTTCTTTTCGACTTATTCGAGCATTAAAACACATTGCCTTCAAGGACGGGATGAAAATGTCATTACCGCTAAAGACAAAATCCATGGCTTTACAAAGAAAATAAACTTGTGGTCATCATCTATAAATCAAAACAAATTCGATTCATTTTCGTCGACCCAATCTTTCATTGGAGAAGTGGGGTCTGAGATAAACATCAAAGCATATATATACCAGGGGGCCTAGTCCCTATCTTTTACGTTTTACTAACAGCCTGTTAGCTTAACTTGGTGGTTTGAGCAAAGTTGTCGCAACTGGCTAAAAATGGTAGTCAGTAACTTTTCTGTTAAGGTTTAGTATACTTTATCGTCGCGACCGACAGAAAAGAAACAAAAAAGTTACTGACTACCATTTTTAGCCAGTTGCGACAACTTTGCTCAAACCAGCAAGTTAAGCTAACAGGCTGTTAGTAAAACGTAAAAGATAGGGACTAGGCCCCCTGGTATGGAAATTGTATTGCAGAATTTGAAAGAAGAAATGTGTCATTATTTCTCGGTGCAAGAACTATCACAGAACGCTGGGAAAAGGTGGATTATAAACCCATGTTTAGATGAGGCAGCTTTAGATGAGGCAAGTTTAGAAACCAACCTAAAAGAAAATCTGCTGGAATTATCTGCCGATGAAATGTTGCACTTGGAATTCAAGTCTGTTAAATTGGATAACTTTTGGTTAAAAAGAAAATTAGAATACCCAGAATTGCCCACAGAAGATTTGAAGTGCTTTATTCCATTTGCCACCTCTTACTTGTGCGAGTTGACGTTTTTGTCAATGGCCCAAATAAAAAACAAACAGAGGAATCGATTAAATTTAGAAAACGCCTTAATTCTAAATGTAGCAAAAACAGATCCGCGATGGCAGAAATTGATTGACGAAAAACAGGCGCAACCTTCACATTAATGTGTATGAGACTTAAAGGATTTTTAACCCATAGATATTTTATAATATAATTTCATGTTAACTTCAAAATGTCCTATAATTAATATTTTCATAATAAAAATATTTTTGAGCTTTATTGTTTTTTTAAATTTTACTTGGGACCCCCTGCGACCCCCTTGTAGAGGCTTCGCGACCCCCCAGGCAGTATCGGATTATCCTTTAGGCAGAGTAGGCAACTGCCTAGGGGCCCCGCATCGGCTGGGGGCCTGGCGCCCCGAGAAAAAAAGAATTGCGTAAATGATGAGCAAGTACTTATTGTCAATTAGTGAGCAACTCCAGCACCGATTTTGGAAAAAGTTTTAATTTGTTTTATTAGAAGCATTTACAGGTTAATAACATTACATGTATTAAAGAAAACAACAAATTATAATAATTAGGTTATAATCCAATAACTAATGTTCACATCATGCACAAATAAATATTTAAACGTAGTTGTATTTTACTTTCCTTCTATTCATTAAGCAGCATTACTTAGTATCAATGGGGATGTGATTGTAGGTGCCGTGTGTGGTTTGTTTTGGCATTTGTTTTGTTTGAGTTTTTTTTTTTGCTTTTATTTATACTTATATGTTTAAAATATAAATTTTGTAGAAGCTTTAGTGTGCACTACCTACAGTCCCTGGCCAAATTATTAGACGCACTGCATTTTTTTTTGTAATTTTATGTTTCTTAAGAGTTTTTATGCAATAATGGTATATTTAAACTACAATATTATTGATTTTTATTTAAAAGAATTGTTGTAGACTACATATTTGTATTTATTTTTAACATATGGCAACACTGTGTTGACAAAGTGATACATGAACGTAAACAAGTACAAACCTGTATCAGTCGCGATCGGAATCGAGTCAGGTACGGACGTGTTTCTGTGGCTCTATGGACTGTGGTTGTTTGTTTAACAGTTTTATACTACTCAGTTATTAGTTTATTTTGTATGCGTGTTTTAAAAAAAGTAATTGGACTATTTTCATTATGGGTAGAAAGGGCGATCAATTATTAATTTCACTTTTCTTTAAAACTTAATAAACTTATGCTTTTCTAAATTAATGCTGTCTTATTTATGTCAAATAAATCGGTAATTGATTGGATAATATAAAAATAAATAAAAAAACAAATCAATCTAAAATAATAAAACGGTACAATATCACCCGGTAATTAATATTTTACATGAAATCTTGCAGTGCGTCTAATAATTTGGCCAGGGACTGTATATGCTTGCTAAAATTCTTTGTTTCTCTTCGTACCAAGGTTGTCTGGAAGAGATCACATTAGTGATAAGACCGCTCATTGTACTGTTTTTTTTTTACACACTTTTTGTTTTTATGAATGTGTCTTTTTATGTACAATAAAGAGTTATTGTATTGTATTTTAATCGTTTAATTTTTTTATTGAATGGGGTGATGGCATACCTTCGTGATGTAGTTAAAACACAGATTAATTGTGAATAAAATTACGTTGTGGTAGAATTTTTTTTTTCTAAGTTAGAAAAGGGTAAAGTGCAGTGGCGAACTAAGTCTGTCAGAGGCCCGGGGCGGCAAAGCAGAATGAGCCCCCCCCCCCCTAGTTTAAGAAATTGATGTAATTTTACAAGCTTTTTATTCCGTTCATACGGAACTCTGAGTCTGGGGGGGCCTCCAAAGGCCTCCATGTTCCCTTGATCAAATCCTAAACAAGGCTTTAAGGCACCAGGACACTGTAAAAAAAAAGTAATTTTTTAAATTCATTTTCTGATAGATGCATTTGTTAATAAGCTCTCACCAAATGTTTTAAGGAAATTCGTAAAATTGACGGAGATATAGCATTTTATATGAAACCGTTTTTCAGTTTGTATGTTGAATTATCCTTCAGCAAAACTTTGAACGCGTTTTTCTCAAAATTATATTTTTCTGGTTGACAACATATTAGAAAAACCATACATCCGATTTGCACGCACTAAGTCTTAAACTGTTAGAAAATCCAGTCACTATGGTACCACTTGGGATTTTTTTTATAAAGGGTCCTCCTCTGTTTTTCTTTTATGGATTGAAAATTTTCCATAAAAAATCGAAAATAAAATTCGATTGTCCGCAATTTTTATTTATTTTTTTATATCAAAAATCCCCTACGTGGTGCCATAGACACTAGATTTTCGAACAGTTTAAGACTTGGTGCATGTAAATGGGATATATAGTTTTTTTTAATGTGTCCTCAATGAGGTTGAAAAACGTGTTAAAAAAGTTTCGAGAAAAACGCATTCAAGGTTTTGCCGAAGGATAATTTAACATACAAACGGTTTCAAATGTTTTGACATAAAATACTCTATCGTCGTCAATATTTCCAACCCCCCCCCCCCCCCCCCGTTAGCCCACCATTGATAAACCCTCCCCGAGACGTGCATTGTCTAGGGGCCCCGACATGGTTAATCCGGCCCTGCTCCCACGGGGTCGCGACCCACAGGTTGAAAAACACTGCAATAGTGTATATGTATGTCTTGAAAGAATTGAGTTAGTATATGGATAAAACTATTTATTTATATTGGTATTGCGTATGTACAGGCGCAAAGAAACGATTCATCGTAATATTTTAAAACATAATTTTTACTGCAGTATTTTTTCCTAAAATAATTAAATTAGTGCCATCTATGAACGAGCAGTTTGTGAACTTAAGTTTTCCAGGGGACCGGAAAAAACAAACTTCTTAAGCAGGAAAACATTATATGTGGGAAAAATTGGACCAATTTTTGACCGAGGGACCGAAAAAACCAAACTTCTTAAGCCACGAAACGTCTTAAGAGAGAACTTCTTAAGAGGGTTTCACTGTATGTAGATATTCTGCATTAACTGCCAGCCCATTACGACTATAAGGATTCATACAAGTTTTCCTTTGTTTCCCATTGCAATATTTTATGCTTAACACTTCCTCACCGGACCGGGGTAATGCACCAACACGAACGAGAGTTTTATGCTGTATCTAAGTTGTTTTTTAAATCACATACTTGATAATTTAGGTAATCCTAGAAAAACTTTCCGGTTATCGATCTGCATTTAAAAAAATAATATCGCGTTACTAATTTTTTAAATATAAAATAATTTCGGTCAAATTCCGGCGGAGTATCTGTTCCGCCCGCCCCACTTCCCCTCGGTTACATCGCCTGACATTTCCCCGTTCCTATGTTCTAGCTATAAAAATTCCGGGGTCTGGTAGCCGATCAGTAAAAGTTGCATTTTAGTGGAAAGGTCTGTGTAGTACTAACTGAGTCACGCTGGCTTTCTTACTATCACTTTGACGTTTTGCTATTACCTAATGATTGACGAAAGTGAAAATGGGCATGCGTATAACCGGACAATTTTAAGCGATAGCAAGTAATTACTAAGTTATTTATAGAAAGGACTCAATCCCGTTCGATCACTCTGCGCACCTCATATGCCCTTTTTACAATGCTAATATAATATCAGCTTGCCGGTCCAAGATCATTCTGTCTGGAGCGTTTCCTGTAAACAATGGAGTTCACGTATTTTAAAGTACAGGACGGTTAAAATCTACAGCGAATAAATAGTGTTAAATTGTGTTTTCGGTTTTAATGGCTAACTTGATTATATTTGATGGTAAAATTTAATTTGGGAGGCGGATAAGGGTACCGCCGCCCCGGAAACCATTTACTGGATAACCATCACCTCTGCCATAGCTTACCCCAAGTGATTCCCTAGGTTTGGTGACTTAGCAGGGGTTGCCCTGGTTCATGGGGTGAGGCTTGTCCGGGTTTTGGCGGCGGATGCGTCTGCCCACCAGATTGTGAGAGACTGGTTGAGGGCGACCTTTTGATATCCCCAGCAAGACTCTCTTGGAATAACTCCTTGCACCGCAGTGGGAAGGATGGAGTCATCCGTCCATCACGATAAATTCTCCCATCTTAACAGACGGATTGCAATCTTTAGAGCACAGGCGTCGGGTGGGAATGCTACCATCGTTCTACCGGTATTACAATGGAAGATGCTCCAAGGACTGGCATCATTGATCCCTTCGGCAACGATGCACAGTCAGGAGATATGCCAAACGCGTGCCCAACATATGTACACGGTTGAAATTTGTCACATGAGAACGGGTCGCTTCTTCGACTCTTTCTTGTGTTCAACAGCACGGCCGTGGAACGATTTGCCGGTCTTTGTGTTTCCTTCTTCCTACAACATGGGTCTCTTCAAGACCAATGTTAATTCCTTCCTCTCAAAAAGATCCTCCACACAGCATGTTCGATGACATAGGCCCTGAGGGAAATTATTTTCCTCAGGACCTCCTGTGTGAATTTAATTTAAAAAAAAATAAGAGAATGATTTCAGGGGTTGCTGTGTGGAGGGTATTTTTAAGGAAAAGGGGGAGAGGAAGTTCTGGAAAAGAATAAAGTTTGAGGAGTGGGTAGGAATCAGGGGGTCAGTGTGTTCAGGTGTAATGAATCCATCCCTCCATATACGGTGCGAGAGGATGAGTCGAGTCCAGTTGGAGGTTTCAAAATACCTCCCTCAACCAGTCTCTCTTGAACCGGCCCGCCACGCACAAGGTGGGTAGACGTATCCGCAGCCAAGATCTATTCAAACCTAATGAACCCGGGTACGACTGCTAAGTCATCAAACGTATTTTACTATTTTCCAAAAATCGTTTTTTTTCAGACAGAGTTGCCAGACTGCGTTTATTTGATGTCCTCTGCAGGTCAAAACCGTTCACCGTTTAAAATATATTACCGTTCACCGTTTAAATGGACCAGTTAAAACTATAAACTAAGTATCTGCCTATGCAAACAAACGCATCATTTATGATACGGATATAATAACAGCAATCATAAATTGTGAGATCAAATTTAATATCTATATTAAATTTATATGTATACTATAAGCTTCAAAACACTTAACATCCGTACCTAGTTTAGTAATAGGTAGTAGTTTTCAACAGATGAAAAAGTTAACAAATATATATCCATCATTTACAGATCACCCTGTGCAACAAACTAGCCATAAACGCGGAAGATGTTATCGCCAATCGCCAGTCGTGATTTGGAAACAAGGAGTTATGTTGGCTATCGGCCCGCTTTCTCTGTTTTCTATGGAAAAATACGCATTATGGTCTAAATTCATTAGAATATTAATTATGACTTTATTTATCAAACGATTTTGATAATGACTACTGAAATATGATGAATATAATTCCCTCTAATTATTACCAAAACAAATTACAGAAAATTATGTCATTAACACCCTTTAATAAGCAAATTAAATTGGGGGACCTTAGTGACCTCCCTTCGGATGATGTGTGATTTTTTTCTTTCCAGGACGAAAAGGTTAAGGAAAAAGCCTGGGTTTGAAAGGATTATTATTAGAGAATCAAATACCTTTGCCACTGACTGACTTGTACATGATAATAATATCTGTGGTATGTCTAAAAGCTTCCGAGCTTGTCACATAGAGGGCAGTTCTAAGAGCTGTCCCGAAAGTCTGCTAGATGGCAGTTAGTTTAGTTCAGAGTTAGAGTTTGGGCACCAAAGGGGCCAAGGGACGAGGTTCCGTCTGCAGGAGCTCACTCAATCCAGATCTTATTTAGCCAGCTTCCAGTTAGGCCGACTATCGTAGTCACCACTTGTAATATACGAAGTACATATTAAATAAATCCCAGATTATTAATTAATAATAATAAAAGAACTCTATGCTTTTCCAAGAAGTAATCTCCCAAGACGATTTGGAGAACTGTTTGCAATATCTATTTAATAACAAAGTACAAATCACTTCAAAGAGCCTCCTCCTATATATACTGATAGATCAAGTTGGTTCAGTTTATTCGAATGATAGATTTCAATCAAAATGTTTCTTTTTCAATTTCTAGGAGACTTGCCTATTTCGAAACGCTTTGGCGGTTTGTAATAAGCACTCTTCCATATCTCTGGATATACTCCGGCAAAACCTACGAGTGTCAAGAAAAACTGCTATGCACATTATAAATGAATTGGAAAAGTGCAATTTGTTTTATTCCACAAGTATTAACCCAGAAGAGTAAGTCATCAATCTAATGAAAATGTATAACTACCAATTACCTGTCAGTAATTAACTATGTGTCCTCTTTTTCAGTATTACTCACCGCCGACTAATAAACCACACTGCGTTGCAAACAAATATCCTGCCGAGGTATTTCAGCAATATCCGTGGATCCCGAGGCAAAGGCGCTAAGGATTCTAAGTCGTTAGATCATAACATCGTAGAGGAACCGAATGAAACCCCCAATGTTTTATCACAGAAAGACATGGTTTACTGTAATCCAGAGCTGGATTCTTCTTCTTCTTTCTGTGAGGAAATGTCGGCTCTTCAGATAAATGCAATTCTCCCAACTTCTCAGCGGAGCATTCTTCGAAAGAGAAAAGCCGAAAGATTCACACCGGAACCAAGTTGCTCTCATAAACGGAAGAAAGTAAGGTGGAGCCTTCAACAAAACTGAGTTTAAGAGGGTGCAATAAAAAATAAAGTTTACCAATCACTTTTTGAAGATATTTGTGTGAATTCTACACGATTGTAAAATTACATATTATGTAATTACAAAGTTTATTTTAGCCTAGTTTACTTTAAACTCTACTTATTGCTTATAAGTATCTTAAAACTAAATATTCTTTATAACTTAATTCTTTTGCAAATAATTATTCATTTTTATTATATGTAAATGAAATTCTCAATACAGGAGAACCCAGTGAGGATTGTTATTTGAAAAAAATAGAAAAAAACATTTATTTTTATTTTTGTTATACCTACTATAACTTTAAAAATTAATTGATCTATTACATGCTAATTTTTACTGTAAACTCTACTTTCGTATTACTTATAGGTATATTAGAACTCAATATTCTTTATAACTCAATTCTTTTGCAAATAATTAATTCATTTTTATTATATGTAAATGAAATTCTCAATACAGGAGAACCCAGTGAGGATATTGTTATTTGAAAATATAGAAAAAAAAACATTTATTTTTATTTTTATTACACCTATTATAACTTTAAAAATTAATTGATCCTATTACATACTAATTTTTACTACCCAGTTCCACCGCCGAGCTGTTGAACTCAAGAACAAATCGTAAAAATAACCCATTCTCGTGTGATAAATGTCATGACTGGTCAGTGGCTGAGTTGGCAATGCAACACGCGTCCCACCCGGGCATCGCGTGTTCAATTCTTCGGCTGGCTAAGTCCTCCATCACGACACAAGCATAATTTTCAGATGACTGTGGTGGTAGTAGGAGATTTTCAAACATTGTCAGGTTATTCGTAACTCGGGAATGTTTGACTTTCTCTAAGTCGTGTCAACCGTGTACATAAAATATAATCTCTATTATTTAAAAAGAAAGACAAGCATTCCCGGATTACAAATAACCCGACAATTTTGCTTGTGTCGTGATGGAGGACTTAGCCAGCCAAGCAATCGATCAACGGGACTCCTGGACGCAATGCCAACACAGCCATTGGGTCGGTCATGACATTTATCACATGAGGACGGGTTATTTTTATTTCTCGTTCTTGAGTTCAACAGCTCGTCGATGGAACGATTTGCCAGCCTCTGTATTTCCTCCCTTCTTGTCTCTTCAAGATTCCAAGCCAACTCAGTCACTGATCGGTCGCAAGAACATATGTTGGTGATACATACAACTCAACTAGCACACTGTGATGATTGACACCTCCCGTATAAAAATTATAATCTTTTAACCGCTTCTGTGCCAAGAGCGAGATATCTCGCATTCTTGGCCATGCCCAGCAGGCCGGCCATAGAAAAATAGCGAGTATTCTCGCTCTTTTTGAGCCTCTGTATCATACATATGTCCCATTTTTTATTAATTTAAAATATGGAACACACAGAGACATCTATTGGGATGATTTTTATTTTTTTTTATTTTTATTTTTTTATTAATTAAGATTTAAAAATGATTTATTTTGATAAAAAGTTCACGGCCTGCTGTGCACAGCTACACTTCTACCTACTGGCATTTAAAAGGTTAAGTACTATGGCGGGAACAGCACTTTCAAATATTTATGTGTAATTTAAAACCTCTAAAATCATAAAAATTAACTTCTTTAATGACCTATATGTCATAATATAAAATACATATCGATCATTCAGTTGATTATGCAGACAACTCCAAAAAATCGATATTTGAGTAGAGAATGCAGTTATTTGTAAAAGTGTGCCCCTTTCTGGTACAATACTTATAAACTAGCTTATGCCCGTTGCAAATGCAACTAACGGGTTAAAACTAACATGACTTACTAACTAACAGAAAAAAAAATCATAGTAAGCGGGTAGGTACCTACGGTTAAACATACAAATATATATAAAGCCGCCCACAGGGCCTAGCAGCAAAAATCTGCCATACTTTAGTATATAGACACCATTGTTGGCATGCACACATCAAATCCCCAAAGTTTCATCGCAATCGGATGAATGGTTTAGCAACGCATAGCGGTTATACATTCATACTTACATGCAAATATTTTTTCTGATTTTTATATATATAGAAGATAACTGGTACCCGGCATGTGTTGCTATACAATTAAATAAAGAAAATGTTTCTACCTGCGTGTCCTTTCTCATTTGTTCCAATCCCCTTCCCCCCCCCCCCCCCTTCCTCATCAGCGTCCTCTTCCCCTTTCCACTCCGCCTCCCTCACCTTCCCTCCCCCCACTTCACTCCTACGCTTCTCCGTCTCGTAAACCCTCTCCCGAGTTCCCCTCCCCCCTCCCAGGTTCCCCCCCCCTTCCCATTTCCACCCCACCCCCCCTGCCGCATTACATACACTAATTCCCGGTACATTTAGTTTTCAAACAGCTCGCACGCCACCTATAAATTTTTTTTTACAAATTTTGTAATGCCAGAACTCACCAGTAGTTTTATACAAACCTTGTACTAACAATAACGAACACAACAAAAAAAGATTTTTTCAATTTGTTGCAGTCCTTCAGAAGTTATGAGCGTACGTACGTTTTCATACAAATTTTATAATTCCAGAACTCACCAGTAGTTTTACTGCTTAAAAAAAGCGCTATATGAATTTAATACTTTATATAATTTTAATATCCCGTTCAACTTCGAGTAATTTCATTGTAAAATTAGAAAACGAATACGTATGCAATATCGTCGGATGATAGCAAGTTGTTATGTGCAGATGGGTACCTACCTAAATTCTGAGCGCAGGTTCTTACACATACGTAAAAAAAAAATTATTTAGGCTGGGTTGTTTAACAAAATTGGAAATTCTTCAATTTTTCAAGTCAATTTTACCGTTCTGTAAAAGTTCTGTTCGAATTCTATTCAAGTTCTATAGATATTTTTGTTTAATGATGCAACTGGCATTTACTGATAAAAAAAATAGAACTTACACAGAACGTGAAAATAAACTTAAAAAATTGTTAAATTATTCAGTATCGGTGAAACAACATTACCTTAGTAAATTAAATTGCATTAAAACCTAAATAATTGTCCAACTACCCATTCCGGTAGGTACCGGCGCTTTTCCTTACAAAATTCCGGCAATGGTTTTGCTTTTTTATCATATTTGCAATACTACCGAGATAAGTAGGTACCTACCCTGTTCTGTAAAAGTTCGGTTCGAATTCTATTCAAGTTCTGTAATTATTTCAGTTTAATGATGCAACTGGCATTTACTGATAAAAAAACAGAACTTACACAGAAAGTGAAAATGAACTTTAAAAAATTTTTAAATTATTCAGTATCGTGGCAACAACATTACCTTAGTAAATTAAATTGCATCAAAAACCTAAATAATTGTCCAACTACCCATTCCGGCAGGTACCGGCGCATTTCCTTACAAAATTCCGGCAATGTTTTTGCTTTTCTCATCATATTTGCAATACTACCGAGATAAGTAGGTACCTACCCTGAATTAATAACATTTCAATGTACTGGCCGGTAAATATCCACCCTACTGAAGTGAATCTATGGACACCAATTTTCTTGTTTTTTTTGGAAAATTTTATAGGTTTTTCGGCGACCCTGAACTTTTTTACATGGGACGGACACTTTATATCGTTATCAAAAGTTGCCTTATATTGCCGGGTACCGAATTTTTCAAAAACATCTAACCGGGGATCGTTTTTTCGGCTGCAATGCCATTTTCCAAAAAACAACAACCCAAACCGCTGAGAGATCCGTTATGTTTTGACATCTCGGATAACTGATAACTGACCTGTCTCAACATTCTCTCTAGTATTTACTATTGCATTGAAACTGAGGCCTAATTTGTGGTTCTTTTTTTTAATGCGAACCTGTCGGCGGGAACTATAACTGAGCCGAATTGGTTGATTTAATGAGAAGTTCCAGTTTTCGCCGTTAATTCGTATGAGAAAATAAATCGCTAGCGACGTTAATTTTGTCTACAAAAAAACTCTATTTCCGCGATTGAATTTCACCTCCTCAGTAAACGGTCTCTCAGAAACAAAAGCTAGTGTCAAACAAATTCAAAGGATTGTGAACTTTAAATTGTTCCGAAATACCGACCGCCGAGGTCCATTCTGGCTTGAGATGATCGACACATTTTTTGGCTGAATTTTTCCCATACAAAGGGTGGGCCGCGGGCCTTTGAGGGAGAGTGAACCTCGAAGTGTGCGAAATTAAAACAGGCTAGAGGTCTTTTTGGCGTGCCAGCGGCATTTTTGCGTCGCCAAGCCGATTTGAACCTTGAGGTTGGTGAAACGCTAGGGGCGGTGCGGTCGTTTTTCGCATCAAGGCAAAAGTGAGTTTTTCAAAAAACCAAACAATACTATATAGTATACCACCAAATCAATTATAATGCAGAAAAACTTCAAGTGAATTAAACAAAGTGTTGATGTTTTCTGGGTCACTAGTAGAATATTTCAAAATTTCATACAAATGTACCGGATTGTTATGCCTCCCGGGGTTATTTTGTCTCATTTTTAGTAAGTAAAATACAGACAAATGTAAATAATATTTGATTTACATATATTGAACATTCAAATAATATTACTTTTCTCAAAACTTTTAATCAACTGGACGATCAGTATCTGTTGTAGGTATTTTATACACATTTGGATAAAAAAATTATATTCAGTTTGTTTGAGTATTTTGGCCTCAAATACAAAATTAAAATTTGTTTGAAAAAGGCCCCACTTTCCGGCTACCCAAAAAATAAATAACGAAAATACTTTTTCAATCTTTGCAAATACACTTTGTGGCGTAATTTTTAATTAATTGGAAACAATAAACCACTCAATCACTATTAAAAATATGTTTCGAAAACAAAATTTTCTTCTTCAGGATAAGATTTTTAATAAAAATAACCAAAGACAAATAAGATCTATAGACAAAATATTAAAGTGAGATGTGATTAATTACTTAAAAATTTCATAAAAACAATAATATAAAATGAAATATAAAAATTGTTTTAGAATGTGCAAAAATTGCATTTATATAGGGTTTTCCAATGAGACGTGTTATTTCATTTTGTTAGATACATTTGTTAGATGATTAATGATTTTTTATGGCCGGAATTGGATGGTATTGATCTGGACAACGTTTACTTTCAACAAGATGGCGCTACGTGCCACACAAGCAAAGAAACCATTGATCTTTTACGGGAAAAGTTTACGGACCGTGTTATATCTCGAAGAGGTGATCACAATTGGCCACCGAGATATAGTGATTTAACACCTTGCGACTTTTTCCTTTGGGACCACGTGAAAGAGAAGGTCTATGCCAACAGCCCAGCGTCGATTCAAGACCTCAAAGATGGAATTCGTGAGGCTATCGAGGATATAGGGCAGCCACTTTGCGATTTGGTTATGGAAAATTTCATGAAACGGATATGGTCCTGTAAGCGTGGTCGTGGTGGTCATTTGCCTGATGTTATTTTCCACTATTAACGGCATACCTTCCTCTTTATAATGAAATAAACATTCAATCATTTATATTAAAAATTGGCATTTTTCTTTGAATATCAAAATAACACCTCTTATTGGAAAACCCTTTTGTAGAATAAATACTTTAACAAAAAATAATAATTGGAAAGTCTAATTAAGAAAAATGTTTAATTATTTTTTTAAAATAGCCATCTTTTAAATTTATTTTTTAAAATAGCCATCTTTTAAACATATTAGTACTTTTTAATTTTTTTTTTTAATCTTCATTTTAAGCACCCGCTAACATTTATATTAATTTATTTTTTTGACTAATCACCTTCCCCTTTAATATTTTTGTCTATAGTTCTTATTCGGCTATACTTGTTTGTCTTTTTTATTAATAATTTTATCCCAACGAAGAAAGCTTTGTTTTCGAAATACATATGTTGATAATTTTGATTAACCACTAGGATACGACCAACTACAATAGCAGTGCAGTGACTACACCTACAAATGCACTGCAATATGCGGGTATAGATCTAGGTTTTAGAAGTTTTTAACGCATTTTGTTACTGTCCATGAAAATTCAAAAGCAAAAAAGTTGATATTGTAGAAGCCTGTCAATTATTTCAAATATAATTTTCAATAATATATTTGGTTTTCAGAAATTTACAAAATACTACCTGTCTTCTAGGGGTTAAAGAGTGTTATACAAACTTATTTGTTTTCTTTTAATTGAAAATACTTTTGGCCGTGAAAATCTAAAATCATATCTGAACTAACGTGGTTTATCCTGTGATAAGATTTGTCGTAGGCGGCTCTAGTTTAATTATTTTAGGAAAAAACACTTTTTACAACTTATTCTTTAAAATATCGAGATGAATTAATTGTTTGCACATATAGCACCTCAACACGAGCTTGACCTAGTGAGGTTATAAACTGAATTGTAAACATTAGACCTAGGTACCATGTAAAAAAACAAAATAAATGAATAAAAAATAAATATGATATGAATAAATAGATAGTCCATAAACAAAATCGATACTTTCAAGAAAAGCGTACAAATATAACATTGGATTGAATCGCCGATACATTAGTGTATATAATATGTATGAGTATTTATGCCTTTCTTGAAAGAATTGTGTTTGTGTATGGACAAAACTATTTATTTATATTCATATTGTATGCGTAAATCATTAATTCCACTTAATATTTTAAAGCATAACTTGCAAAAAGTGTTTTTCCTAAAAATAATGAAACTAGCGCCATCTGTTGTGAGAGTAGATTTTGAATTCTTTAAGTTTCATTCGCCCTTTGCAAGGGATCATGAATTCATCCATGTTATTGAGTTCTTTGGATTGATATTTTGCAAAATCGCTGTGGAAGGCATCTACCAGTGGACTCACTTTGAAGAGTTTTTGCATTATTATTTAAATGCAGGTTGGCTCGAGATTTGAGGAATCTGTTTTTGGACATAACGTTACTTAGATAAGGAATATTCAGGCACTTCTGCCAATAGAGATGCACCAGTGCTAGTTTTATAATACCCATCATGATATGAAGGCAAAGAAATGTCTCTATTTCTTTAACTGAGGTGCATACGTTAACGACTCAACTTAGTCTGCTCTACCGTATTTTGAATTATATCATTGTCAAAAAAAATCATTTCAAATATCCAGCAGTAAAACTTTCAGACAGGTCAGAAAAGTTAAAATTGCAGGTTGCGTCTTGAGTATCAATATAGCGCTGCCTCCAGTGAAGGTCTCGGTCCGTCATTGCCCTTGGCGGACGGATGAGGATGTTCATCAGTGGGGGTCTGCTGGCAACTCTTCGCCCCATACTGGTTCTGTACCAGCTCGTACAATCTGAAATGAAGTGTGAACCTTGATAAATAACTTATACACACAATATTCATTACACAGACTTTTGTAGATAATCTTTTAATAACTTGTTTATAATAATGGGACAATACACTTTTATTAGAAAGTTAATAATAATTAAGATAAAGAGCTGTTTAAAATGGGGCCCTCAGCATTGGTAAGCCACCCAGTGAGGCCAACATTATTAAATCATACAAATGTAAAATATTAATGCTTGAAGAATATACGACTTTGTACGCAGAGGATATTATATTTAAAACCCTGGACATTGCATGCTTTTATATTTGCTACCCCCTTAGCCAAAAGTAGCATTAACAAACATTGCATTAGCATTAGCGAAGTTGTTTTAAATCGATATATGTATCTAATTTTTTTAAAATCATTGTTACCCGCTGCAAACAGATTTTAAATTATTTTGCCCCGCATCATTTGGTTCTTCGAGTCGGAGCCACCATCATTTGGTTCTTCTAGTCGGAGCCACCAGTAAGTATAGTATAGAAAGTACCTATCTACAGAACAAAAATTTATAATTTTGCATATCCTTATCGACAGCAAGATTTTCTTCAACAAATACCTCCACCCATTCCTCGTCGGCGGTGTCACGGTTTCGCAATTCAGAATTCTTTCTAGTGTTGTTCATTTTCGTCTTTCAACTCGTTGCCAGAGATCAGCTGCAGAGTTAATCATATTCCACCTCCACCATGTAGGAGACATTTTCTGCAAACGATAATCAAATAAAATGTATGAATTACAGACAAATTTAAGTCTTCCTTCTCATCAAAACACATCGTAATGGATAATTACATTATCTGGAGAAATAGTCGAAAAAATATTTTTAATTTCTGAACTGTCAGATTTGAAATTTTATTTTCTCTGACGACCAGAAGTGTTGTTTCGAAATTATATAATAATTCTCTGGGACAATAAAAATATTTGTTATTTTTTCGCATTAATTATATTTTGCTTGTAAGTATGTACATTTTTTGTAACAAAAAAAGTAATGAAATAAAAACCTCTTGATGACAGTTATCCTCAGCAGCATAAACATAAATATAGGGTGAGCATAAATATACTAACTACTAACCCATAAATATACTAACCCCTACTAACCCCTCAAATCCTCAGTCCTCAGTCCTCAGCATGTCCATGCATAAATATACCAATCCCTGACTGGTTGATTTATGGCATGTCCTCAGATTGGACGATTGGAGGGCAATGTATGTTTGCAATGCGTATGTTCTAAAATACCCAATTTAGATGTTAAAATTCCCCACAAGTTCCTTTATTACCAAAACGAAACAAAAATCAATGAAATTGGTTATAGCCGCTATTTTTCTTTTTCTTTTAGGTACTAACACTATTATATCTATTTTTATGTTACCTATTTCAGAAGAATTATTCCACGGGCTGCTACTTATATTTATCTTTTGTATAATGTTAATGTAAATACTTGCATACTGCTTACTCCGTATGCATGGACATTGGAGGGTCTAGCTTCGTTCAATAAATAAGTAGAGTCTTGACGTGTGCGGTGAAGGAGGAAACCATAATATGTTTCCTTATAACGCCGTTGGCAAGGGCGAATCGAGGATTTTTTTCTGGGAGGGTCACAAGGGGCGGAGGGGGGGCGGCCCGCCCCAGGTGCCACCCTGATGGGGGGGGTGCCCCTCAAGAGCACAATCCCCCTCTTCTCCCCCCCCCCCTCAGGACGGACCATTTTTTTATGAAGTAGAAATTTGTGTTTGTCAACTTTAATGGAGGGGGGGCTTTTTCGACCGCGCTTTCCCCCGGCCGTACCGCTCTCGCAAACGCTGATTATCATCTTTCATTTGCAAGTGCATGAATGGGATGCAAGATGCAACGAACAAAATTCGCAATTGCAGCCAGAAATATACAAGAGTTTGACTCATGTTTTTCTGTTATTTTATTCATATATTTTAACAACTAATAATTTGATTTGCTTCTAAATATGTACTGTGATGGAATCTCCACAGTACACAAAAATACCGACCTGGGAGGGGCACGTGCCCCCGTGCCTTTATTAATATTAAAAAGTATAATTAAAAAATGGTTAGACTCTAACCTCCTTACCTTAAATATTCAAAAAACGCAATACATACTTTTTTCAATCCGTAAATTATCTCTCCCAGAAAACCTTTCTAAACTAATCATCCACACTTGCCCACAAAATCTAGGCACTTCCCGACTACTTCTTATAAACAGTTGTTCGTGCCCAATACTCAGTGGCGTACCGTGGGTATCAGCCGCCCGGGGCGGAGGAAAATTTTGCCGCCCCCCCCCCCCTATATAGGTACTTCTTCAGGGAGGGGGGGGGGGTAGGGATCCTTTTTTTTTTATTTTTAATATTTATTAATTAAATCTGTATGCGGTGAATTAAAACTACACTCAGAACGTGAAAACGGTTTTTCTTTGGTTCTGGCAGCACATAAATTGTCAGCAACTAGAATTTTATATTTGCACTTCGAAAAAAGTTATGTTTTTCTTCGAAATATGTCAGCAGATGAATACACAATTGGAATTTTACATTCTGAACAATAAAACTGGCTTAAATTTTATCTGTATGCGGTGAATTAAAACTACACTCAGAACATGAAAAAGGTTTTTATTTGACTCTGGCGGCACATAACTTGTCTGGAAGAATTTTATGAAGCACTTCAAATAAGTTTTTTCTTCGAAATGTGTCGTCGGATGAATTCACAACTGGAATTTTACATTCTGAACACAAAAGGGGTTTTAATTAAATCTCTAAGCGGTGAATTAAGACTACACTCGCAACATGAAAATGTTTTTTCTTTGATTCTGGCGGCACATAAATTGTCTGCAAGAATTTTATAAAGCACTTTAAATAATATAATGTTTTCCTTCGAAATGTGTCGTCAGATGAATCCACAACTGGAATTATACATTTTGAACACAAAACTGGTTTTAATTAAATATGTATGCGGTGAATTAAAACTTCACTCAGAACATAAAAATGTTTTTTCTTTGATTCTGGCAGCACATAGATAGTGTGCATCTAGAATCTTATAACTGCAATTCGAATAAGTATGCACACCCCTGTCAGCTATTTAACTTTTCTGTGATAATAAATTTAAAATATATCACCGTGATATATACGTGGAAGAAAACCGTATCAGTGTGATTTTTTGTGCGCTTTCAGCAGGGCGCACAAAGCTTCACGAATATAAAACACAAATCGACTATCAATTAGAGCTAAAATGATACCGTTGCCATTTACATTTTTATTTAAAAATAATGTATGTGTTAGAAATAAAAACAAAACGTTTGTCATTAATATTTTGATTTTAACAGTATATAAAACTTAAGAAAGATGTTAAGAAACTATAAACTAGAAAAAACTTTTAAGTCCTGACGCGAGAATATAACCCGCGACTTCCCCAATCCAAATTTTTACAAGATGATTATTGATTGTGAAATTTTGCCGCCCCTTCAAAAGTGCCGCCCGGGGCGGGCCGCCCCCCCCCGCCCCCCCCACGGTACGCCACTGCCAATACTTAAACCATCTAATGAAATAAAGTACCTAGGTATCATTATAGATTATCAATTACGGTGGGAGGCCCAAATTAGCTCCATAACACAGAGACTGAGAGACTCCGTAAGTTATGCCATATTTTTTCTACGATCAATTCTTGATGCAAAAACTCTGAGAAGTATTTATTTTGCTCTATTCCAATCTATATTAACATATGGCATTATAGGATGGGGAGGGTGTGCAGCATTCATTCTCTGCCCTCTAGTAACCGTTCAAAAACTTTTGCTAAGGATCATCTTCAAATGTTCCCCCTCTCATCCATCAGAGCCACTTTTCAAGAAACTTGCAGTACTAGACATTTGTTCACTATATATGAAAATTGCTCTCATAAATATATGGAAAAATTGTCTTATAAATTCCACAGAAAAAGATATACACACACGCTACTCAACACATGGAAAATGCAAAATACCTAAAACAAAAACCACATTTTCACAGAGACAATATTCATACATCGCACCTAAAATATTCAACGCATTAAATAACGACCTCAAAAGATCTGATACAATTACTCATTTTGCACGCGGTGTCCAACAATGGATAGGTACCCGGAAAGCGGTAATATTTCTTTATACAAAGAACATAGAACTATAACATTTAAATAACCGTAAAATAAAACTTTTTTTTACATTGAATACAGATATATCCGATGTATTCTACTCACTCTACTGCCTTACTTGTATTCTGCTGAGACAAATTTTTTTACAATAAGAATTCACTGCAGTATGAATAGGTTGAATACATGAATTTATTTGTACAAAAACTAAAAATTAAAAATTAAAACTATATTAAGTTATTATTTATTTTAGGGAAAACAAACAGTTTACAATTGAATTAATTTATACATGCATAATTTGCCAAACTGAGAAACCAATTATAGATTTCCTCATCATACCATTATAATAGTGTCTAGAAATTAAACAGTAATCTTGCAACCAAAAAATATTACATTATTAACAGGAGGGAAGTAGTACAAAATATATGTCAATACAGTTTGTACTCATTTAATACATTTCTAATGCACTCTTGACAGAGTTTTTATATTTATTTTCGTCACAAATATTACACGAAATTGTGCACGAACATGTGTGATTGTTATTGCACTAAATTATGTAAAATCGATCACTATAACACGGGCATCAGCCTAGCATGGTTGTCGAAAAATCCACTAATAATGTAACCATATTATGTTTGCAATGAATAAAGAAAAGATACAGTTAAAAGTGACCGGATTGGAAATGGGTTCCATAGCTCAATCGGTAGAGCAGTTGGCCATGAATGCTAAGGTATCTGGGTCCGAGTCCCAGTGGAACCAATATCTTTTTCTGATTTTCTGTCTTCAGATTTTGATTGAGTTTCGCTAATATTGTCTTTATTTAATTAAATAAAGAATTAATTAATTTGGTATTTTGCTCTCCCAATTTGGGGATTTTGAATATTTATTGCGGGTATTTTACAACATAACCACTGGCAACCCTGCACACTAACAACTCAGCGTTGCCAGAAGGTTACTTTTGTAACCTTTTAGGTGATTTTAACTCCGAAAGGTTTCTTTCAGGTTACACTACTCAAAAGGTTACTTTTAGATGATTTTTAACTCCGAAAGGTTTCTTTCAGGTTACACTACTCAAGAGGTTACTTTTGGGTGATTTTTAACTCCGAAAGGTTTCTTTCAGGTTAAACTACCTACTCAAAAAGTTACTTTTAGATGATTTTTCGGAATTCGTAGAATTAATTCCCTACGGAATTAGAATCAACGTCAAACGAAACGCTCTTTTATGGTAAGCCCACACTGCGGCCAACGTTCCAACTTCAAACGTTTGGACGATCGTGTGGAGGGGTGTTCGTGCGTTGGAAGTTCGAGTTGGAAGGTTGGAGTTCGAGTTGGCCTGGGATCGCCTTCGAGGCGATCCCGACGGCCAACTCACACGAACCAGTCTGCCGCAGCTGTCCACACATCTGTCTGCGAACGGCAGGCGATTAAGACGCGCGTGCCACGTACTATTAAAATGACGATATTATTACGGAGAGTGGTAAAACAATTCTTTGAAAACACGTTGTGTATATAAGTACATAATAATACGTACGTAATAATTATAGGCAACCTGATAAGATACAACGTAGCTACAGCTGTTCCATATTCGCCATTTTGGAGTTCGGAATTCGGGGTTGGAGGGTTAGACGCAGCCACCACACGATCGGCCAACCTTCCAACTCCGAACTTGATACGCCCTTGTTTGCGGCGGGGTTCAAACTTAAATATATACTTAAAATTAAGGAGGAACAAATTAAAAAGCTATTGATTATGGAAATGACACATTTATTCTAAATACAAGAGCAGGTGTTAATTATTAATCTAGTGTTAGTTTTATTCTAGGTACTTAATTATTTAGTCTTAAAATTAGAAAGTCTGTTTGCTTAATTCTACGGTAAAAGTCTTTATGTAATTGTTCAGAGTTTAATCACTTTGGCGGTTAAAAAAAAAAACAAATCAAATGTTCAGTCACTTCCCTTTGGTTGCTGATGATGGAGTCTCCGCGTGTAACTGATCGTCCTGGATGATACACTGGCACTTAACTAATTTATTAATTGTTTCACTGATTATTGCACAAATCGCACAGGTCGGGTGGTTGCACAATTTCTTGTCGAAGGTTGAATTTCTTAACAAATCCCTGTTCGGAATTTTTCGCGGTCACTTGGTTGGACTTCCTGGCGGAAGTTCACGAACGTCTCGGCTGTTCCTGGTTGGAATCCGCGAGTGTGTTTGTCAATTTCCCTGGTCGGGAAATTGTGCGGGGTCGCGAGCTTCGGACCCACTCCGAAAAGCGAAGATAGACAGCCCTGTTCGGGCTGTAAAACGGTGACTGACTGTCGGACCGTGTCCTCGGTGGACAGGGTGGATGGTGAGCGGCGACTCCGTAGGGCGGAGGGACCGCGTCCGCGGTGGACGGTGAGCGGTGACTGCTCCCTGGCCGGGGCAAATGGTGACTGATCGTGACTGACTTCCTGGTGAGATTTTTTTTATCATCCCCCGTTCCTCCCCTGACGTCGGATCGTAGAAGTAATTCAGTTCCTTATCCTTCCGCATCTTGATGCGGCAACGGATCCTTGGCGCTGGTGTCGTAATTTTACCCCATAGATGTCGCTAGGAGGCTTGTTAGCTTGGCACGATGCACAATTATACAAAAGGTACAAATAATAATTTTTTTACATCTTTCGTTGGCACCGGCCGCGGCGGGGGTCAAAGGAAAATGTTTATTGCCCCTCGCTCGGCTCGGCGATGGTTGGTTTATCCGGCCTCGCAATGGTTTGGAGGTTTTATTAGCCAGGCAATGTTGGGTCGCATTGTTCGTTTGCCATGGCCGAAAACATCCTGGCTTTCCAATTTTTATTACGCTTCCTTGGCTTTAGCCGCTAGTTACAAATTTTATTGTTATATTATTTCTTATTTCTAAAATTATATGACGACTTCCTGCCTAACTATTTTAAGACTCCTTTGGGTTTACCGCCTTATTCACACTAGTTAAGCCAGCTGGGAAAAGATCGCACATCTTTTTCAATTCTGTGAATTTTTGGCATTGGTATACCTATGGGTACATCAATCTAAGTTTGGAGTTGGAAGGTTGGCTTCGGTGTGGACCTAGCATTACTCTTTTGTTTTTTTTTTTCATGTTGGCTAACGGCATGCAAAACCATAGACTAAACACATATTGCAAAACTTTACATCTTTCTCTTTCACACTATTGTGTAAATTAAAAATTAACCATAACGTCTCGCTCACTCGACAAATCTGATTGATCGCTGAATCTGACTTTTGTGTACTTGGTTCTGGACAATTGCTCCTTTTACATAGTATCAAAAGCGAACCTAAGCATTTTTAAACAGATAAGAGTATTAAATTATAGAATGTTATGTATTATGGCTTGCATTATGACTTAGGATTATGCAGATAGAAAAAAATATCAGATTTTTCATACCGGTGTATTCGTAACAAAAAAATTGCTCTACTGAAAAATAATCCAAATGGCTATGTCCCACTTTGATACTGAGCTACTCATGTATTCTATCAACTTTTTACCATACCACTGGAAAAAATATGAAAGGTTATTTTTCACACAAAAAGGTTACTTTTTTTAATATATTTTAGGTGACTTTTTACAAGACACGGCTGGCAACACTGATAATAACTGGCTACTGGTGATTGGTTTATTTATGGCTATGGATGGGCTATGGCTACTGGATGACTGGTTAATTTATGGCTACTGGCTACTGGCTAAACCAGGCTAAACCTTATTGAATTTTGTGGCTGGCTAAACCTTATTGAATTTTCATGTGTTTGCTTTTAACAAAGTTAAGGTAATTAACGTTTGTACTATATACTCAAACCAGTCTTTTTACGTATGCAGGGCCGTAAGTAGGCAAAGCTTCGTGCCTGCCGCCATATTGAATTTGAAAATTACATTTTAAAAACCTTTACCTTTACACTAAAATGAGTTTTGTAGCTAGGCATATTTGTAAATGTGAAAATAGCGATCGCGTAAAGCGAAAAATGTTGACTTCTAATTGGAATCGGGCTGAAAAAAGTTGTCATGTAAAACCTAGGAAAAAATTCGGTTTACTGGGCAAATTCCTAAAAATACAAACTAGTTATTTTTATACTAACTATGGGCCGGGGAATACGAATCTGAAAGAATTAGGCGGCGGCAAGCAATATTAACTGAATTATACGACTTTAAAATTTTTTTTGACACCTCTACGAAAATGGCCATTTTGGAAACATTCTGATTCCTAGAAAATCAAACTAGTTATTTTTATACTAACTTTGGGCCGCGGAATCCGAATCTGAAAGAATTAGGCGGCGGCAAGCAATATTAACAGAATTACACGACTTTTAAATTTTCAATAAACACAAGCACTCTTCAAAGCATTTTAACACATGAAAACCATAGAAAAACAACAATTTGAGTGTGGCCATCCCTAAAACAAAATCAAAAACTAATTATATCAATAACGTAAAACTTTCCGACGCGATAATTCTTCACATGATAATTCATCACATAACACATTAACCTGATGAATTATGACTATCTCAACGGCCGTATTCTTAAACCAAAAGTATGAAAATTCGTAGTCTTAAAAAGTTGTTACCTAGACCGGTCACCAATATCAATGTTATTATATAAAACCTAACCTAACCTAACCTAACCTAACCTAACCTAATCTAACCTAACCTAACCCAACATGGTTTGTGCCCCTTTATACCGCCTGCTCGCGTCAATTTAAAAAAACATCCCAGTTTTCAAGTAGTTTAGCGGCTACGCTAGGTTTGTATAACATGGTTTGTGCCCCTTTATACCGCCTGCTCGCGTCAATTTAAAAAAACATCCCAGTTTTCAAGTAGTTTAGCGGCTACGCTAGGTTTGTGTAACATGGTTTGTGCCCCTTTATACCGCCTGCTCGCGTCAATTTAAAAAAACATCCCAGTTTTCAAGTAGTTTAGCGGCTACGCTAGGTTTGTATAACATGGTTTGTGCCCCTTTATACCGCCTGCTCGCGTCAATTTAAAAAAACATCCCAGTTTTCAAGTAGTTTAGCTGCTACGCTAGGTTTGTGTAACATGGTTTGTGCCCCTTTATACCGCCTGCTCGCGTCAATTTAAAAAAACATCCCAGTTTTCAAGTAGTTTAGCGGCTACGCTAGGTTTAGGTAGCATGGTTTGTGATACAAAAGTGAGTAAAATTTATAAAAAGTAAGTACTTAAATTATAAACATGTCATTTTACGTTATTGATATTACTGCTTAATGGCAACACTTAATTTTATGTGATGTAACATCTTTATTCTTTTTCTATGGTTTTCATGTGTTAAAATGCTGTCAAGATGGCTTGTGTTTATTGAAAATTTAAAAGTCGTGTAATTCTGTGAATATTGCTTGCCGCCGCCTAATTCTTTCAGATTCGGATTCCGCGGCCCAAAGTTAGTATAAAAATAACTAGTTTGATTTTCTAGGAATCAGAATGTTTCCAAAATGGCCATTTTCGTAGAGGTGTCAAAAAAAATTTTAAAGTCGTATAATTCAGTTAATATTGCTTGCCGCCGCCTAATTCTTTCAGATTCGTATTCCCCGGCCCATAGTTAGTATAAAAATAACTAGTTTGTATTTTTAGGAATTTGCCCAGTAAACCGAACTTTAGCCTAAAACCTACATTAGTCTCCTTTTTGAAAAAAAAATTGAATTAGTTTTTTTTGCATTTTTAATGTCAAAAGGTTGCATTGTAGTTTTTTTACGTTAGCTACAGACAGGAGGCCCTGGGGACAACAAAAATCCCCTCAGGGCCTATCTCATCTTTAGTGATGCTGTGTGGAGGGTCTTATAAAGAAAGGAGAGGAGAAGATCTGGGAAGGATAAGGTATGTAGTCAAGTCAGTGGGGAGTTTTACCTTGCAAAAGGTAATGTAGTAGCAATTTTGATATATGTTGTTTAGATTGGGACTCTAAAGAAAAAAAAAAGTTTTCGACCTTGGGGGGGTTCTTGGATTGAAGTTGCCAAAATTTGTTTTTTTCAAAATAATTGTGCAATGGTTGATCTTACAACCAAATTGTGAAAGACAAGCTTAAAGAAGATAATTTTTTTTTTGTCATTCTAAATTGTGAAATTCCCAATTTTTGTTATTTTTTCAGGCTATTCATTACATAATTTTATAATTATTTTGTAAACTCCTTTCCACACCACCATGATATAGAGAAAATGGCGCATTTATTGAGTAGGTCTTCTTCCTCTTCACTACTACCCATTTCGAGCCTTAGCTTCCTTCAACATAAGCCTCCACCGCCCTCTGTCCTCGACCATCGTCTTCCAATCTGCGACATGGAGTAGTCCTCTTGCATCCTTCCTGACATTATCCTCCTATCTCAGCCTACCATATTTTGTTTTACCTCTCGGGTGTCCCGTTAGAACCTTCTTCGGTATTCGTGTGCTTGGCATTCGGTGCACATATCCGGCCCATCTTAGTCTTTGGAGCCTTAGATGAATAAAGAGTCTGGGAGCTTGGTAAATATAATAGAGCTTTATTGTGGCGGATTCTCCATGCCTCTCCCTCTCGCACAGCTTCTAAGATTCTTCAAAGTACCTTTCTTTCGAAGGTGTCCAGCTGTTCCACAGACTTTGCTTCCCGCGTCACATCCATAGGCCAAGACTGTTCTAATAATTGTTTTCCTATGGACGTTGCGAGATTTAAACTGTGATGCGCTTTCTTATATATGTATGTATTTTCCTTCTTCCTAAAACTAAATCAAATTTTGGTTTTTCAGATTGTCCCAAGTCTGCTGGACGTGTTTGTTGATGTTGAAATAGAAGTGACAGGTCAAAGCGTTCAATCTGACCATAAATAAGCACAGGCGGCACTATATGATGTATCTGGTGATGGATTTCTTGTGGAAAATCAAAGAACACCGAGATTGTTTCAAGTATGCTAAATAACTATTAACATTTATTGAATAGTTCTAGTGAAAGTCACAAGAAGTTTGGTCCCTTGAAGCTAATATGACTGTGCTATGTGCCTTGTAGTGTGGAATGTGTGTATTGGGAGAGGCTCTAAGCAACATGGCACACTCACGGCACGCTCTTTGAGAGTGGTTTGGTTAGTACATTACACACAGACTATAATAATTAACAAGGTAGCTTTTTGTGCTTTTATTTCTTCTGTATGTGTAATAACGGTAAAAAGATTAAATATAATGGTAACTGTGTAAGTTCTATTCAAGTTCTGTTATTATATCTTTATGGACCAGTGGCTTCATAAAACTGAAACAATCTCAGAACTTGAATAGAACTTACATAGATCGTCAAAATTAACTTCAAATATTTGATGAATCCATCAAATATTTGAAGTTAATTCCGTCCTAATAGTCTCTTCCACAGTGCCAATATGGTCCCGGGAGCGGGCTCCGGCTCATTTCCAGATTTCTTTCACATTCAAGACTCAGTATCTCCTTGGTGGAAGACCACCATTCAGAATCAAAATATTGCTTGCATAATTTAACTTCACTCATTGGCCCTGAGGAAAGGAAGGAGAGGAAGTTCTGGGAAGGAAAAGGGAAGGAGTTGGTAGAAATCTAGGGGTTATTGTGTTGGAATGACGGAAGTATGAATCCATCCCTCCCACTGGTGCAAGGCGATGGGTCAAGAGAGTCCAGCTCGAGAGGTCAAAGGGCCTTCCTCAGCCAGACTCTCCCTGGAGCTGGTGAGCAGGTGCATCCGCAGCCAAGGCATGAACAAACCTCACAAATCCAGGCACCCCTGCTAGGTCACCAAACGTAGCGAACCACTTGGGGTGACCTGTGGCAGAGATTTTAGTTATCCAAAAAATGTTTCACAGATCGGCGGTACCCATACCTGCCTCCCAAATTGCCTCCTAAATTGATTTATCTTGATAAAAAATATTACTATGGTTTTTACCATGCCTGTCTCACTGGGAGATGTTCCCATTTCAAGGCAGAGCTTTGTTTAGTAATCAAATCTGCCAGCCGCTTCCCAACTGGCTCCGGGATGTTGGACTCTGAGATTCTGGTGCAGTTTTGTAACTATTGTCCTTGTTCTTTAGTGAAAACAATGAATGGCAAGTCTGCAGCCCATGAGCACCATCGCGCACTTGGTAACATCCTGACACCTGGCAGGGGCACCATGCGCACCCTGGAGCGCCTCGCCGACCATTGCAAGTCACCTACTGTTCAGCCATCCCACCATGGTCAGCGGCATCGCCTCCATGCTCAACTACTTCCTGCTACACCTGGTGGGACCAAAGTAGAAGATCTTCAAGGTATTTTTACATTGCAGTATTTTAGACAAAACTACGCTGAATATTTTGAGCAAGTGTTTACGATGTACAGTCATTCTAGAAAGTACAGACAAAATATAGTTTCAAATGGGATCACCAGGATAATTCAAAAGAGATTAAAGAAGTGCACTGGAAGTGCCTTCCATACAAATGTGAATGGAAACAAATATTCCATATAACTCAATAGCCCAATAGCCCAGCGCTCACTCTGACTTACAGCATTAATCTCTCGTTAATTAATTTTGAATTTCGTAAACATGGTATTGTATTCAATACCTCTAATAGGTAAATATTTGGATCATGGAAAAAACCCACAGGACACTTCTTGCGTTATTCTTTAATAAGTCAGGTACGCCCCATACGTCATACATTTGTCTGGTAATGTTATATTATCTTGAAAACAAGCTTATGGGTTCGAGTGGTTAAGCTGCAGATACACGTGCTAGTAACTTGCAAAAGCATTAAATTTTTGTATGCCAGTGGCTTGCAGTGTGAGATAGGAAGAATGTGGGGGATGCACAGCATGTCTAAAAGTGCTGTGCCAGTAGCTAGCAGAGTGAACATGTGCGCTCGCTGTTTTGTTGCTATTTTGTAAGTTGATATTTTCGCAATCAAAATGGCTCGGTGGGGCAATGAAAATACTCTGAACCTCATTATGCACTACTGCAATTACCAGTGCTTGTGGAATACAAGCACTGGTTATTGCAAAATTGGTTAACGCGCACGTCCCGGTTAGATGAGAGGTCTGGGTTCGAGTCCCATTTGAGACCATTATCTTTTTCTATTTGTCTGTGTCTTGTTCTCTTTCACATTTTTGTTTAGATTATTAATGTTATCTTTTTCTTCAATGATGTATTACATTTATGGGAATAACCTTCAAAAGGTATAAAAAGAGAGTTTTTTTGTAAAAAATTGAACATTTCTTATTTATTTATAGTGGAACGCAAGCGGCTGGAGGACGAGGAGACGCTGGCCGATGCTCCCGAGAAGTTCCTGGACCCCATCATGAACACCCTCATGTTGGACCCCCTCAACCTGCTCAGTTCCAGGACTACCATTGCAAGGTTGCTTGAATAAACTAATACTTTTATTTTTATTTTGTTAGGAGTATAAGATATTGTCTCATAAATATGATATCATATTTCAATGCAGCAGTCAGTCATATGCTTATATTTCCCACTTACTGGGAATGGGTCCCTCCGCACAGCATATCCAAATATAAGATAGGCCCTTAGGGAAACCTGTTAAGGCCTTAGCCCCCTACGTAGAGTGGATGAGTTAGGCACCCACAATAGGCTTTCAACTATCTGGCCACAACTTTTTCTAAGGTACTTTGGCTAAACTGAGGAGTCCGACTTAGAGAAACACATAGTCACTGAAGAAGCAGAGGACCCAAGTATCACTGGCTACTAAGGTGGTACTAAGGTCTCCGCAGCTCGAGGAATGGAGGAGTTTTGTCTACCATGGAAATTAAAGTAGGGATCAAGATCCTCCGCAATGAGGAACCGACATAAGAAGAATGTGTAGTTAATATGACCAGGGGTGGCCATTTTAGCCCTCTGCATCTTTTTAAATGGTTGCTTCATCTCTGTTGCGGTCTTCCTGGTGGCATTTTTCCTTTTGATCGCCAGTCAATCCGAATCAACAATCTTATTTCCTTGCGTCACACCCTGTCCATTCCCATTTCAGTTCTTCCATTATTTTTGCAATATCTGTGAGGTGGAAACACCCATTAAATATTTATTAAATGGTTTCACATTCACATTAGCCATTTTGTGTTTGCAGTCATCTTCTCAGCGATCAATCCGACCCATTCAACGGATCTCCCCTCAGTGTCAGTCTATAGACCAGCCCAACATCAATTGAGCCCAAAATCAAGCACAACAACGAACTCCGAGAGCGGATTCTGGAGTGGACGCAGCAGAAGAAAAGTAGCCAAGAGGCTGTGGAAGCTGCTGAAGAAGCCGGCACACCGGGAACCGGAACACAGTTAAAAAATAATGACAAAAACTGGCATCTTAGCGCAGCTGCTGATGCCACTTCTAACAGTACAACATCATAAACACTGCATCATGTTATGTTACATTCTGCATTAGTCAGAAGTATACTGACTTTCTGATGAGTGACTATGACAGTGTTTACAACTTGTTTCACATACTCAGCTAGAGATATTAATTTTCAACATCATTAGGGGTCGTCCATTAATCACGTGATGTTTTTTAGCAACTTTTTGACCCCCTCCCCCCCCCCCTGGTGATATGTGGTGAGGTTTTAGGCTAACTCCCCCCCCCCATTAAATCACATGTATTTTTTTTAGTACAAAGTATAGGACGTTCACCTTTAGAAATCGTGTGTTCAATGAAAAATAAATACACGTTATATCTCATTTTACCCCCCCCCCCCTCGTGGTGTTTCGTGATTTTTTTCGACCCCCCCCCCCCTACCTTTCGAGCCTCACGTGATTAATGGACGACCCCTTACATACAGTACCATATGTTTACAGGTTTATTTTATTTACATGTTTATTTTACGCACTTCTTTTTCTTTTTTCTATTTTTTATAACTTAACTTTACCAATTTTTCCATGTGTTTACACTAGACTACATTCAAAGTAACTATCCTTAATTGATCACCATGAAACAGGCAGCCGCCTAGTATGGTGATTTAATAAATCTAATATACGTAAATGTCTACTATATGTAGCATGGATTTTATAAATAAATACTGGAATATGCCTCGCCAATTTGGAACCCTCAGTACAAAGTATACATAGATAGCATAGAACATATTCAAAACAAATTTATAAAATATCTTATCTTCAAATTCAACAATAACTACGAATGCACATTTCAAACTTTGCAACAAAGACGAGTAATAGCTGATTTGACATTTATACACAAAATTTTAAATAAAAACATTGACTACCGAATTTCTTTCCCTAGTTAATTTTAACATACCATTAAGACGTACACGCCATACAGAACTATTCCACACGCTTAATTACAAGACAAATGTAGCAACTAATTCGCAAATCAATCGTGCTCTTCATATGTTTAATAATATTAATCTAAATTCTAACATCGACATTTTCTCCTATTCACTGCCCAAATTTAAAAAGAGCATCATGTCATTCATATAAATTGTTCAATGCGCATACATACATAAATACACACATACTCATACACACACACACCCTTGTTTGTCCAATCCCGATTTCGAGGACTTCAACTGGCTACCCGAATTCGAGGTCCTGTTATATTATATAAAGTAGACATGTATTCTATACTTATACGTATATTCAAGTTAATCGTGATCGTTGCTGTCTATTCGGTTTCATCATACACCTGGTAAGCACCTAGAAAATGGTCCTCAAAAAACCGGAATACACACCCGGTAACTGAGGACTTCCCATTTCCGAGGCCTGTCCACGTATTCAGGATTACACTTACGTAAAATACACGGATCTCGGAAGGTCCTCGTTTTAGTGGTCTGTAGTTTTTGGAGGTCTTGGGTCCTCGAAATAGTGTGGAACGAATTTCTTACACGTATCTTGGAAGCAGGCGCGGCTAGTCCTAACGTTCACTCGACCGGTGAACAGGCAACAAAATTATACGCCTCATCGTATTCCTAAATATTTTATTTAAAATATAAATTTGTACAAAACTTAAAAAAAGGTTCAAAATAAAATTGAATTGCCTATCCAAATATATGAATTTGGTAAGGGATCATTACGGCTGACACCCGACAGGCAGTGCACCCCTCCACCCACGCGCCCGGTGCAACAGCAGATCGGCTAGTAATCGGCGTTCATAATATGGAAAGTACTGAAAACTTCCGAACTGTTCCGACGACAGGTCTCCAGTGAAATAGTATTCTTACTTATAGACTAGGAGGCGAGATAGGTAAACCCTACGTCATCTACTACAGACTACACGGATGAAACTACTTTTAAGTGATTATGGGCATTTAGAAAACCTTTAAAAAGCTGGTCTGCCGGTGTGCCTCTTGGCAGGAGCTGCGCAGTCATGGAAATAGTCAGCGATTTTTTTTGAAAAAATTACGTCATCGACTACACGAACGGGAATGGTTTCATATATGACTAAGGTCGATTAGAAAATGAGAAAAAAGGAGGTCTGCCAACCGGCAGCCTGGCAAGTTCGCAGGCAGCCGGCGTCAAAGTGGGGTAAAAAATAGAAATTTTTACGTCATCGACTTACGAAACCTGCTGCGGTGCCACTCACCGCTGTCGCTTTTCCATATTGTTATACAAATTTATAATAATAATTAATAGTCCTTTTAAGATTGCCGAATAGTCCATAGTAGGTTGAAAGTTCGAAAAACCAACGCACCGTCGCTGTAAGAGCTGCGTTCATCCGTAAAACGAACGGTTCAATAATTTTAATTATAAACGACTTTGTTGTCTTAATTTTTGTGTCAGACTACCTAAAAAACCATAATTTTTTTTTAACGGTTTTGTATGTTTTATTTGATGATAATGTTACTCTGCGTTTAGTAATTTTTTCATTAATTTTTTCCGACTCTTCAAGATCCGCATTAATAAAACCCTTCCTACCTAGTAAATTTTTTTTAATTACTAGTATACCTGAAATGATTATATTGCAATTCATATACCTACATATATATATATTAGTGCAAGGCAATGTTCCGGGAGTCCTGCCGGAGAGGTCAAAAGATCTTCCTCAACCAGTCTCTCCCGATCTGGCGTGCCACATCCGCAAATTGAGAAAGATATTAGAAGTACAAGTTAGTGAAGTGTGTAATAGATCAATATTTGGCAGATTTGATGATTTTATTTATTTATTTATTTATAAACAGAAACAAACAGTACATTATATTATCCATTGGTGAGAAAAAAATTACATTTAATTATAATTCATGGTGGGTACCTATTTTGTGTTTCATAGTAGTTTCTTATTTATGGTGTGCATATTAAGTAATTACCCGGCAATGTGTGCAGTGGGAAGGTGTGAGTTGGTATGCACCTTTATTCGAGGACCTTCACAGGCCTTTAGACCCAGAATCCGAGGACTCACACGAATCCGAGGACGTCCTCGGATTCGAAATGCGAAAAACTGAATATGTACCTATAATCTATGCGTTCTGATTGGTCAACTGTCGAAATTTTGGGCCTATCGGAGAGAGTCCTCATTTTCGTGGTGAAAAATATCGTGTTTAATTTGGCTAGTGTTTCATTAGTACGGGTGTGTGACCACCAGGGCGGCGCCGCTAATGCTGGAAATCACACACAGATCCTAAACCGAAGACTCTCTCAAAGTCCTCGGTTTCGTGTTAAAAGGTGCCGATCACTGGAATGTAAACACCAGGAGGCGCTACAAGCTCGAGTGTCAAGAAATCTCACCTACGCCCTAAACCGAGGACCCGTCGTTCGAAATTCCTACGTGCATGTGTATATAATAAGTATTGCATTATTAGGATTGTGCGGACAAGGAATTCAGTTTTTGACAGTTGAAACAAAATTCAATATTACATTTAGTTCGTTTTGTGAACTATGTTCTGTAATACTGTTTAATTCGCTGTACGGTATTGTAATATTTAATAAGTAATTAGGACACCTGCTCAAGTATTTGATTAATCCGCGGCATATATTCTTCTTTCACTCCATTCTTCGTTAATCCGCTCTATGACCCTATTACCTACACCTCACAAAAACGCCTCTGTGATGGGTGATGTTGTCAAGCGGGGTTTTATTAATGCGGATCTTGAAGAGTCTGAAAAAATTACCAAACGCAGAGTAACAATATCATCAAATAAGACATACAAAATCGTTAAAAAAAAATTTATGGTTTTTTTAGGTAGTCTGACAAAAAAATTAAGACAACAAAGTCGTTTATAATTAAAATTATTGAACCAATATTCTTTCCTTCCAGGCATGATCCTTTATATTTTATTTCTTGGCGTTCTTTTTTATGATGTTGTGCACATAAAATTTAATGTTTTTCCATATTCTGTGTCTTAAATCTGGTTCATTGGTCAAACATTCTTCGCACTCTTTTTTGTTTGGAATTTTTTTTCTTATCCAGAAGACAGCCAATTTGCCTTGATACGGCATCCTTCTCAGCAGAAGACCACATTTTCCTTGCTGTTATTTTCTTTTTCCTTGTGACATGTGCATTTATTGTTGGGAGTCTCATCCGTACTACTCTGTGGTCATCTGAATCCCAATCTTCATTTTCCACGTTTGTACCATTGGGAATCGGAGGAATGGATACCGAAGACGGTAATATTTTCGCGGACACGGATTTTTCTTGAAGGTCGATAGTATCTAGATTTTTGCCTTTATTTTTGGCCAACTTTCCGCCATCCATGGCCAGCAAGAGTTTACTCACCTTGCTCAATTGTATGGTACTTTCAGGAAGACGGTAAAACTATCTATGAACCCGAATGTCATGGCCCATGTATGTTGCCAGTTGGTACATTTCATTATTCTTGAGGTTCAATAGCTGAGATGCAGTTGCCACTTGCTTTCGTAATTTTGTGGATGTCAGAGTTTGGGATCTTTAGCACCACATTCCAAAGTGAATTGTCGTAATGAGATGTGTCTGATCTCAAGAACATAAGCGAATTTATTTTAGCAAATAGGTATACGTTTCTATCTAAAATTTCCACAGACCAAGATACGTGTAAGAAATTTGTTCCACACTATTTCGAGGACCCAAGACCTCTAAAAACTACAGACCACTAAAACGAGGACCTTCCGAGATCCGTGTATTTTACGTACGTGTAATCCTGAATACGTGGACAGGCCTCGGATATGGGAAGTCCTCAGTTACCGGGTGTGTATTCCGGTTTTTTGAGGACCGTTTTCTAGGTGCTTACCAGGTGTATGATGAAACCGAATAGACAGCAACGATCACGGTTAACTTGAGTATACGTATAAGTGTAGAATACATGTCTACTTTATGTAATATAACAGGTCCTCGAATTTGGGTAGTCAGTTGAAGTCCTCGAAATCGGGATTGAACAAACAAGGGTGTGTGTGTGTGTGTATTTATGTATGTATGCGCATTGAACAATTTATATGAATGACATGATGCTCTTTTTAAATTTGGGCAGTGAATCGGAGAAAATGTCGATGTTAGAATTTAGATTAATATTATTAAACATATGAAGAGCACGATTGATTAAACATATGAAGAGCACGATTGCGGCATTTGTCTTGTAATTAAGCGTGTGGAATAGTTCTGTATGGCGTGTACGTCTTAATGGTATGTTAAAATTAACTAGGGAAAGAAATTCTGTACAGTCAATGTTTTTATTTAAAATTTTGTGTATAAATGTCAAATCAGCTATTACTCGTCTTTGTTGCAAAGTTTGAAATGTGCATTCATAGTTAGATTTCAGAATTTTTTAAGATATTTAAATTGTAAGTAAATAAATTAAAATCAATTTTATTTTTATTCATATTTTTAGAACAAAACTAAAACAGTTTTTATAAAAAGGGTTGAAATCATGGAATTTTATCAAAAAAGGTGACAAGATGGAAACACTCATTTTTTCCCCCTCTACTTCAAAACACTGTGTACCAAACAGTCACTGATCTCCTTCTTTACCCAGGCTTTTTGAGACGTTAAAACTGACCCCAGGCGGAAATATCCTTGAAGTGGTCAATGTCTTTTTGTCTAAAAACTTTCTGAACTGTTTGGATATTATAAGTGGAAGGGTGCTTTTCAACGAGATTACTCTTGTGAATGGTGCTGTCATCAGCGTAGCAATAAATTAGAGTACATTTAACGATAATGCTTAAGGAATTAGATGTAAGGAGTGTTAAACAATGAATTTTCTATGAAGTTTTAATTTTTATCTACAAAACTTTTAACAATTTACTTCACACTTACTAGTTTAGAGATAAACTGCATTTTAACAAAGACTCCCACACACACCTAGGGACACGATAACAAAAGTATCGATACTTCAAAATATCAAGTACATTTCATAGGGCCTGATTCCGGGCTAACTATGAATTAACCCCCCCCCCATGATCAGGGGGGACGAAAGGAAAAGAAAAGAATAGAAAAGGACGTCAACATCAGTGAAATGAAAAAAGAAACATTCAAATTTAAGTATGTATAATCAAAAATAAAAAAGGACTTGTAAATTCACAAATTGCTATCTAAGGTACTCATAAAAAAAGTGTAATGTAAATAAAGTTGGTTATTTCTATGTTGTCGGTGAAAGCTTTCACCTGAAATATATCCAGATTTTGATCCGTCATTATCTTAATTTCTTCATTTTGTTTGTTTATTAGGACATACACAGTACATAAGTTCACAAGTTATAAGGAATATTAAATGAAATTATTACATGACATAGTACCTATTACGTAAGTCCGTAGAATATCTGGGATAATTCGCCTGGGATTTGAACAGTTCTTAAAATTTAACTAATGAATGAATGAGAAGAATAATATAAAGGAAGATTGTATATGAAGATAAAAGAGATATATTTTTAGAACAAGAATTACATGCTCACAAATAGTAATTAGTTTAATTAAAAGATAATAGCAAGAATTACATGCTCATGAATAGTAATTAAAGTTTAATGTAAATATAAGTTTAAAAATAAGTGTATTTTGAAGTATTAAGTTTCTTAAGAATTCTTCTTTTGTGTAATTTGTTTGTATTCCTTTGAATAATATTTATTAAACCCGAATAAAGACATTTAAAAAATAAACACCTTGTTATACTTCTTCAGACCATTTTTTATTTTGATACATTTACAGTATGATTGAATGTTGAATGTGAATTATGTTGAGGGTAAATTTACAAGTATGTTAGCTCAAGAAATAAATAATTACACTTAATATAAAACATGTAACCCCTGCACCTGCCACCTTGAAACGATATCAGTTAATCTGAGATTGGCATCACAAATAGCTTTCACATTGACAGAAAAGAAACCTTTTCAGTTCCGATAACTCTCTGCGTTGCTTCCACCTAAAATAATGGTTCATTAATGATTAGTCTGCACATTCATAAGCCGAATAAGGTAAGGGGGGACATGTTTATTGATATTAGTACAAGCACTTGGATAAAATGACGTTCAACTTACCAGGGGACTGTACCCGCATGTGCCTGCAATCATGAGCACCTTATATTTATTGCAAAAGACCCTCTTCCAAACTTTCAGGATCAGTTTTCAAAGTAATGAAAGCAGTTCTTAAAAATGCAATTGATTGTAAAACTATCCAAATGTGCTTGCTTGCAGTGGTTTTGTGAACTCTGATTAAGTCCTCCACAGCAATCAGCATGGAGCCAGGTGCTAGGTATCTGATTGTCAAAAGTATCTGGTGTTTTGGAGTTAGTGCTTTATTCCCAGCAGACTTGGGACAATCTGAAAAACCAAATTTTGAATTTTTAGAAAGAAGGAAAATACATACATTATTACAAAGTTACTAAGAAAAATTATTTTTATTTTAACATTATATATGACTGTACTGCTGTACGTGCAATGCATAAATATATCATGCAAACCACCCAGTGCAATGGTTTCGGTTATGGATGTTCCCTGAACAACTCTGCAAAATAAATGCCGCGGTTCAAAACTATTGAAATTTTGAATGCAGTAATTTTAATTTTTTCACATGCAAAAAGTTGTCTTTTATGGTAATTAAGATGAATCAAAGGTTTTTTTACAAAAAAATATTCTGGTCAATATCGTTGTCAAAATATCTCCCATGTGTCAAACACATAAAAAACAAAACTGCAGTTTGTCAAATAACAGTAGAAAATATATGAGGGCGCCACCGTTGCCCAAAAGGCAATACTAATAATATAATCGTGGTGTTAATCTAAAGCTGTGTAACCTACATTTTTATTAAAAATTAAAAAGGCATAAAAGTGAAGAATTTTTTTTTTCATTGCAATACAGATACCCATTGATCTCAAAATTAGAATTGCATGTAGGTAGTAGGTATAATTAGTATTATACGTTTGCAATTTTGTGTTAACATAATGAAGAATAACGAAATTGTAAAAAAATATAAAGCACACTTCAGAAATTGCTCACATTTATTTAATATTAGCTTAAGTACCTAGCGTTGCCCGGGCTTTAGATCATGCCTCTAATTTTAGATCTGAATATATTTAACTCATTCAGATCTAAAAGTAGTGTAACTAATCTCACCATTAATTATTCTTCCTTTCCACCTACTGTTAAATTCTAATATAATGTTAAATTTAATGAAAGCCAATCACTTTGTAAAACACAATTTAATCAAATTTATGTCATTTAGTAGGTACCTTCACAATAGTGCTTCTTCGATTTAATTTTTTTTAAGAACAAAAAAATGTTTTTTTAAATGTGCATAGAGTGTTTTGTAATTTCAGTGTCATTGCAATTTTAAAGAATGTTTAACAAATAAATTGGTGTTGCCAGTCTAATTTTTTAAAAATATTTTCTGGTCTTACTTGACCGACTATAGAGGTATTGTGTCAGAGTAAATAATACTTTTTTTATCATGTAAGTAATTTAAAATTACAAATGATAAAATATCTTTAAACATTTTTCTTTTTTAAACATGTCGGATTGCGATATTGGTAACTTCGTTGTCTGGTCACCGTAATGGTTATACTGTATTAATTAGCTCAACCAGTAAGTAGGTAGGTACTGTACATCATTACTTCCTAGCTAGGTAAATAACTAGTTGAATCAAACATAGGAAAAATCTATTTTTCCGTCTTTTCCTGAATTGCCGCCTTTTTCCTGAATCGTAACGTAGTGTTTTCACGTGTAATTGGTTTTTGGTAGGCTTTTTAAGCATAATAATAGAAAAGAACTATTACAATGGCTAAAAAATCATCTTGTGATACGAAGTGAGAAGTGTGAAATACCTATGTGAAAGTGTTTGCACTTTGAAATCGGATTTTGTCAAAAAACTTTTATAAAAAATGTCGATAATAATTGCGTTAAAAGGAGGTGTAATTTCAGTGTCTCAGCAAGAAAAAATAAGTTTTTTTTCACAATCTCATCTATTAATCGTAAATATCAGTAAATTGGTTTTATTTTAGGCAGTTATGCGACCACCTAGAATGGTTTTCAGTCAAATAGAATTAGAGATCTCAACCCATACTACAGTGGACTGGTCGAACTTTTGCAGAGAAGTTTGTGTAGTGTGCCGAGATATGGAAGGTTCGAAAAACATTATGAGGGATATTTGTGTGAGTTTTTATGGAAAAGATCCCTTCCAAACCACCAAGAGAGACTACATTCTTTTTTTACTATGGTCAGCAGCAAATAGACTCGCAGCTTCCGCAGATTGAACCTCAACCCAGTACCAGTGGTACAGGGAACAATTCAAATTAGGTACGTAAGTTTTTATTTTGGTAATAATTTATTTTATGAGTTTGGTACTTTCGGCAAATGTCATATTTGATTATGTATTATCTATTAGTTAAAAAAGGAATATTCCGTATTATCCGTGTACAGAACTTCGACAACACGAAAGCTCCGTATTATCTGTGAGGTGGACTAAATGCATGTTTACCAAACTTTTATTCGATGATAAGTACACAAACCACCTGAATCCGCTACCCTCAAATTCACTTGAATATAGCAATGTAAAAGCACGCCCTTTTATCTTTGTTCTCTCTCTCTCTGGTTTCAATCCTGGGATTGGTTTGCAGCAATATCCTCTAATTTTCTCTTCCATTCTTCCCTGTCTTGTGCGGCTCTTTTGAATTCTGCATATGATGAGCATCTTTGTTCTATGACTACCTAATTACAGAGTTAGTAAGCTTCGTATGTTATTTTCAATGATTTTTTAATGGTAATTGTAGTGTTCTCCTGTAGTGTTGTGTAGATTTACTTGACACTCACAGATTTTCCTATGGATGGAGGTTACTTTTGGGAATAATAGATTCTTTGGTTATCTGTGTTTATTATTATACTTCGCGTATTACGATGTGTTAGTCGACCTAACTAGAAGCTGGCTAAAAGGATTCTCAACCGCGGGTTCCAGTCAACCCCGACCCAGAGCTCCTTGGCCCTCTGTTGGTTCCCACAGTATCTAAACTACCTGCCATCTAGCGGAATCTAAGGACAGCTCATAGCACTGCCATCTGTGTCTAAAAGCTGGAAGCTTTTAGATACACCCCAGTAATGGTTAGGTTATGTTATGGTAATAACTGTATCATACTTCGACTAAGAACTACCAACATTTTCTTAACGCACATATTATTGGCTGTTATCTTTATATATATTTTTAATTTGGTAGGCGGGTATGGGTACCGCCGACCTGGGAATGATTTATTGGATGACGAACACCTCTGCCACAGGTCACCCCAAGTGGTTCGCTACGTTTATTGACGTAGCAGGTTTGCCCGGGTTCAGAGGGTGATGTTTGCCTGGGTCTTGATGGCGGGTGCGTCGGCCCACCTTCTGCGTGGCAGGCCGGATTGGGAGATGCTGGTTGAGGGAGACCCTTTACAACCGGTTACCGTTGTCCGGGCCGCTCGGTAGTACAGGGGCCCGACCCTCAGGCTCACGACTGAGGGCGGGCTGCCCCATCAACGAGTGCAAAACAGCAGTAGCGTTTAAGGCGCATTGGCAACCTCTCCAGCCGGACTCTACCAGCCCATCGCCTTGCACCGCAGTGGGTGGGTTGGATTCATACGCCCGTCACTCCTGGAGACTCTGATCCCCAGCTTCCTACCCACCCCTCAACCTTCCTTCCAGACCTTCCTTTCCTCTCATAACTAAAATAAATAATAATAATAACATCAATAAAATCACGAATAACACAGTAACAGCAAGTAACGTTATTACAACGGCGAGAAGCAGGAGTCCCCGGTACAGGGTGCAGGCATGGAAGATGCTCCGAGGAACTAGCGTCATTAATCCTTGGCACCAGTGCATAGTCGGGAAACACGCCAAACACGCGCCCAACATTTATACACGGTTGATATTAGTCACATGAGAGCGGGTCGTTTTAACGATTCGTTCTTGAGTTCAACAGCTCGGCTGTGCAACGATTTACCGGCCTCTGTGTTTCCTCCCTCCTACAACATGGGTCTCTTCAAGACCCATGTTCACTGATTCCTTTCCTCAAAAAGACTCTCCACACAGCATCCGCAAAAATGAGATAGGCCCTGAGGGAAATTATTTTCCTCAGGGCCTATCTCATTTTTGCGGTGACTTTTTTAATAAGCGACTTTGTAATTCTATTGACTTTTTCTGCACGTCAAAGATTTTTTTTTTTTTAACTTTATTTGAATATTAGCGAAACTCAATCAAAATCTGGAGACAGAAAAATCAGAAAAAGATATCTTTTGGTTCCACTGGGACTCGATCCCAGGTTCCTTAGCTTACATGGCAAGTGCTCTACCGATTGAGCTATGGAACCCATTGCCAATTCGGTCACTTTTAACTGTATTTTACTTTGAATAAGAACTATTAACATTATCTTCATTTTCTAGGGCACATATTATTGGCGGCTATCTTTATATATGATTGCAAAATTCGACCCGAACTAAATGCTATCTAGATAGTGCCTGGATATGTATTTATCCATTTTATTTTTAATACGCGACATCTATTGACTTTTTCTGCAAGTCAAGGATTAATTTTTTTATTGTTTTATTTTAAATTTTATAAGTAAAAACTCAAATACGCGACATCTATTGACTTTTTCTGCAAGTCAAGGATGATTTTTTTATTGTTTTGTTTTAAGCTTACATGGCAAGTGCTCTACCGATTGAGCTATGGAACCCATTTCAAATTCGGTCACTTTTAACTGTATTTTACTTCGACTAAGAACTACCAACATTATCTTCATTTTCTAGGGCACATATTATTGGCCGCTATCTTTATGTATGATTGCAAGATTCGACCCGAACTAAATGCTATCTAGATAGTGTCTGGATACATATTTATCCATTTTATTTTTAATACGCGACATCTATTGACTTTTTCTGCGAGTCAAGGATGAAATTTTTTATTGTTTTATTTTAAACTTTATGAGTAAAAACTCAAATTATAATTTTTAATCAAATGAAGACAATGTTAGCGTAACTCAATCAAAATCTGGAGACGGAAAAATTAGGAAAAGATATTGGTTCCACTGGGACTCGGACCCAGATACCTTAGCATACATGGCAAGTGCTCTACCGATTGAGCTATGGAACCCATTTCCAATTCGGTCACTTTTAACTGTATCATATTTCGACTAAGAACTACCACCATTATCATCATTTTTTTAAAGCACATATAATTGGCTGCTATCTTTACATATGATTGCAAGATTCAACCCGAACTAAATGCTATCTAGATAGTGTCTGGATAAATATTTATTAATTTTATTTTTAATACGCGACATCTATTCACTTTTTCTGCACGTCAAGGATGATTTTTTTTAATTTTTTTATATTTTTAACTATAAAATTTCAAATTATAATATTTAATCAAATAAAGACCATGTTGGCAAAACCCAATCCAAATCTGGAGACAGAATAATCAAAAAAAGATATTCTGGACTCGAACCCAGGTCCCTTAGCTTACATGGCAAGTGCTCTACCGTTATTTCCTTGACTTGCAGAAAAAGTCAATAGATGTCGCGTATTAAAATAACATGTATAAATATTTATCCAGACACTATCTAGATAGCATTTAGTTTGGGTTGAATCTTGTAATCATATATGTATAAATATGGTTGCAAGATTAATTACAAACATATAATAATCCTTATACTCCTACAAGATCATAAGCTTACCCTTTATTGTGTTTTTCTATATTCTTTTCACGCATATTATATGAAGCTAAATACTTGCTTCTCTTAAATATTTTTTTCTTAGTTTTTTCTTTGTTTTATTTTAACTTCTCTTAACTATTTTTTTTTCTTAGTTTTTCTGTACGTTTTTCTTGTCTAGCTACTAAAAAAAAATAGCAAAATTATCAGCGAAAACATTTTTTTTAGGCTTACTGTTTTATTTTAGCACTCTTTCTTTTTTATGTATCTTTGTAAAGCTTGTTTTCCAAATAAAGATATTATTATTATTATAATTATAAAGATAGCAGCCAATAATACGTGGGGTAAGAAAATGAAGATAATGCTAATAGTTCATAGTTGAAGTATGATACAGTTAAAAGTGACCGAATTGGAAATGGGTTTCATAGCTCAATCGGTAGAGCACTTGCCATGTAAGCTAATAGACCAGGAGACGACATAGGTAAACCCTACGTCATCGAGTACACGGATGAAACTACTTTGTAGTGATAATGGATACTTAGAAAACCTTAAAAAAGTTGGTCTGCCGGTGCGCCTCTTGGCAGGAGCCGCGCTGCCATGGAAATAGTCAGCGATTTTTTTCGAAAAAATTACGTCATCGAGTACACGAACGGGAATGGTTTCATATGATAAAGGTCGATTAGAAAATGAGAAAAAAGCGGCTGCCAACCGGTAGCCTGGCAAGATCGCAGGCAGCCGGCGTCAAAGTGGGGTAAAAATAGTAAATTTTACGTCATCGAGTACACGAATGAAACTAATGAATAACTATAGTCCAGATCATTCCGTTTAAGAATTTCTTTGTCTGCCGACCAGCTGCCTGGCAAATTTTTGTGTACGATTTTTTAAAGTTTTTTTTTCTTTTTTCAATTTTTCGTTTATCTTTATTATTATTTTTATTTTATTATATTTTTAAAAACTTAGTTTGCCATATTTTAAAAATATGAGCGAAAATGATAAAAAAAAAAAAATTTGAGAGTTCCGAGTGTACCCATACGTCAGGTGAGCCGTTCGACGCCAAACCACTTACGACACGTGCTGCGGTGCCCCTCACCGCTGTCGCGTGTCAATATTATTGTGCAAATTTACAATATTTGTAGTCCTTATAAAATTGCCTAATAGGCTATAGTAGTTGAAAGTTCAAAAAATCAACGCACCGTCGCTGTAAGAGCTGCGTTCGTCCGTAAAGCGACGGAAATTTCCGAAACCCCGTCCGTTTCATATCGGCTTCGCTTGCCCTGCTGCACCGATTACATCGAATACAAGATCAAAACTAATGAAAAACTGTAGTCTAGATTATCTTATTCATGACTTCTTTGGTCTGCAGACCAGCAGCCTAGTAGTTTTTTGTGTACAATTTTTTTAAGTTTTAATTTTTAAATAATTATTTTCAATATCTTTATTATTATTTTTATTTCAATATGGTTTTAAGAACTTTGAATGCCAAATTTTAAATAAAATAAGCGGTTATGATAAAAAAAATACATTTTGAGTGTTCCAAGTGTAACCGATGCAGAAGGGCAAGCGAAACCGATGTGAAACGCACTGGGTTTTGAAATTTCCGTCGTTTTTCGGACGAACACAGCTCTTACGGCGACGGTGTGGTGGTTGTTTGAACTTCCAACCACTATGTTCTATTAGGTTATTTTAAAAAGACTATTATATTATAAATTTGGATAATAATATGGGCATGCGATGGTGGTGAAAGGCACCGCGGCCAGTTTCCAGTAAGTTGTTTCGTGTCGAAATAAAAAAAAATTTTAAATTAAAAAAAATATATATCTTAAAAAAATTGTACACAAAAAACTGCCAGGCTGCTGGTCGGCAGACCAAAGAAGTCATAAATGGGATGATCTAGACTACAGTTTTTCGTTAGTTTTGATCTTGTACTCGAGTAATCGATGTAGCATGGCAAGCGAAACCGATATGAAACGGACGGGGCCCGGAAATTTCCGTCGTTTTCCGGACGAACGCAGCACTTACGGCAACCGTGTAGTGGTTGTTTGAACTTCAAACCACTATGGACTATAAGGTAATCTTAAAAATACTATTATTATTATAAATTTGTATAATAATAAGGGCATGCGATGGCCGCGAAGGACTCCGCGGCCAGTTTCCAGTAAGCTGTTTCGCGACGAAAGGCTCTCTCGTCTGATGGGTACACTTGGAAGACTCAAAATTTATTTTTTTATCATAACCACTTATTTTATTTAAAATCTAGCCCTCTTAGTTTTTAAAACCAGATTGAAATAAAAAATAATAATAAAGATATTGAAAATATATTTTTTTAATAAAAAAATAAATTAGAAATTAAAAAAATCTTACACAAAAAACTGCCAGGCTGCTTGTCTGTAGACCATAAAAGTCATGAATAGGAAGATCTAGACTACAGCTTTTGGTTAGTTTTGATCTTACATTCGACGTAATCGATTCAGCAGGGCAAGCGAAACCGATATGAAACGGACGAAGCTCGGAAATTTCCGTCGTTTTCCGGACGAACGCAGCTCTTACGGCGATGGTGCGGTAGTTGTTCGAACTTCCAACCACTATGGACTATTAGGTTATCTTAAAAAGATTATTATTTTTATAAATTTGTATAATAATATGGGCATGTGATAGCGGTTAAGGGCCCTGCGGCCAGTTTCCAGTAAGTGGTTTCGCGTCGAAAGGCTCTCCCGTCCTATGGGTACACTCGGAACACTCAAAATGTATTTTTTTTTATCATAACCACTTATTTTATTTAAAATGTGCCATTCAAAGTTTTTAAAACCATATTGAAATAAAAATAATAATAAAGATATTGAAAAAAATTATTTGAAAATTTAAAAAAAAATTAAAACTTTAAAAAAATCGTACACACAAAACTACCAGGTTGCTGGTCGGCAGACCAAAGAAGTCATGAATGAGATAATCTAGACTACAGTTTTTCATTAGTTTCGGTCTTGTATTCGATGTAATCGGTGCAGCAGGGCAAGCGAAGCCGATATGAAACGGAAGGGGTTTCGAAAATTTCCGTCGTTTTACGGACGAACGCAGCTCTTACGGCGACGGTGCGTTGGTTTTTTGAACTTCCAACTAGTATAGACTATTAGACAATTTTATAAGGACTATTAATATTATAAATTTGCACAATAATGATGACACGCGACAGCGGTGAGGGGCACCGCAGCAGGTTTCGTAAGTGGTTTGGCGTCGAGCGGCTCACCTGACGGATGGGTACACTCGGAACTCTCAAATTATTTTTTTTTATCATTTTCGCTCATATTTTTAAAATATGGCAAACTAAGTTTTTAAAAATATAATAAAATAAAAATAATAATAAAGATAAACGAAAAATTGAAAAAAGAAAAAAAAACTTTAAAAAATCGTACACAAAAATTTGCCAGGCAGCTGGTCGGCAGACAAAGAAATTCTTAAACGGAATGATCTGGACTATAGTTATTCATTGGTTTCATTCGTGTACTCGATGACGTAAAATTTACTATTTTTTACCCCACTTTGACGCCGGCTGCCTGCGAACTTGCCAAGCTGCCGGTTGGCAGCCCTGCTTTTTTCTCATTTTCTAATCGACCTTTATCATATGAAACCATTCCCGTTCGTGTACTCGATGACGTAATTTTTTCGAAAAAAATCGCTGACTATTTCCATGGCAGCGCGGCTCCTGCCAAGAGGCGCACCGGCAGACCAGCTTTTTAAAGGTTTTCTAAGTGTCCATTATCACTAAAAAGTAGTTTCATCCGTGTACTCCATGACGTAGGGTTTACCTATCTCGTCTCCTAGTCTATAAGGGACCTGGGTTCGAGTCCCAGTGGAATCAATATCTTTTCCTGAAGTTTCTATCTCCAGATTTTGATTGAGTTTCGCTAATATTGTCTTCATTTGATTAAAAATTATTATAATATTGTTTTATAAATTAAAATCCACCGCCGCGTCTGTCTGTCTGTTCGCGATAAACTCAAAAACTACCTAACGGATTTTCATACGGTTTTCACCAATAGATAGAGTATTTTGTGAGGAATTTAAGTATTTAGTTTGTCAAGATTTTGTGTAAATTGGTTGAAATATATAATATATAAAAAAGAATGTCTGTATGTGGTGGATTTGTATGGAAATTAACAGATGGCGATGTGAGTAATTTATCGAAAAAACACTTAGTTATAAAGGTTGGGTAATCATCCAGTAGATGGCGTTGTGTTACGTTAAATAGAACGCGTGTCCGGGTCAGTTAGTATAGTATATTTTCGGCAAGTTCCAGAGTGGATATATGGCTTAGTGCCGCTACACAATTTTAGAATGAATGGTTACATTCATTATCATTTTATCGTTGAAAATCTTAAGTGTCATACAATGAAATAACATCAAATTAAAAACTTTCTACGTTAAATTAATAATAAAGTATCTAATATCCAAATAACAAAAAAAAAAACAATTTTATGTTGAACCGTTTCAATTTTATGTGAAGTTTAGTTTTGGTTTCTTTGAAATAAAAGTTGTAATAATTAAATAGTGTTTTTAATCAACAAATTAAGCCATATTATTTGTGGTGGAATGGGTTAATAACTCTAAAAGGAAACTTTTGCATCTGGGGCGGCGGAAAATGATGCATTTTCATTTTCAATTATGTAAAATTAAAATTCACTTCGCGAACGCGGCCATTCTGTCACTGTTATGTTGGTATCCCTGATACATTGCGAAGAGCTAGATACGACTTTAGCCGACTTAGTGGGATACATGAAAAGGCGCGTGATTATGATAATACAACCGAATTAATAATATAATCTAAACAAACCTCTAATCAAAATCACTTCAGAGTCTAGCTGAGGCACTGGAATCATGTTGGATTTCATCGTCATTATAATTGGAGGTGTTTGTATTCGTCGTCATTATAATTGAATGGTAGGGTGCTTCGATTTCATATGCTTAGAAATGTTTCCGGTCTAACCAGCACTTGTACTGATTAGTTGTGAACAGTATACGCATTTGGCTTTATTATTAGCGGCAACAGAAAAATGATTCCGAATTTCACAATTTTTTGTTGATGACATTATGAAATTTTGAATTAAAATTACAGTCACAAGTCAGTGATAGTAATTTAAAAAAATACGTTATTATGTATTACGATTAAACGTTTCGTTAATGACGTTTCGTACCAAAACTGAACCAAACGAAGGATTTCTTAATTTCATGTTTTCATTATAATAAAGGGGAATCCCAATATATTGGGAAGCCCGTTTAAAGGGGCGGGGGAAGGTTAGGGGAGAGGGGGAGGGGACTTATTCTTTTGCGGACCCGTCGTTCAATTGAGTCGGCTCACTGAACCGGATCTTTATATTGAACGGGACCTAGTGAATTGGCTCTCTCAACTGAGCCGCTTCGCCTGCCACTAATTTGATCATTGATTCGCGGTATTTTTTTTAACTCTGTGGACACTTTTTATAACTAGTCCTTTCCTTAGATATATGCTTAGATGGCTAATCCAGTAGTCCGACTGGCTTACGGCAGCTGTACCCAATTCAACGAAGCCAAAACTAAGGTTCAAAACTGCTTAAGCATAATTTAATCGAGACTAAGTGATGATTAAGTGATGCTTAAGCATTTTTGAACCTTAGTCTTGGCTTAGTAGAATTGGAAGCAGGGGTTGTTATACTGAGCGGCTTGCTTAAGCGATTCTTGCAGTGGCGTAGCGTGGGTGGCGTAGGGTGTCGGCCGCCCGGGGCGGAGGAAAATTTGGCTGTCCCTTAATTGGGTACTTCGAGCGCCGGCCGGCGGGGGAGGGGGGGGGGGGGGGCATTGTGGAAATCCTATTTTTTTATTACGACCTATTTATATATGAGCAGATTTTTTAATAATCACATTTGACGATAATTCTTCCAACGAAAATCATGTTTATAAATTCTACTACGAAGTTTATAACTGCACTTCGAATAAGATAATGTTTTACTTCGAAACGTGTCAGCAGATGAATCTACAACTGGAAATTTAAATTCTCAACTCTCTTTAAATTAACTCTATATGCGGCGAATTAAAAGTACACTCAGAACCTGAAAATGTTTTTTCTTTGATTCTGGCAGCACAGATAGACTCTGATAACTGCACTTCGCATAAGTTAATGTTTTCCTTCGAATTGTGTCAGCAGATGAATTCACAAATGGAATTTTACATTCTGAGATTTAACCCTTCGAATAATAAGAAAAACACATCTATAAAATTTTTCCTGTTTAGGTTAGCGCACAAAATTCTCGGCTCTTCCCGTGCATTTAAAATGTTTGGCTTTTTATTGGTTATTTTTTTATCCTTTTGCAAAAAACAAAATTGTTCAAAAATCTAGATAAAATAATTTTTCCGACTTGCTTATTAGAATATTTATGTTTCTAAATATTTAAATTTTGATGTTGGAAAAGTAAATTGGCTCAAAAATACACACCTGCGATTATTATTTTTACTAAAGTACTTAAAATAGAATAAACTTAGAATTTTAAATACAGATTCCTTTTCTTAAAAAAATGTTATTAAACTGTCTCTTCACTTTTTATCTCATTCATACAATTTTATTTTTAAAATAAATGTGTGGGAAAAAAAGCGTCTCCTGTGATTAGAAGAGTTAAATTAAATCTGTATGTGGCGAATTAAAATTACAATCAGAATATGAAAACGGTTTCTCTTTGATTCTGGCAGCACAGACATAGTCTGCAACTAGAATTTTATAACTGCACTTCGAATAAAATAATCTCTTTCGAAATGTATCAGCTGATGAATATACAACTGAAATCCAAAAGTTACATTCTGAACACAATTCTGGTTTTAATTAAGAGTGAATCTGTTTGCTATATCCCAACTTTATTTAGTATTACTCTCATAATATGCGTACGGTTTTCCAACGAATTACAAAATTCGCAGCTTAAAAAATATAATTATTGACATTTATAATAAATAATAAAAGAAAAAGTTGGATTCGTGTACGAAAGTATTGTAGAACATTTTCAAATAATTATTATACATTTAAAATCAAATAACTTACTTCAGCGAATATATTTTTTTGATTTTTCTTTATTGATAAATTAAAGTTTGAACAACGAATCAGATAGTCAAACATACAATTACATAAATAAAAAATGTAAATAAAATATTTATAACTCATGTCGCTAGTCACTCATGATCCAGCAATGAATAAAATTTCCTTAGAATTGTCAATCAAATTTCATCGTCCACGGACCTCTCTCAATCATTCTAACTGTAAATTAGTCATAAGCAATTCAAGGGCAAAATAAAATACGGGGAATTCTTGCAATTCACTACATACGGTGTTGCCAGTCAATACAGTGAACAAGATGACATTATTATGTATTCAATTAGAAATGGGATTCCGCGGTTTCGTCACAGATAAGTAATGAAAAATTCCGTGCTCATTTAAATCGGTCCGAATCGAGGTGCGACAAAAATATGAAATGAAATGGTTTAAATTTTTACAAGATGATTTTATTATTTATTGTGAAAATTTGCCGCCCCCCTCGCCCCCCACCACGTTACGCCACTGGATTCTTGTGTGTTGGAAATGCGTAGTGGTGTATTTGAGCAGTGATGAACCTTAGTTTCAGCTAAGAAGTTGATTAGTAGGATTGAGAACAGCGGTCGTTAATCTAGACTAAGTGATGATTAAATTGATGCTTAAGCAGTTTTGAACCTTAGTTTCGGCTTAGTAGAATTGGAAACAGCGGCCGATAGTCTATCGCAAAATTCTGTTGGGTGGTGCGCAATCAACTTTTCATTGAAAACCCACAAACATTATGTATTTCCTGAGACGTTTTTATTTTATTTTTATATTAATGTTTATTTGTGTATGTTCTACACTTTTTTTTATTTTTCATTGTAAAACTAATTAAATTTCTAATTCTTAACCACTGTTTTTAGTAACAATATCATTAAATTTGTTCATTTGCTTTGTTATCATTTTCAATCGTCTAACATAAAAATCCACCGAAATATAATTTGATAAAAACTTTGAATGCCCCATTCAATCCAATGCTTCAATTATTATTACGATATTACTTCTAAAACCTCTGTGATTACTATTTTACGAAATTATGAAAGTTTTACGTCCGTAATACATTTCTCACGGTGATTTTTTTTTCAGGAAGCCAAATCTATTGTTGATGAATTTAAGGGAAACATATTTGAAGAGAAGTCAGAAACCCCATCTAGAGCATGACAAGAGGGCAGAGTGTATGAATCATCGACATGCAGTACCAAAATGCGCCTTAAGGCCTTTTTAATCCCTGTGCCTAATGGAACCTACTACACATTGGAGACCTGTCGTGTGCATCATAGTGTGAGCGCATGAGTCGCAGTTTGCACACTCCTGCTTTTGGATTATCCTTTCTTTTTAAAATGCCGAAATGTATCTGAAACCGATTGACAAACCGAGGAGAAATGGCATTATTTTCATTTGTAAGTATACGCAATTTTTAATAGTTTTTCAAATTGCAATAGAATAACATGCAAATCTTATTGTAAAACAATGTACACCCACACACTCTTGAATGGTGCGGTGCTTCACTGTAATAATTGGCAGACCAGCGTAATAATTAACCCAGGCTTTCCCAAACTTTTCCAAGACACGGCACCCTTAGAAAATTTGAATTTTCTCGCGGCACTCCTGTCATATAATGTCTACCTGTGGCAGCCTCGGGACCGCCCCAAGAGCAAAATTCTCTAGCCACCCCCCCCCCCTGGACGGAGGATCAATGTTTTACCTACTCCACTGAATAATACAACTCGTAAAATGAATAAGTGCATTAATTTTTCAAACCGGGGAATAGGGCTTGATACAGCTACTCCTCATTTTTTTCCACAATTATTTTTGAGCGATATTTGCTCTTTATAACCGCAACCAACCGCCGAAAATCCAGCTTCACACAGAAGAATTAAATAGCAAAGGTAATGAGGACCCTTACAGCTTTTCCACTTTGAATCGGATACTGATTTCTGACTGATATCCAAAACTCCGTCAAATCCGAACAAGCGTATTTCATTTTTAGGCTTCTTCTTCCTGCGTAGTAAAATCTTGGGGAGCTTGAGCACGGAATGGATCTTGGATCCATACAAACTTCTCCACTTGGTCTTCTGCGAAGTACTTGGCAAACCAGTCAGTTAACTGTGATAGGTGCTCTGTGAAAAGGGTCAGCAAGTTATTTGAAACCTTAACTCCGCTATGGGCCATGTACTGTGGCAATATTGGAAAACAATCTTTGCCTCCATCATCACCCATTTTTCTCTTCCACACTTGTAGTTTTTTCCTGAATGATGAAATCTTGAATAAAAAAACTCCAAGTGAATGCGGCACGCTGCCGCTGCAAGCGCAGCACCGCAACCGTATCCCCACTCCTGTGCCTCCCACCCAATTCATTCCCCGAGCGCGGACCGGTCACGTGGGTGATTTTCCATTCCATAAAATGTTTGTATTCGTTCATGTCAATTTTGATTTTTAGTAGAGACATCAGGGGCGCCTCGCGGCACCCCTGACCTCAGGGTGCCGCGGCACCCATTTTGGGAACCTCTGAATTAACCAATTGGTAATTTATGCAGAAGGTTTTTTTTAAATATTTTTCTTAATTGTTTCCAAAAACGAATTTGGTTAACTATGATTTTTGGTTACTAGAAATGATAATACAATTATTTTAATGCCTTCAGTTATCGAGATAATGGCTGTAACCAGAGGCGGCTCGTGACTGAAATTGCTAGCAGTGCATATCACTTTTGAATTGTGTGTGTAATATTGGTGTAAATTAATTAAAGGGGATTCTGCAATTTATTCACTCCACTAAGTTATTATTATTATTTTTATTTTTTATTAATAAATTCCTTTATTATTTATTTACAATTTTTAACATTTTTTAAAATTAAGTCCCGTTAAACTGATTGATATCAGTTTGTCAACGGGTTCTTTTAACATTTATTTTTTTTTAAAGCGAGACAGGTACATTAAATATACACATAATATATACATAAAAAAACATATATATTGGAAAAAAAATTGTTAATAAAATTTATAAGAAATACAGAACAGAGAAAATGACAGAAAGAAAGAAAAAGGAAAATAAGAAATTTGGTTACACCGAATACGGGCAAGGGCAATAATTACCTTTTTAAAGTTTTGGCACATGTAGCTCCAGAAACTTGTCGAGGCACTCAATGACTCCGGCTACTGAGAAATGCGTGCAACGTCGCATAAATAGTTTTAAAATTATAGGCAAACTTAAAAGGCACGGGTAATCTTGCCCCAGACCCCACCCCTTACAAATCAACATGTTTTAACAATTTAGCCTATAGTAATGGTGGGTCATCAGCTGTGTAAATTTTGAACACGTTTAAAAGTAAGGCCCTAAATATTTAAATATGGTTAATGTTAATTGGTTATTTTCACAATTTTTCATTGGTTTAGGTTTCCTCAGAACCTGGAAGAAAGGGAAAAATTGGACAGAATATAACCCGAGAAGATCAAATACTAACTGTATTTACTCGGACCACTTTGAAGAAAGCCTTCTTTTAACTAAAGGTGTGTAACAACGATTTTCGGTGATTATTTTGTTTTACGTTTTGTGTGAGAACTTAAAAAACTCAATAAAAAAAAGAAAATAAAGGTTAGTCATAAACGATTAATAATGTCTCTTTCTTCCAGGCTTAACTAGTAGCGGATCCAAGTCCTGCGTATCCTGAAATCCTAATGTCGGAGTAGCCGCAAGAATCACTATCATTCAGAATTGCAGCCAACATCTGAAGACACTGGACACTGGAGCTTTCATTGAATTAGGATCAGATTCACCGATTAAGGTACGCTTGAAAAAAGAGTTAAATAATTTTAACAAGGACGCTCTATCTGAGGTTAAGTTATTGCAGCGACAAAATATTATTAAAAAAAAATCAAAGTGTGAAATTCACAGCGGGAGATAGTAGACAAGAGTGGGAAGAAGCACTTTTTTATCAATGTAAAGGATGTTCTTTTTCACATGTTTGTCGTCGAATTCCAATGTATCTTTTCCTATACATTGGTCATCTTATTAGTATTTGTGTTTCCTTCTTCGGAGTCGCTAGATGTAGCTTTCTATTGTGTTTTATTGCCTGCTCATTTCGGAGTGGTTTGAAGATTATATATTGATTTTTCGAAAATACATTTTTTTTGTTTGAATTTCACAGGATTAGATCCTTGGTCCGCTGAACGTCTGACCGCTAAGGTCAGGCGCTTTATGCCACTAGACCTAAGGAGACATGCATGGGACGGTGGATTTATCGTATTATATTGGAACCGAGTACCCGTGAAATAAATAATAATTTTATTGCTATCTCATTCTCTTGCAGGCTAAATCCTATAGAAGTTTGTGTTTGTCTGTTTTTAGTGTCGCTCGCTTCCGTTTCACCGGGTTTCAAAACACAACGGTGCTAAAGAAGTTTTCAGTTCAAAAATTGTCAAAAATATTGACTCACAAATATTGAAACAGCCGAGATATTTAAAAGTTTGTATTTAAAAAATGTTAAAATTAAGAAAAAAACCTTTTTTAAATGAAATGGCTTGCAGCACTTCAGAGGGAGAGGGGGAAGGGTGGCTTGAGATTTTCGGGGATGAAAATAAATAAATCCTTAAATATAGTTTATTTTCGCCATAAAAGTATGTAATAGGCCACTTGCATTACATTTTTTAATTTTTTTTCCGGTTAAGGCAAATATTCTAAGACATTCTGTATTGTTTGTTTTTTTATCGTATTTTTTGAAACCCTGGCGATTTTTTGAAAATTTCAATCCGAAAAATCTGACCATTTTTTATAAACCGGAAAGACGGGACATAATTTTATGGGTGCGAAAAAACGATAATTATATAGCCGAAAATCTTTTTAAAAAAGAGAACGTTTTCCACACGAATGGCAATAAATTATAGGCGGTTCTCTTCGTAACATCTGTCAAAACACAGCTATCTTTATAAAATCGTCAAACCAACCGTCAAAATAAAAACAAAATAAAAATAAATAAAATGGCGCTAAAACTGACAAAAATAATGGCAATTATATTAATTTATATTAATATAATGGTGAATTAGTAAATACAACGGAAATTATGTTAAAAAAAGTTAAATAAACTGCACATAGCAATGAACCGCACAATAATACATAAATCACAACAGATATTTTCCCAGCGAAGAAACAAACAATATGGCCACCGCGCCTGCCCAGATGTACCAACGGTCAGTGCAGCCAATATAACATAGACAAAAACATCATTATATTATTGGTAACGTTGCACGAACACCGTGCAACGGCCACCGAACATGAACACAGTTAAACGGCCGTTAAGTGTTTTTTTTTATTATTAGTTAACGCTGTGTGTAAGTGTTTTAAAGCCTTTTTTTTAATTCCTTCTAACCTTTCATATTAAATTTGTGTTGGGGATTCCAAATGACTGATCCGATTCTAACATTGAGGGAATAAAAGAGACATATAGTATTTTATTAACATGGGGTGGGTTTATTTTCAATATTTCTTTATTACAGAATAGAGAAAATGACAGAAAGAAAGAAAAAGAAAAGAAAAGAGATAATAATAATGGAAAAAACATTAAAATGAAAAAGCGGAAAAACAAAGATTAGTACAAAAAAATTCTTTCACTTAACCATTTCTTTAGCATTTACATTTCCTTCTGAACTTGTATTATAAACATGAACCACTAGTTTATTATATTCGGATTGAGATGTATGCTGACTCGCAATTTTAAGCCACAATATAGCACGAACAGATAATAAATTTACAGAGTTGTTTAGTAACGATTTTGGTATAATAATTTTACCAAAGAATATTGTACGTTTTGCACTGAAAGAAGGTTTGTTTTTGTTGAATGTCCCCATGTGGTTATTTCATATCTTATTAGGGATTCCGCCAATGACAGATATAATAATCTAAGGGTATTTAGTGGAACAAAAAACTTCAGTCTATAATGTTTGCTCACTATAGCTCTAAGCCGTGTGCAAACTTTTTGAATATTTATATCGCATTTAAAATTACAATCAATTGTTAAGCCTAGATTCTAGAAACTAGTTCAATATTTTTACATGAGCATGGTTGTATTACAGAATTATGGATGCAATTAAAATCATGAGAAATAATTTTAGTAGTTATGGTGATGTTGGCATGAGGAGATTTGATGTGCATAAGCTTCGTTTTTTTAGCATTGATTATTAAACCTACATCATGTGACCATTTTTGAAGAGTGACAAAGTCTATTTGCAGTAAAGTACTTCCAATTAATAAATCTTCATGTGAAATAACTAATGCAGTGTCGTCAGCATAAATATAATGTTTTACGTGAGAGAAAATCAATTTCATTGCAGTAAAATATATTATATACAAGGTAGGGCCTAGTATGGACCCTTGTGGGACGCCTGCGAAAACGTTCTTTCTTTCGCTATAATGATCTAAAATTTTTACACAAATCTTTCTATTTTCAAAGTAATTAACAAATAATTTGTGTAGGTTTCCTGTAATTCCATTTTCTTCAAGAGTTTCTAGTAATTTACCATGATCAATTGTATCAAAGGCCTTTGAATTATCAATAAATAATACGAGTACATGTTTCTTTTTATTAAGATCATAATTTTGATGAGCAAAATTTACCAATATTGGTCGTCTAAAAATTTCAACAGATTCCCTTTCTGGTGTGCAAACATTTTTAAACTTTCTTTTTGAGCCTTACTTTTTAAATATATTTATTATTTTCATCTGATTCTTCAGCTGCAGACTTTTTGAAAGGTGTTTCACTATTCCGCAAATCACTTTTCAAATTCCGCCACACAGCCCTCAGTTAGTCGGGTCGGGCAGTCCCTTTGAACAAAATAAGTTTAAATTAAAATCTAAACTCCTCCGCTGTTTAGATTTAGTAGGGGATTTATTTGAATTGTGTCGAGCATCTTCTAAAAAGATGATGGGTTCTTTTCTGTATATTTTTCCCTAGCATTTTCAAATATTCAACAACTTCTTAGAGGTATTCGTGCAGTGCAACGTTTGTGTCAGACATGGTAGGGACAGTTGGTGGTGCGGTTTAAAAATATTATTGTAAAGTACAATGCTTTATCACGTTTATTTGTACCCAAACGATACTTCAAGGATAGAAAAATGTACAACAAAATTTTCGCGCCTTTGACAACTCCGGTACAGTTGCACAAATCGCATGTCACAACTACACAGTGCAGGTTTTGAATGTTCCATCAATCCGGCCATTTATAAATGTGGATATTTATACGAGCAACTACTATGCCATATCTAAAATACCGCTATCAACAAAATGAACACTACAATCCGAAAGCACAATGAACGCTAAATGCTGAACGCGCACCGAATGCAAGCATTGAAATATCATATTGTGTAAAGTAATATTGACTCACCCCACCTAATTAGACCGATATATACCTAAGCCTAACTAGTTACTCTAACCGCAAAGTAGGTCTGTCGAAGGATCCAGGGTAACGTCAGGTTAGGGCCGAATCTGGGCGGCCAACCCACCAGGATGGTGTCGTGTCTCGTTCAGTTCCGCCGTGATTTTCCGGAAGCCCGCACAGGGCCGGAGGAATCCGGAAAGCGCCTGGTTAAATAAATAAAATAAATAAATAAATGTTTATTCCGGTATGTGGGGAGAATAGTGCAATCCCACACATTCCATAAGGGTTATAAAATATACATTTTAAATAGAGAAACAGGTGATATGATTGTAAATGAACAAAGGTAATAACAAAATAAAATCATAATAATTAGCTTTTAGGATTCTGCGACCAAATTAGGTGCCAGTATTTTTCTCCAGTGTGCATCAATGCTGGATGATGGACTGAGGCGGGCTTCCATGAAGAGGATATTTCCAGAGCTGCTTATCCTTTCCCTCATTCCTGCCACCCTGGATCTAATAAGGGCTGCATAGCCGGGAACTCGCCCCTCCGTGAACATCCGGGAAGCGCTGCAATATCTGGGGAGACCAAATATTATGCGGAAGGCGTTGTTGTACTGAACTCGAAGTCTTTCTATACTACTCTTCTTGTAGTTTGCCCAGAGTTCGCACGTGTACAGCGTTGCGCAGAAGGAAAGGAATAGCGTCCTTTTTACAGCGGTACTGCAAAGGCGGAATCTTCTGCTGAGCATGTTTGCTTTTACGCTGAGAGCTCTTCTTTGCCTATCGATGTCATCATCGTCCATCAGATTACTGGTGATTATGTGTCCAAGGTATTTAGTTACTTCAGTCAACTGCAGGTTTACACCGTTCAGGGTAGCTGGAGGAATATTCTTTGGTCCTTGTCCATGTCTTATGACCAGTAGAGCCGTTTTAGTGGGCTTATATAGCATGTTTGTTTCTTCAGCAAACTATTCGCAGATCTTCAGAAGAATAAGTAGGCCCCTTATAGATGGTGCCATCAAGACCATGTCGTCCGCATAACTGATGTTGTTCAAACACTTTCCTCCGATTTGGCAACCTACCCTTGCATTGTTTAACCTGTCGGTGAGTTCGTCCATGTACAGGTTGAACAATATCGGGGACATGCATCCTCCCTGTCTGACGCCACTCTTTAGGAAATAAGGTTCTGAAAATCCATCTTTCCACTTTACAAGGTTTTCCTGTTGACGGTGCCAAATTTCGAGAATTTTTACCACTTTCCAAGGTATACCTCTTTTCTTTAGTATTTTCCACAATAAGGGGTGGGAAACTCGGTCAAAAGCCTTACTAAGATCCAAAAAGCATGCATAAGTTGATGTTTTCTTCTTCCTGTAGTATTCCAACGTCCGTTTTACGCAAAAAATAGCAGAGTCCGTAGAGCACTCTCTCTTGAAGCCCATCTGGTTATCATTCGTTTTTATGTGGGATCCGACTTGTTCCAAGAGAACTCGTTCAAATATTCGAGCGATAGCCGTGGCGATGGAGATCGGTCTGTAGTTTTCCTGTAGAGTTACGTCTGTCAGTTTAGATTTTATTATCGGTACTATAATTGTTTTTGTCATTTCTTTAGGTAGATAGCCATTCTTTAGGTTGTCGGTGAACAGTGTTGCCATTAGTTCCATAATCGCTGCCCCTGCATGTTTGAAGTGTTCGGTGCTTAATCCGTCATGCCCGGCAGACTTTCCAGATTTCATATTACTAATGGCCGATTTTATCATGTTCGTTGTGACGATGGGATCAATATCATCATATGCAGTCAAATGCGTTTCGTTTGAGTCAATAGTCGGCGTGGTAGTTGCGAAGTGTTCTTTAAAGATGTTTGCAATTACTTCCGGATTCGACTCTCCGTTTATATTGCACGAGATTTTGCTGCGCATGTTTTTCAGTTTATTAGACTTGTTCCAAAATTTTTTGAAGTCCCGATTGTCTAAGTCCCTTGCTATTTTATCCATCTGAAGTTGAGTCGAGTTCTTTTGGCATTGTTTAAGTGCTGTTTTAAAGGCAGCACGCTTTGCCCTTCTATCCTCTGCGATAGGACCATCGGGTGGTCTCCCATTCATTATCCATGTGTACATCGCTTGTCTGGATTCATTGTATTTATTCGCTACATATTCATTCCACCCACATACTTGCTTATGTTTTTGGGTAATGCACTTGGTAAATACAGAAATGGCACTGCCTCGAAGGGCGTCCACTATACTCCCGTAGAGGTATTTTATTTTTGTGCGTGCAGGGTTGCCACCGTCTTAAATGCAAGTAACGTATGAATTCTGGGCGTGTAGATAGCCCAGAACTCTTGAGTATAACACTCAAGAAAGAAAAAAAAGAATGTGAATTTTATCTTGCGTCAACCTAAAATTACAAAGATGAAGGATCCGGCAAGAACTCAATGGCAACAAAAAGAACACTGACCTTATTTCCCTGTCTCTGCTGCAGATGGAAGGCCTTCACATCTAGTCCACTCACATGGATAAATCGTATATTTTAATATAACGCTGGATGTTGTTTCTCTCTGCGCATTTTCCTAGGGTTTGGTCTTGTGCATAGTAGGGGCAGGTAGATGGCTGTGTTCTGTTCAGGCATCTTGGGGCAGTGTGTCCATATTTTAGGCAATGGTAACACTGCGTCAGGGGGTTAAGGTCATCAATTGGGACTCTTTGGTATTATATATTTATTTTTTCAAAGTTAAGAAGAATTTTTTTAATGGCTCCTGACGTTGGTATTAAGTAGTTTGAAACGTCTTGTAAGGACGTCTTTTGTTGGTCAATTTTTTTTAGTTTGATTTCTTTTATGAGTTTAAAATCATCTTTACAGTAATTTTAAAAGCCCTCATTTCGCTCGGTTATGCCTAAAACTATTTTATCCTCTATCAAATTTGATTTTTATCTTTTTACGATCATTATTGGTTTTCTCTTTTTTGTTTCTTCAGCGTTAATGTCTATGCCAAATGTGCCATTTATTTTTGTGACCAATTTTTGTGCGTCTTCTTTTATAACACATGAGATTATGAGTTTTTTTATAAAAAAAAATTTTAAATTCAGTTACACTCACCTGCATTGTAGTTACATCTATGTTTACTTCGATCCTTTTTCTAATTTCTTCAGCCTTCGAAACTGTATGACCGCACTGTTGTAGCACTGAAATGAGACTGAATTACACGGAAGGTTTTTATTCAAACTAAAATGTTCACCTAATTCAGTAGGCCTAACAACAACATTCAATGCATCAGAAATTGTTTGTATTTTTTATTTGAGAACCGAATCAATTGGACCCTAAATACTGTTTTCAAAATTCTCATTGAAAATCTTCAAACATTCATCAGGTTTGCGGATGTATTACTTAACTTCATTAAACTTTCTGTATAAAGTATTATGACTCAATTTTGCATGGCAAAATAAATTTCTGCCGAATTGGAACTGTCGTTAGCTTTCTTGAAGAGACATGTCAGATTATAATTTTCTCTTTTTTTTTTCTTCAGCGTGAATGTCTTCGCCGAATGTTCCATTTATTTTTGTGACCAATTTTTTGCGTCTTCTTTTATTACACATGTGATTGTGAATTTTTGATCACCAATTTTTAAAAATTCAGTTACACCCTCTGATATTTATGTGACAAATTTTTTTGGGACTTTTTTTTTAACACATATGATTGTGAGTTTTTGATCACAATTTTTTAAAAATTCAGTTACACCCTCTTACAAATCAGTTACATCTATGTTTTCTTCGATTCTTTTTCTAATTTCTTCAGCCTTCGAAACTGTACGACCGCACTGTTTTAGCACTGAAATGAGACTGAATTACACGGAAGATTTTTATTCAAACTACAATGTTCAACTAATTCAGTAGGCCTTTCAACAAAATTCAATGCATCAAAAAAAGTTTGTATTTTTCCTTTGAGAACCGAATCAATAGGACCCAAAATACTGTCTTCAACATTCTAATTGAAAATCTTCAAATATTCAGGTATTCTCTGTGCAAGCATCAGGTTTGTGGATGTATTAATTAACTTCATTAAACTTTCTGTATAAAGTCTTATGACTCAATTTCGCATGGCAGAATAAATTTCTGCTGAACTGGAACTGTCCTTAGCTTTCTTGAAGAAACATGTCAGATTATAATTTTCTCTTTTTTTTTTCTTCAGCGTGAATGTTTTCGCCGAATGTTTCATTTATTTAGTGACCAATTTTTTTGCGTCTTCTATTTTTACACATGAGATTGTGAGTTTGTGATCACAATTTTTTTTAAATTCAGTTACACCCTCTAACATTTAAGTTACTTCTATGTTTTCTTCGATTCTTTTTTTAATTTGTTCAGTCTTTGAAACTGTACGACCGCACTATTGTAGCACTGAAATGAGACTGAATTACACGGAAGGTTTTTATTCAAACTACAATGTTCACCTAATTTAGTAGGCCATTCAACAAAATTCAATGCATCAAAAAAAAAATTGTATTTTTCCTTTGAGAACCGAATCAATAGGACCCAAAATACTGTCTTCAACATTCTCATTGAAAATCTTCAAATATTCAGGTATTCTCTGTGCAAGCATCAGGTTTATGGATGTATTACTTAACTTCATTAAACTTTCTGTATAAAGTCTTATGACTCAATTTCGCATGGCAGAATAAATTTCTGCCGAACTTGAACTGTCGTTAGCTTTCTTGTAGATACATGTCAGGTTATAATTTTCTCTTTTTTTCCTTCAGCGTGAATGTCTTCGCCGAATGTTCCATTTATTTAGTGACCATTTTTTTTGCGTTTTCTTTTTTTACACATGAGATTGTGAGTTTCTGATCACCAATTTTTTTAAATTCAGTTACATCCTCTAACAATTATGTGAAGAATTTTTTGGGTCTTTTTTTTAACATATATGATTGTGCGTTTTTGATCACCATTTTTTTAAATTCATTTACACCCTCTTACAAATAAATCAGTTACATCTATGTATTCTTCGTTTCTTTTTTAAATTTATTCAGTCTTCGAAACTGTACGACCGCACTATTGTAGCACTGAAATGAGACTGAATTACACGGAAGGTTTTTATTCAAACTACAATTTTCACCTAATTCAGTAGGCCTTTCAACAAAATTCAATGATCTAAAAAAAAATTGTATTTTTCCTTTGAGAACCGAATCAATAGGACCCAAAATACTGTCTTCAACATTCTCATTGAAAATCTTCAAATATTCAGGTTATTTTCTGTGCAAGCATCAGGTTTGTGGATGTATTACTTAACTTCATTAAACTTTCTGTATAATTTCTTATGACTCAATTTCGCATGGCAGAATAAATTTCTGCCGAACTGGAACTGTCGTTAGCTTTCTTGAAGAGACATGTCAGATTATAATTTCCTCTTTTTTTTTCTTGTGCGTGAATGCCTTCGCCGAATGTTCCATTTATTTTTGTGACCGTTTTATTAGCGTCTTCTTTTTTTACAGATGAGATTGTGAGTTTTTAATCACAATTTTTTTTAAATTCAGTAACACCCTCTAACATATAAGTTACTTCTATGTTTTCTTCGATTCTTTTTTTAAATTATTCAGTCTTTGAAACTGTACGACCGCACTATTGTAGCACTGAAATGAGACTGAATTACACGGAAGGATTTTATTCAAACTACAATGTTCACCTAATTCAGTAGGCCTTTCAACAAAATTCAATGCATCAAAAATTGTTTGTATTTTTCCTTTAAGAACCGAATCAAAGGACCCAAAATACTGTCTTCTCATAGAAAATCTACAAATATTCAGGTATTCTCTGTGCAAGCATCAGGTTTGTGGATGTATTACTTAACTTCATTAAACTTTCTGTATAAAGTCTTATGACTCAATTTCGCATGGCAGAATAAATTTCTGCCCAACTTGAACTGCCGTTAGCTTTCTTGTAGATACATGTCTGTTTATAAATTTCTCTTTTTTTTCCTTCAGCGTGAATGTCTTCGCCGAATGTTCCATTTATTTAGCGACCACTTTTTTTGCGTCTTGTTTTTTTACACATGAGATTGTGAGTTTTTGATCACCAATTTTTTTAAATTCAGTTACACCCTCTAACATTTATGTGACCAATTTTTTTCGGTCTTTTTTAACACATATGATTGTGAGTTTTTGATAACCATTTTTTTTAAATTCAGTAACACCCTCTTTCAAATCAGTTACATCTATGTTTTCTTCGATTCTTTTTCTAATTTCTTCAGCCTTCCAAACTGTACGACTGCACCGATGTAGCACTGAAATGAGACTGAATTATACGGAAGGTGTTTATTCAAACTACACTGTTCACTTATTCAGTAGGCCTTACATTTTAGTTACATCTATTTTTTCTTCGATTCTTTTTCTAATTTCTTCAGTCTTCGAAACTGTACGACCGTACTGTTTTAGCATTGAAATGAGACTGAATTACCGGAAGGTTTTTATTCAAACTACAATGTTCACCTAATTCAGTAGGCCTTTCAACAAAATTCAATGCATCAAAAAAATTTGTGTTTATCCTTTGAGAACCGAATCAATAGGACCCAAAATACTGTCTTCATCATTCTCATTGAAAATCTTCAAATATTCAGGTATTTTCCGTGCAAGCATCAGGTTTGTGGATGTATTACTTAACTTCATTAAACTTTCTGTGTAATTTCTTATGACTCAATTTCGCATGGCAGAATAATTTTTTGCCGAACTGGAACTGTCGTTAGCTTTCTTGAAGATACATGTCAGGTTATAATTTTATCTTTTTTTTTCTTCAGCGTGAATGTCTTCGCCGAATGTTCCATTTATTTAGCGACCACTTTTTTTGCGTCTTCTTTTTTTACACATGAGATTGTGAGTTTTTGATCACAATTTTTTTTAAATTCAGTGACACCATCATTTAAGTTACATCTATGTTTTCTTCGATTCTTTTTTTAATTTATTCAGCCTTCGAAACTGTACGACCGCACTATTGTAGCACTGAAATGAGACTGAATTACACGGAAGGTTTTTATTCAAACTACAATGTTCACCTAATTCAGTAGGCCATTCAACAAAATTCAATGTATCAAAAAAAAATTGTATTTTTCCTTTGAGAACCGAATCAATAGGACCCAAAATACTGTCTTCAACATTCTCATTGAAAATCTTCAAATATTCAGGTATTCTCTGTGCAAGCATCAGGTTTGTGGATATATTACTTAACTTCATTAAACTTTCTGTATAATTTTTTATGACTCAATTTCGCATGGCAGAATAAATTTCTGCCGAACTGGAACTGTCGTTAGCTTTCTTGAAGATACACTCCAGGTTATAATTTTCTCTTTTTTTATCTTCAGCGTGAATGTCTTCGCCGAATGTTTCATTGTTTTAGCGACCACTTTTTTTGCGTCTTCTTTTTTTACACATGAGATTGTGAGTTTTTGATCACAATTTTTTTTAAATTCAGTTACACACTCTAACATTTAAGTTACATCTATATTTTCTTTGATTCTTTTTTTAATTTATTCAGTCTTCGAAACTGTACCACCGCACTATTGTAGCACTGAAATGAGACTGAAATACACGGAAGGATTTTATTCAAACTACAATGTTCACCTAATTCATTAGGCCTTTCAACAAAATTCAATGCATCAAAAAAAGTTTGTATTTTTTCCTTGAGAACCGAATCAAAAGGACCCAAAATACTGTCTTCATCATTCTCATTGAAAATCTTCAAATATTCAGGTATTCACTGTGCAAGCATCAGGTTTGTGGATGTATTACTTAACTTCATTAAACGTTCTGTATAAAGTCTTATGACTCAATTTCTAATGGTAGAATAAATTTCTGCCGAACCGGAACTGTCGTTAGCTTTCTTGAAGATACATGTCAGGTTTTATTTTTTTTTTTCTTCAGCGTGAATGTCCTCGCCGAATGTTCTATTTATTTAGTGACCAATTTTTTTGCGTCTTCTTTTTTTACACATGAGCTTGTGAGTTTTTAATCATCAATTTTTTTTAAATTCAGTTACATCCTCTAACATTTTAGTTACATCTTCGATTCTTTTTCTGATTTCTTCACTGAAATGAGACTGAATTACACGGAAGGTTTTTTTTCAAACTACAATGTTCACCTAATTCAGTAGGCCTTTCAACAAAGTTCAATGCATCAAATAAAGTTTATATTTTTCCTTTGAGAACCGAATTAATAGGACCCAAAATACTGTCTTCAACATTCTCATTGAAAATCTTCAAATATTCAGGTATTCTCTGTGCAAGCATCAGGTTTGTGGATGAATTACTTAATTTCATTGAACTTTCTACAATTTTCATAATGCTCTTAACCGCCATTAGTTTGTGGTGGTGTCTCAGTCGGTTTTGATCTTGTTTGCACTTTAGATGTTGCCATTGTGATTGCTTATTTATTTATTTTTATTTTATTTTATTAGGAACTTTTACAGATTAATAACATTACATGCATTAAAGAAAACAATTATAATAATTAGGTTATAATCCAATAACAAATGTTCACATCATGGCCAAATAGTAAATAAAAAAGTCAATAAATATTAACTTCTTTTTCTCCTTTTTTGCCTAATATTATAAAGATAGGAACTAGATAAACTGTCTAAGCATAATCTAGATATACTGTCTAATATTGTGTAATATATAAAAGATACAGATAAGATAAGAATAAAAAAACAAGAAAAGAAGAAAAAAATAATATATCCATACATAATAATAATAATAATGAAAACTGAGATACACCAGACGTAGGGTCGAGAAATAATATATACATTAATAAAAACATATGAAATAAAACAAGTAAAAGTAAAATAAAAGTAAAATGATAATACTCACAAAAAAAGAAAATAGTAAAATATAGTGTACGCATATATAGACACATACGTATTACATTCTTTTTAAATTTCAAATACAAAAAATACATGAAAAAAGTACGGTATCAATTTTTTTGTTTAGTTACAATTACAATTATTAATGATTTGTTCATTACAGAGCTCCTTTAACTATATGTTTGAAAGAGCTTAAAGTACACGACAAGATATCAGCATCGATACATTTTTTTTATAATGATTGCAAGTTCTCAATACGAAAGAATTTTGCCTGAGACTATTTGAAGCAATTTCGACATGAAACAATGTCTTGTCTCTAGTTTTCTTACTCGGGACTCTAATATTGATTGATGACAAAAGAGATGGACAGTTGATATGACCATTGTGTAAGTAAGTCATATCCGTAATGTCTCTCCCACTTTTTAGAGTTTTGAGTCTTTAATGTTTTATAGAACTGTCCATGTCATAATAACGCACATGTCTCTTGAAGTTCAGGTGGTGTACAAATTTTCTTTTCACAGCTTCTATGCGCTTTGAGTATATATTATACAGAGGATTCCATATAGGAGAGGCATACTCAAGATTACTGCGAACATAGGAGTAATATAATATCTTGAGGGTTTGGATATTGGTAAACTCTTTTCCAATACGGGAAAGAAATCCTAACATTCCCAAGGATTTCATCAAGGAATTATATTAACATGTGCTTTAAATGAAAGTTTGTTTTCAATGAGAACACCGAGGTCTCGAATTTGATTGAGTTTTTTAAGCACTTGACTGTTAGTGATACGGTAATCATGTTTGATTGTTTTTTTTGTTTTTTGTGAAGGTTATTACATAACATTTGGCTATATTCATGTGGAGATAGTTAACATTACAATAATTATTAAGTGTATTAAGATCTTCTTGAAGTTTATAGCAATCAGTTATAGAGTTGATAGAAAGAAATATTTTTAAATCATCAGCAAAGAGTAAAACTTTAGCATGTTTAAAGCATTTTACAATGTCATTGATAAATATAGTTAAAAGCAAGGGTCCCATGTGAGACCCTTGGGGGACACCTGAAGGGACATTGACAATTTCAGAATTAAAACCATTCACTGCTATTAACTGGAGACTAGCCATCGGTATAAATCACCATGTATACCCAAAGCTAATAGTTTTGATAACAGTAGATTATGGTCAATTTTGTCGAATACTTTAGAGAAATCTGTATATATTTTATCCACTTGGATTCGTTTATCCATTGATTTTGAAACGAATTCAGTAAATGCTGCAAAATTGGACACAGTTGATCTTTTTTTCATAAAGCCGTGTTGATTTTCAGTTATTACTGACTGAACACAGTCATATAGTTGCTCATGAAGAATTTTAAAAAAAATCTTACTAAAGATCGACAATTTTGATATAGGACGATAGTTCTGAACGTCGTTCTTAGATCCGGATTTGAATATTGGCGTAATTAGAGCGCATTTCCATCGATCTGGAAAGACGCCTCCTTTAAAGATGATTGAAAAAGCAGTACTAGAGGCAATGATATTTCCTTAACGCATATTTTTATAAAATAAGATGGTATTTTATCACATCCTTCGCCCAATGACCAAGAGATATTATTAATTATTTTTTCTATTTATTCCTTATAAACGGAAATAGAAGAAATGTTTATACTATTGTCTGCTCTGGGATTATTAGTTAATGCCTTGGGAGATACATTATTATTATAGGTAGAGGCGAAGTATTTTGAAAATATGTTACATACGGTCAGTGGTTGAGTGGACATAGCGCTTGGGTCCTACCCGGGCGTCGAATGTTCGATTCCTCGGCTGGCTAAGTCCTCCATCACAACACAAGCAACATTTTCGGCTTTCTGTAGTGGTAGTAGGAGATTTTCAAACATTGTTGGGTTATTCGTAACCCGGGAATGTTTGTCTTTCTTTAAAAAAAAAAAATATATATATATATATATATATATTTTTTTTTAAAGAAAGACAAACATTCCCGAAAGTATATATATATATATATAGTTAAAGGATTGTTAGCAGTTACATTCAATAGTTTCATCGTATTGGGTAGCCCTAAACTATTTCTTTTACTTTTAACATAGGACCAGAAATTCTTTGGGTCATGAGATATTTTGAGTTCAGCATTTAATATAAATTATCTATGACATTCCTTAGAAACTTTTTTTTTGTCTCGTTCGCAGAATACAGAATTCTTAATAATCCAAAGGATTAGACCATTTTTTCCACTTTTTAAATATTTTGTATTTTTCCTTAGTCAATTTCATTAAAGCCGGGCTATACCAGTAAGGATATAAGTTATTGATCTGAACTTTTTTGGATGGAAGGTTAGTTTGGATAATTTCATGTAAAATATCATAAAAAACGGTTAATTGCTCTATTGTTTGATAAATTTAAAAATTGGTTGATAAATTATGGTTTAATAAGATTAAAGTTATTGCTTATTTTTAATTAGTAATAGCGCCTGAATTTGAATGATCTGCAAATCTCGAGTCACTTAATTCACAATGATTTAAATAATATTGCAGAAAATAAAACGAAAACAAAAAAAAAAGGATTTATTTTGTATCACTAGGATTCGAACCGTGGGCTTTCGGATCTCTACGCCGATGCGCTCACCACTGTGCTATCCACCACATATGGGGTAGTGGGAATTAAGTGTAATTTAAATTGTCTTCGCACAGGTATGTTTCGGTGATTAGAATTTATAGAAGGCAGATTTGTCTTGACACTTTGACACTTCACAGTTGTAGATTTCAACAATAAACTTGTATTCTCTGTAAAAAAGAGCGTTAAGATTTCAATAACTTCGAATAATCTCTATACAGTCTATACCGATCTTTGGGAACACGTTTATCGATGAATTTTATGATTATTGAGTTATGTATAGGCTTTAAATTTTGTGTATTTTGAGGAGCGATTTTTGAGATGCACTCTGTGGGCCTTTGGATTTGAACGCGACCAACTTGGACTTGTGCTGGCTTTCAGACATTATTAAAAACTTAATATACACGTACAATAAAACAGTTAATGATATTTGGAAGAAACACGGAATCTACGAGACCACTATGTAGAAATTCGATATAAAAGAACGATCAAAGAATTGTTATGAGTTATGATTGTTATAATTGTTATAGTTATTTGAGTTATGTATAGGCTTTAAATTTTGTGTATTTTTGAGGAGCGATTTTTAAGATGCACTCTGTGGCCCTTTGGATTTGAACGCGACCAACCTGGACTTGTGCTGGCTTTCAGACATTATTAAAAACTTAATATACACGTACAATAAAACAGTTAATGATATTTGGAAGAAACACGGAATCTACGAGACCACTATGTAGAAATTCGATATAAAAGAACGATCAAAGAATTGTTATGAGTTATGATTGTTATAATTGTTATAGTTATTTGAGTTATGTATAGGCTTTAAATTTTGTGTATTTTTGAGGAGCGATTTTTAAGATGCACTCTGTGGCCCTTTGGATTTGAACGCGACCAACCTGGACTTGTGCTGGCTTTCAGACATTATTAAAAACTTAATATACACGTACAATAAAACAGTTAATGATATTTGGAAGAAACACGGAATCTACGAGACCACTATGTAGAAATTCGATACTACAATAAAACAGTTAATGATATTTGGAAGAAACACGGAATCAACGAGACCACTATGTAGAAATTCGATACTACAATAAAACAGTTAATAATATTTGGAAGAAACACGGAATCAACGAGACCACTATGTAGAAATTCGATACTACAATAAAACAGTTAATAATATTTGGAAGAAACACGGAATCAACGAGACCACTATGTAGAAATTCGATACTACAATAAAACAGTTAATAATATTTGGAAGAAACACGGAATCAACGAGACCACTATGTAGAAATTCGATACTACAATAAAACAGTTAATGATATTTGGAAGAAACACGGAATCAACGGGACCACTATGTAGAAATTCGATATAAAAGAACGATTAAAGAATTGTTATGAGTTATGATTGTTATAATTGTTATAGTTATTTGAGTTATGTATAGGCTTTAAATTTTGTGTATTTTTGAGGAGCGATTTTAAAGATGCACTCTGTGGCCCTTTGGATTTGAACGCGACCAACCTGGACTTGTGCTGGCTTTCAGACATTATTAAAAACTTAATATACACGTACAATAAAACAGTTAATGATATTTGGAAGAAACACGGAATCTACGAGACCACTATGTAGAAATTCGATATAAAAGAACGATCAAAGAATTGTTATGAGTTATGATTGTTATAATTGTTATAGTTATTTGAGTTATGTATAGGCTTTAAATTTTGTGTATTTTTGAGGAGCGATTTTTAAGATGCACTCTGTGGCCCTTTGGATTTGAACGCGACCAACCTGGACTTGTGCTGGCTTTCAGACATTATTAAAAACTTAATATACACGTACAATAAAACAGTTAATGATATTTGGAAGAAACACGGAATCTACGAGACCACTATGTAGAAATTCGATACTACAATAAAACAGTTAATGATATTTGGAAGAAACACGGAATCAACGAGACCACTATGTAGAAATTCGATACTACAATAAAACAGTTAATAATATTTGGAAGAAACACGGAATCAACGAGACCACTATGTAGAAATTCGATACTACAATAAAACAGTTAATAATATTTGGAAGAAACACGGAATCAACGAGACCACTATGTAGAAATTCGATACTACAATAAAACAGTTAATGATATTTGGAAGAAACACGGAATCAACGGGACCACTATGTAGAAATTCGATATAAAAGAACGATTAAAGAATTGTTATGAGTTATGATTGTTATAATTGTTATAGTTATTTGAGTTATGTATAGGCTTTAAATTTTGTGTATTTTTGAGGAGCGATTTTTAAGATGCACTCTGTGGCCCTTTGGATTTGAACGCGACCAACCTGGACTTGTGCTGGCTTTCAGACATTATTAAAAACTTAATATACACGTACAATAAAACAGTTAATGATATTTGGAAGAAACACGGAATCTACGAGACCACTATGTAGAAATTCGATACTACAATAAAACAGTTAATGATATTTGGAAGAAACACGGAATCAACGAGACCACTATGTAGAAATTCGATACTACAATAAAACAGTTAATAATATTTGGAAGAAACACGGAATCAACGAGACCACTATGTAGAAATTCGATACTACAATAAAACAGTTAATAATATTTGGAAGAAACACGGAATCAACGAGACCACTATGTAGAAAATCGATACTACAATAAAACAGTTAATGATATTTGGAAGAAACACGGAATCAACGGGACCACTATGTAGAAATTCGATATAAAAGAACGATCAAAGAATTGTTATGAGTTATGATTGTTATAATTGTTATAGTTATTTGAGTTATGTATAGGCTTTAAATTTTGTGTATTTTTGAGGAGCGATTTTTAAGATGCACTCTGTGGCCCTTTGGATTTGAACGCGACCAACCTGGACTTGTGCTGGCTTTCAGACATTATTAAAAACTTAATATACACGTACAATAAAACAGTTAATGATATTTGGAAGAAACACGGAATCAACGAGACCACTATGTAGAAATTCTATATAAAAGAACGATCAAAGAATTGTTATGAGTTATGATTGTTATAATTGTTATAGTTATTTGAGTTATGTATAGGCTTTAAATTTTGTGAATTTTTGTGGAGCGATTTTTGAGATGCACTCTGTGGGCCTTTGGATTTGAACGCGACCAACCTGGACTTGTGCTGGCTTTCAGACATTATTAAAAACTTAATATACACGTACAATAAAACAGTTAATGATATTTGGAAGAAACTCGGAATCAACGAGACCACTATGTAGAAATTCGATATAAAAGAATGGTCAAAGAATTGTCGATGACCTTCGATGCTACAATTCACTATAAATCTAGATAATATATAATAGTAGATAATATGTTTCAACCATCGACCTATCGATAAAGGTTTCAACACAAGATTAACACATTACGAATCTAAAACATGTATAATTAAGTTTGGTTTGAATCTACCTCACTTAGCTTCAATGGAAAAAAAATCTTGTGTATTCCTATTATACTAGCTTATGCCCATTGCAAATGCAACTAACGGGTTAAAACTAATTTGACTTACTTACTAACAGAAAAAAAATATATTTCATAGTAAGCGGGTAGGTACCTACGGTTAAACATACAAATATATATAAAGCCACCCACAGGGCCTAGCAGCAAAAACCTGCCATACGTTAGTATATAGACACCATTGTAGGCATGCACACATCAAATCCCCAAAGTTTCATCGCAATCGGATGAACGGTTTAGCAATGCGTAATTTCAAAATGCCAGAGCTCACTTTTGTATACAGAAACCGTCGTGGGCATGCACACATTAAATCTACAAATTTTCATCGCAATCGGATGAATGGTTTAGCAACGCTTAGCGGTTAAACACAAAACTATGTATAAAGCCGCCCGCAGGACCTAGCAGCAAAAACCTGCCATACGTTAGTAAATAAACACCATTGTAGACATGCATACATCAAATCCCCAAAGTTTCATCGCAATCGTATGAATGGTTTAGCAATGCGTAATTTCATGATGCCAGAGCTCACTTTTGTATACAAAAACCGTCGTGGGTATGCACACATCAAATCTTCAAATTTTCATCGCAATCGGATGAAAGGTTTAGCAACGCTTAGCGGTTAAACATACAAATACATATAAAGCCGGCCGCAGGGCCTAGCAGCAAAAACATGTCATACGTTAGTATATAGACATCATTTTAGGCATGCACACATCAAATCCCCAAATTTTCATCGCAATCGGATGAACGGTTCAGCAATGCGTAATTTCATTATGCCAGAGCTCACCATTGTATGCAGAAACCATCGCGAGCATGCGCACATCAAATCCCCAAAGTTTCATCGCAATCGGATAAATGGTTTAGCAACGCATAGCGGACATACATACATACTTACTTGCAAATATTTTTTTGATTTTTATACATATAGAAGATAGCTGGTATCCGGCATGCGTTGCTATACCATTTAATAAAGAAAATGTTTCTACCTGCGTGTCTTTTCTCATTTGTTCCAATCCCCTTCCCCCCCCCCCCATTTTCCTCACCAGCGTCCGCTTCCCCTTTCCCCCACTTCACTCCTACGCTTCTCCGTCTCGTAAACCCCCTCCCGAGTTCCCCTCCCCCCTCCCAGGTTCCCCCTTCCTGTTTCCACCCCCCTGCCTCATTACATTCACTAATTCTCGGTACATTAAGTTTTCAAACAGCTCGCGCGCCACCTATTCAACTTTTTTTTACAAATTTCGTCAAGCCAGAACTCACCAGTAGTTTTATACAAACCTTGAACTAACAATAACGAACACAACAAAAAAAGAATTTTTCAATTTGTTGCAGTCCTTCAGAAGTTATGAGCGTACGTACATTTTCATACAAATTTTATAATTACAGAACTCACCAGTAGTTTTACTGCTTAAAAATAAGCGCTATATTAATTTAATACTTAAAAAATATCCCGTTCAACTTTGAGTAATTTCATTGTAAAATTAGAAAACTAATACTTATGCAATATCGTCGGATGATATCGAGTGTTTGTGTGCAGGTAGGAACCTACTTATATTCTGAGTATAGGTACTTGCATACATACGTAAAAAAGAACTCATATTTAGGCTGGGTTGTTTAACGAAATTAAAAATTCTTCAATTTTTCAAGTCAATTTTAACGTTCTGTAAAAGTTCGGTTCGAATTCTATTCAAGTTCTGTAATTATTTCAGTTTAATGATGCAACTGGCATTTACTGATAAAAAAACAGAACTTACACAGAAAGTGAAAATAAACTTTAAAAAATTGTTAAATTATTCAGTATCGGTGAAACAACATTACCTTAGTAAATTAAATTGCATCAAAAACCTAAATAATTGTCCAACTACCCATTCCGGCAGGTACCGGCGCATTTCCTTACAAAATTCCGGCAATGTTTTTGCTTTTCTCATCATATTTTCAATACTACCGAGATAAGTAGGTACCTACCCTGAATTAATAACATTTCAATGTACTGGCCGGTAAATATCCACCCTACTGAAGTGAATCTATGGACACCAATTTTCTTGTTTTTTTTGGAAAATTTTATAGGTTTTTCGGCGACCCTGAAATTTTTTACATGGAACTAACACAAAATTTTGGTCTTAAAAGTTGCCTAATATTGCCGGGTACCGTATTTTTCAAAAACATCCAAGCTGGAATCGTTTTTCCGGCCGCAATGCCGTTTCCCGAAAAACAACAACCCAAACCGCTGAGAGATCCGTTTTCTTTTGACATTTCAATTTGCTGTTGAAGCGCGGGTAAATCTAGCGCTTTTGTATTAGGTACTTACCTAATTTATCATACACAGACAGATAATATTCCATAATTATATTTTTTAAACAGGCAAGACCGATGCACAAATTTGCACAATTCCTGCTTAAATTAAGGCCCTGCCGAATCACACAAATTGAAATCCGCCATTAAAAAAAAAAATTCTTCATACAAAACCTATTAGGGCGGGGTCTGCTTTTTTTTAAGGTGGTAGTGGCTTTTAACGCCATCACGACTCCATCTTCAGTGTTGCAAAGTTCGAGAAAAATTATAAAATTTTAATATACCAGCCAATTTTACGGGCTGCAAACGATTTGCATTTATCGATGAAAGCGAATTTTTCGCAAATGTCAGAAAAATGTCGAATTTGAATGCAATATTGTGAAACATTTTCAAGGGGGAGCTAAACATGTTTTGGTTTTAAAAGTTTCTAAAACTTGTATTGTTTATGTTTATTAAAAAACATCTCCGCCGGAAGGTGTACTTTTAACGCAATCTTTAATTCCGTAATGCCCCTATAAAATGTCAATTTTTCTAAAGAACTTTCTCGAAGCCGTTTAATTAATTAGAATAAATTCCTAGCGAAATCAGTTTTGTATGGGAAACTGACTTTTTTTTACTTCCCTTCTCGATCCGACGTTTTTAAAGGGGCGAACCTGTCGGCGGAAAATATAACCTAGCCGAATTGAGTGATTTTATGAGTAGTTCCAGTTTTCGCCGCAAATTTATATTATTTTTCGCTCTTAAAATGTATCAGTTCAATTTTATGTGAGTTTCCTGTCTAGTCTATTTTTTTTGTGAAAATCGTGAAGCTAGCGTATTTATTTAAATTCAGACGAAGCTGCCATTTCGAACGGATGAAAATAGAACTACAACAGTATTCGATAGACATTTGATTTTTTCTAATGTGAATAATCCATACTTGTATTCCGCACCGCTAGAAGTCTCCCGTAAAGTTTTGGCAAACATATTGATAACGATGAAAAATGTTTCCCCTAACAAAAAAGAAACAAAAGCTAGTGGCTGGAAAATAATCGACTCTTCGAAGGATTGTGAACTTTGAAGCGTTCCAAAATAGCGAGCGCTAATGTCCATTCTCGCGTGTCAGCCGAAGGGACAATTCTAGACTTCGAGCCAAAGTGAACCTTGAGGTTGGTGAAACGCGAGGGGCGGTGAGGTCGATTTTCGCATCAAGGAAAAAGTGAGTTTTTTGAAAAACCAAGCAATACTATATAACTAGAAGATTGCCCGTTGCAAAGCAACTAACGGGTTAAAACTAACTTGACTTACTTACTAACAGAAAAAAATATATATTTCATAGTAAGCGGGTATGTACCTGTTAAACATACAAATATATATAAAGCCACCCACAGGGCCTAGCAGCAAAAATCTGCCATACGTTAGTATATAGACACCATTGTAGGCATGCGCACATCAAATCTCCAAAGTTTCATCGCAATCGGATGAACGGTTAAGCAATGCGTAATTTCATGATGCCAGAGCTCACTTTTGTATACAGTAACCGTCGTGGGCATGCACACATCAAATCTACAATTTTTTATCGCAATCGGATGAATGGTTTAGCAACGCTTAGCGGTTAAACACACAATTATGTATAAAGCCGCCCGCAGGACCTAGCAGCAAAAAGCTGCCACACTACATACACTAATTCCCGGTACATTTAGTTTTCAAACAGCTCGTGCGCCACCTATTAAATTTTTTTATACAAATTTCGTGAAGCCAGAACTCACCAGTAGTTTTATACAAACCTTGTATTAACAATAACGAACACAACAAAAAAAGAATTTTTCAATTTGTTGCAGTCCTTCAGAAGTTATGAGCGTACGTACATTTTCATAAAAATTTTATAATGCCAGAACTCACCAGTAGTTTTACTGCTTAAAAAAAGCGCTATTCGAATTTAATACTTTAAAAAAATTTCCCGTTCAACTTCGAGTAATTTCTGTAAAAGTTCGGTTCGAATTCTATTCAAGTTCTATAGATATTTTTGTATTATGATGCAACTGGCATTTACTGATAAAAAAAAATAGAACTTACACAGAACGTGAAAATGAACTTAAAAAAATTGTTAAATTATTCAGTATCGGTGAAACAACATTACCTTAGTAAATTAAATTGCATTAAAACCTAAATAATTGTCTAACTACCCATTCCGGTAGGTACCGGCGCTTTTCCTTACAAAATTCCGGCAATGGTTTTGCTTTTTTATCATATTTGCAATACTACCGAGATAAGTAGGTACCTACCCTGAATTAATAACATTTTGTACTGGCCGATAAAAATCTACCCTTCAGAAGTGAATCTATGGACACGTATTTTCTTGTTTTTTTTGGAAAATTTTATAGGTTTTTCGGCGACCCTGAACTTTTTTACATGGGACAGACACCTCATATTGGTATCAAAAGACGCGGAATGTTTTCGGGTACCGAATTTTTCAAAAACATCTAAGCCGGAATCGTTTTTCCGGCCGCAATGCCGTTTCCCGAAAAACAACAACCCAAACCGCTGAGAGATCCGTTTTGTTTTGACATGTAAGAATCCTGACCTAACTCAACATTCGTAGCAATTTCTTTTGCATTGAAACTAATGGCCAAAATGACATTTTTTTTTTGAAGTACACCTGTCGGCAGGAAATATAACTGAGCCGAATTGAGTACTTTTATTTGAGGTTCCAGTTTTAGCCGCTGATTCGCCATAGTTTTTCGTCAATAAATCGCTAGCAAAAATGTAGGCAACAAAAATGCTCAATTTTTCAAAGTACTGAAAAGAGCATTTGTTTTTGCATGGAAATTGAGGCCTATTTTGCGTCTTTTTTTTTTGAGACGCGACACCTGGCGGCGGGAACTATAACTGAGCCGAATTGGGCGATTTAATGAGAAGTTCTAGTTTTCGCCACCGTTTTGTATGAGACAAAAAAACGCTAGCGGCGCTTTTTTGTCGAAAAAAAATTACTACCAGTTTCGTGTCTGAAAGTGAATTTGATCCAAAACGAACCTTGAGGTTGGTGAAAATTAAGGGGCGGTGCGGTCGATTTTCGCCTGCAAAAAAAAGTGAGTTTTGAATCGAAACCAGACAATACTATATATATATACCTAATACAATACAAACTAAAGCTGTGGTTAACATGGCATAGCAGGGGTGCGAGTGGCGAGTATTCCATACTTTCAAAATTATCGTCACGGCTAAGTAGTGTTATAGTGGTCTACGGAGACGTCACGGTGCGGTATGTGACAGAGATGCAAAAAAATGACGACTATTTTCCTTTCAGAAAAACAGACCTAGGTACATTGTGTATCTCATCTTTTGAAAGATCTGCAGCATTATTGTGACAAGGAACGTATGTGTTTTGCCTTTGTTATGCCATCCCTGTACCTGTACCGTAATCGTAGATCGTTATGGTTATAATAAAAGCGCTCCTTGGTTGAAAATTAAAATTTCAATGGAATAAGAACTTTTGCTTCCAAGTTCAATTAATATCCAAACATTTTATTTTCTGAATAAATTGTGAAATTTATATTCTATCTATCTATCTTCTATATATAAATAAAAATCAATTGGTGTTCGTTTGTCTCGCTGACACTCGCGAACGGCTGGGCCGATTTAGCTGATTTTGGTTTTGAAATCTTTGTCGTAGTCCAGGGAAGCTTTAAAAGGTGAGAAAATATGTAAAAATTGCGAGGAAGATGGTAAAAACAACAATTTCATTTTCCCATATAAACTGTTCAGAATAATGTTTTTTTTAAATTAGGCTATTCACCCTAAAAGAGTGCTTTGTTGGCGTCGTAGTTAATACCTATCTCTAAAAATGAATCACGAATTGTATGTATGCACTTAACTTCCGAACGACTGCACCAAATTGGATAATTGTTTATGTATAAAACTAATACGTTTGCATCAAAATAATTGATGCAAACGGCAGCGAAAGCACCTGGAATCCAATTTTCGCGAGGAATAGCCTGAAATTTGAAGATGGTAACTGCACCTTCCTTCTTCGGAGAACTGGCGTAATTCGCTTTGCATCCCGGAACACATCGATTATAAGGCACCTGAAAATAATATCCACTAATAAATATATTACGTATTTTCAAAACAAATTAACAATCGAGTTGAAACGAAATGTCATTTCCAAGTGGCTACTAAAAACGTCGCGGCTTATGGATTAATTACCCTATTATTCTCTGAATTGCCTCAGAAAGCTCTACGCATGTTATTACATAGTAGTATTATCTAGATTATATTATATTATCTAGTAAATTACAGAATTTCTAATGATAATCGGTACAGCTCCAAAGCTAAGCATCATCTGCCACTATGAAAAATTGTTGAAAGCATTAATACTACGTTAAAATCGTAAATATATTTTAAATATCTTACCTTAACGATCGTATATCACCACCAACGTATTGTTTTACAAAATAAAGTATAAAAATTGCAGAAATATGATAAAAAAATGTTAAATAACTTCTTCAATCAGTTGCACACACTCTTCTGACGACTACAACATCCTAACATACTGGCACATAGAAAAAAGTTTTCACGAAGTCCCAAAATAGGACTCTTTGAATGTCAGTTAATGTCAGTACCTACAGCACGGCCTGTAAATAAAGATGGCGGTGACGAAACCCATCCAGCGAGACACGCGGACATCTGAACGCAATTTGCGTTTGCAACTCCCACGTCACTCGGCTCTATGAGATTCTCGCAAACATTATGACAAAATACATATATTATTTTGAACGCTCGCTCATTGTCTTCGTCAAATAAAGCTTTCGTGAATCCACATAAAAAACTTTAATAAAAAATAAAACGTGCGCATTTGTAATTATTTGTGGATAAAATTATTCGCAGTTTAAATAGCTATTCGCAGAACAAGAATACAAACAAAATGTCCGTTGCAAATTTTAGAGTCAAACAATAAATAAATAATCCTTATGACTGGAAATATAAAAAAGTATTATTTTTAATATCGGCATTTTAATGTGTAATGTCATATTATTAGGATTGTTGAGAATCGACTTCACTTCTTACCTGTGTGGATTCTCTGGTGAGCTTTCAAGTGCGAGCTCTTAGTATAGACATAGGGTGTAGACCTTCTATAGAGCACACCCTGGAAACGAGAAAATATAGTATTAAATATAAGAATACAGCAACAAACAGGCAAATAGACCTGTAAACGAATAGGGACACTTTATTTAGTATGTTTGTTCTCATGTACAGGGGAAATATCCTTTCTTCGGCAGATACGCTACTTTACAAACTTTAAATTTAATCAAATTTAATAGCTACCTCATGTTATTACTAAGTTCTGCAAGAATTTAACTTGTTATTATTATGATAGCTGTTTCGGCGTTCAAGGACATTACCAAACTATGTTTAACATTGAGACGACTTATTTATTTGTCAATTTTGCGAGGCACTTACCGATAACATTAGCCTTTTCATCCCTTAAATATAGCAGGTATATATAATGACGCGAATGCGATTTATGTCAATGACCTTGGATGCTGAAACAGCTATCACACTAATAAAAACTAAAATTAGTACTGAACATATTAAATTAAAAATAATCTTATTCTATTATGAAATACCTACTAAAATTCTACCTCTAATACCTACTGAAGATATTTAAAAAAAAATGGATGAGTTTGAATTTGAACAATTCATCAAATTTAAAGTTCTCTGAATGTTGTATTCGAGTTCTGATATTATTTGAACATGGGGTGGTTGTTGCACATTATTTGGATAATAACGAAACTTGAATATTATCTATGAAATTTGAACAAATTCTGTAAATCAACGTTTCACAGTTGATAATTGGTTACTAACGCCCCTAGCGGGTACCAGGAGTTAAAATTCATCAAGTTAGTAATATCTAGATCCTAACTAATAAATGCAGTATACAACTTCTGAACTAAGGTATCTTTTATTACGCTCACTAGCTGTGGTACCCAGCTTCGTTCAGGGAGTTCGAACCCACGACGACGGATCTTGCTTTATAAACCCCTACCAATGGGTAGCCTCACCCATACAAAAAAGGCTTCGAATGGTCCAAAATGATCTGGGATATTCCGTGATGTTCTGGAAAAATATGGAATTGTCTCGAATACTCTCGAATGTTCTGAACTGTTCAAAAAATTTATGGAGGGTGAATCTTTCAACCCTTTTACCTTCGAAAGCACGCCCTTCGGGTAAAAACGGGAACCTTCTTAATTGATGGGATATGGCTACCACACCATATAAATCCTTTGATCGTACCGGGACTCATTTCTGAGTTTTAGCGGCACCACATTGATCACTTTCTTTTATAATATATATTGATTACACAGCTGCCAAAGGATGAGTTCTACACTATTATTGAAAAGGATGACATGTAATATTCATATCTATGAAGTCGCAGTGGTGCACCCGTCGCTTTTCCATCTCGGGGTTGTTCCTGTGGTTGAACTTTAGCCCGTGCGAGTGCGAGTGCGGGTACGGTTGCAGGTGCGGTTGTGGGTGCGGTTGCGGTTGAGGGCAGCAGGTGGCGCGGCGCGGGGTAGGGCGGTGGGGGAGTCCAGCGGGAGCAACACTGTGAACAAAAACAAAAGGGAAATCTTCATTACTTTCAGAATGGTAGAAACTGTCAGTATCGCCCTGGTGAAAGACTATCCACTACTCAGAATCGAAACTTTTTCCGTCTTTCGTTTCCGTAGAAATATTATTATTCTTCAAAATATCATATTAGTAAAAAATATACCGTCAAATATTATAATTTTACGGTTACGATTTATGATTTGAGATTTTCGCGGCCAAAAATATTATCGTGATTTATTTTTGGGGTATTACGCCGTGTTGAGCTACCTCCTTATTTAGCCGACATTTCGGGCAGATGTGTTCATTGCACATACGCTCTGATGATGGACACTGGACACTGAAATGCTGTCCGAAATAATGACAGAAGAAGGTAGCGCAACGATTAGTGTATATAACATGTATAATATATTATTTTAATATGTAGGATGTACATAGGTAGGTACCATGAAGATAAAACTTGGCGTATTTAAGTACCTACTTTTTCGTAGTCAATCCATATTTAATCCTTTCTCTCTTTTCTTTTAAAAATAATTTTTCCGTGGTATAATAACAATAAACTTAGTGCATAAAGTGCAAATTAGTAATCAGTATATTTTCTTGATTTATTAATCGCAGTGGTATCACGTCCTGCCATTTTTCCCAAGAAAACTTTATGTATCACTATTTGTCAATTCAATTGCGATAAGGAGCACGCCGTATCTTAGACAGGTAATCATGCAAACATTATTTACACTACTCGGCTATGTCTAAATGTAAATTAGCATAATATCATAAGTTAGAAGACAGGACTGACACGCGCCGTCATACTTCAACGTATCGCAACATCAAAGTAAAGAGACTCTTGCATACATTTTCAAAGGTTCCATGAAAAAACGGCGAAGAAACAAAAAACAATTTTAACGTAACGTAATCCAAACTTTTTTTTACTACTTCAATATTTGCAAATTCATTTTGTAACGTCATTTGAATTAAATTTTTTAAAATCACTCTGTAAAACACTACTAATTTAATTAAAATTATCAACATGTTTCAAAACCAATGATTTATTCGTCAGGATAAAATAATATTAACAAAAGACAAACAAGTATAGACCAACCTGTCTGAAGTATTTAATTTTTTAATAGCAATGTAGACAGATTAAGTGTGGGTTTTATAAACGCCACCATATAAATGGATTAAGTTGTACAATTTGGTATTTAACTGAACACTATCCAAAGTTTATTCAGAATTTACCGATTTAGAAGGGAAAAACATTAAAAGTTTTTTTTTTAAATATTGTTGCGGCTTTGAAAGCACGAACCGAAAAGACACTTGACACAGCCACACAACAATTTGAAGTCGTGAGTTGAGAGGGAAGATGTATAAAAAATGTCTTTTCGTTCTCAATTTTTTTAATGTCCCTTTCCCTGTCTCATCATTCACCCAAAAAGCCACTATTGTAGCAACAATATAAAAATTAAATAAAAAAATTATTTTGTACCATTTGGTATACAAGTATAAGTCACTTCAAAAGTTTACACAATATGGTTGCTTCGATAGCTTCCCCTCACCATAGATTTGGTTTTAATTTCAAAAGCTTTTCAGGATCACGTTTAAAAATATGACTTAAAAAGTTAAATGAATATAACTATATTTTAAAAATCTCATCATGCAAGCGGCTCATGGCAAAAATGCGAGGATGATTTTTTTTCCTAACGCGAGAATGGGTTCCATTAGTGTCTGTCAGAGGAGAGCTATTTAACCAAGTAATTTGATGTTAAATGTTGGATTAGTTATGCGGAATGCAAATAATGCTTGAATTAAATGCACGAAAACACAATATAATATACACTAATTACCTTCTCGATGAACTAAACAGAAATTATATTCTTGTGATGTGATTAAAGAAGCCATCTTGTTTTCATGGGAACGAGGATTATGTAATAGTATCTAATACCTAAAGTTGGAGAAGATAATTCCTTGAAAGCTCATACATAAAATGTATAGATACATACCTACTTTGATGAACTAACTTATTTTTAAATCACTTTATTTATATCACAATGATTTACACAGTTCGTGTTCGCGATAAGTCAATGAAATATTACTTGTTAATAGCAATTTGTCCATAACTATTTCCTGCCAGCAGATATTTTTAATATATGCCATATAAAAGGTTTGAGAAAGAACTTTGTTATAAAATTATTTATCCAACATTTTAGGGTCGCTTTATTGTGGATGACTCCGAAAGTTGGCATCAAATTAGTGGTTGTAATTACATGAAATATTTTTCGATTTTTAGTTCCGTATAGACACGTTAATAAAAATAAGTGAAAAAAAAGTTGGAAAAGTCACACATATTTAGTACAAATATATAAAATTGAAAAATATAAGTTAAAATAAATCAGTTATAATGCTCACTTCATCTCACAAGCTATTTATTTACAGTTATACACAGAATAGATCATCTTCATCATTTTGTGACAATATACTATCGTCATCACTACTTGGTTCAACTACAGAATCGTTCCCCGTAGTCGTATTAGGGTCTAGCAGTATTTCTATGGGAATTGTTTCCACTGTCTTGTTTATTTTTCCTAAGGTGGAGATAACTGGATCCGACGAAATCTCACTCGGAGAATCGGTGACGTGCTGCTAAACGTGTATTAAGCGCTCAGCACTGTGATCTAGCAATTCATTGTTGTGATTTCACTTCCGCCGCAGATTCCGTGACCGTTATGAATTCACTTAAAGGGTAACATATTTTCATAGCTCCTTGAACAATTGTAAGAAAGGAAATACCTCTTTATCCTTTTCCCTTATTGGTAACGTCTACGCTTGGTATCTACAAGTGAATGCTTCATCACCACTCAATCAATAACTTTTTGTTTTGGGTTTTATCGGTAAAAGCTTTTCTATACTTCTTTGCTCTGGTCGGCGTACTTATCGTGACTTCTTTCTCATAGTTTGTTTTATGTTTCGCACGCTCAGACGACATATCAAACAACAACGTGGGTCGAACTCTTTTTGTTTTTACTATTTCTGGTAAAGATTTGTAATTATTTTCTTGTAAAGCCTTTCAAGCCATTTTTTAATTATTTTATATTAAGGTGACATAATTTCTGCGACACTTCAACCATCTGGTTATCAATTTACAACAGAATATAGCTATTTCATTAAAAAGTTCTTTTTGATTCAGAAGGTGAAAGACAATGTGTATCTAAGAGGTGTTTTTTCAGGAATTTTACTTTTCCATCAAATTTCTTAACGCCAGAGTTCTTCATAATCAAGTATAATAAGAATCTTGTACGAACAACTTCAGAAATTGTACCTAAAACAAAACACACTGATTATAAGACTAGAACCGTTTTTTTATGAAAATCTACAGTTCTCACTTTCAAGTACTATAATTAAGAAAATGGCGCATGAAAGCAACTTCTTACAATTTAGTCTAGTAGTTAAGATAATAAAGTATTCAAAACAAATTAAAATATGACGGAATCTAGTGGAACTTTTAACTATGTATGTATATGACTCGATGTTCAATTTATTTACTAAAAATATTTCATTCAAATAGGTGTTTGTTTTTATTTAAATTTTTGACCAGTCGTGTGACTTTCTCAATATCGAACAGCTCCGCCTCCTTTTTTCGTTGTTAGTTTTTGGGGTGTTATGCCGTGTTGCGCTACCTCCTTCTATAGCCAACGTTTCGGAAAACGTATCCATCCGTAAGTGTCCATCATCAGGGCAGATCCGGTAGATCCGCATCCTGCTTGCATAACAGGTTATCCAGCTCGCTCGTCTGAAAACACAATAAACAACTTCTTGTTGAGCAACCAAACTTTATTTACTTAATGCCCGTGTAATTTAGCCTCTCAGGTAGACAGCTCGACCGTAGAGGGTCAGAGGGTCAAAATCTAAGAGTATGCTCAAAATATTTCCCTTCTTCAATAAAATTCAAATAATGGAGTATTTCTGATTGTAACCGAAAACTGTATTGGAAAGGTGATGAAATACATTTTCAAAGTTTATAATTATTAGATATAAATAAACATGTCATTTTGAAATATTAATTTTTCTTTTAAAATGGCTCACTTTTTTCTATCTAAAATTACTGATTACGAAAAAAACACATACATAATTAATTAGGCTAATATGTTATAAGGCTGTTTTGACTTTTTTTCCGCGAGGTCCTTCTTGTTGAGCTTGTCCAGCTCTGCCTCCTTGTGACGCGCCGGAATCTTCTCCCGTTTCAGCTTTGCCGACACAAAATTATCCTCCATTATTTTTTTAATTTGGTGAAACGTGATTTATTTTCTATTTTTATATGAATACCACACAAGAGTCCCAACTGCTCCCGTCTGTGGCCAGTGATACTATGGCATCCCCAATCGGGGTATGTTGTGAGGCTGAGGGTAGTGGGGAGGGAAAGGAGATAGGGAAGAGGAAGGTGGGGAAGTACCTGGCTATTCAGGTCCGGTCACCAAACACGGCTAATGCCATTTTAAGCAACGTTTCAATTCTGAATGGTGGTCTTAGACCAGGTCGATACTGAGAGTATCTTCCACTCTGGAACGTGCCGCAAATATACTATATATTATTTTAAATGAATAAATTGTGAAATAACACAAACTAATCAGATAAAATTTATTTGCCACGCCGGGATACGATCCCGCGACCTTCGGTGTGCTAGTCAAGCGCCTTACCGCTGCACTACGCCGCGCCGCCGTGATGGCACTACACAAGCCATTTCGTACGGATATTTAATAATACTTATCATTACATCCAGAATCAAGTTCAATATGACGACGAAACCCATTAATAAGCAATTGCATTCGCTAAAAAGGCGTTTATAAATTGAAACAACGAGCCTTACCAGCAAAACCAGTGTGTACAACTATAACTGCGTTGCCCGTAAGCCCGGTTCTAGTCACAGGTCACAGCGCTCGCGACTCAAACAAATGAAACTTCGAAACTAGCAAATGCTCGCTGAAAATATAAATGGTGCGTTTTCCTAATCCTTGCCTAGGAAATATAATGCTTATCTGTAATAATTTATATTGGGTTTATAATCGGCAAACAAAGACCACAAATGTAGAGTTGATCAAAATCTCGATAAACTACTCTGCAAAATCAGAAATTTGACCTATCGTCAACTCACTTTTTTGTAGTTTCATGTAAACATAATCAATAAAAAATTCTTAGATTTTTTTTTTCAAATTGCGGTTGGAAACTTTGGATTATCTTTGAGGTTTTAACCTGTCTATAGAAACACGTTTATTCTTGCCTTTTACGCTGATGACAAACGTCTTCTCATCGCGTTCTTCCACTTTGTAAGGACCTTCGTAGGGGATTTGAAGGGGCCTGTCTGTTCTAAGAAAGACGTGGGTAGTCATAGATAAGTCTTTATGTACAAAGCATTTCCTTGATCCATGGGCGCTGGCAAGGTGTTGGCTTGATGTTTTCAAATTTTCTCTGCAGTCGACCTACGTAAGTGTCGGGTTCTTCCCTAGATGTTTCGGTGAGGAAATCACAGGGTAATCTTAATGTTCTACCACATGTGAGTTCAGCCGGGGAACATTTTAGGTCTTCGCGAACTGTAGATCTCAATCAGAGTAGTACGAGCGGGAGATTCTTCAACCAGTTCGGGTCACCACTTGCCATAAGAGAGGCTTTTAGTGTACGATGCCATCTCTCTAATAAGCCGTTGGATTGTGGGTGGTATGCTGTGGTCCTTGTATGTTTGATTCCCAATTTCTCCGCCAGTTTCGTTAATAGAAAACTTTCAAATTGGCGACCCTGGTCTGCGGTTATCGTCTCCGGGGTCCCGTGACGAGCTATCCAGTGTTTCATCAGTGCATTTGCGGCGGTACTGATTCAGGCCAGCGGGTGAATCTGTCAATCATTGTCAACAGGTATTGGTATCCGTTGCATGCTGGAAGAAGTCCAACTAAATCAATATGTACGTTGCGAAAGCGGTCTTCTGGTAAGACATAAGCTGATGGTGGAGCTACTGCATGTTTTGAGACTTTCGCTTTTTGGCAAGGGATACAGTTTTTAACGAAATTTTTTATGTCTTTCGCCATGTTGGGCAGAACAAATCTCAACTTCACCGTACTTGTTGTCCCTAGTATGCTTGGATGACAGACATTGTGGCCGCATTCTATCACCTCAGTTCGCACGGTAGTTGGAACAAAAGGTCTGACATGACCAGTTGAGATGTCACACCAAAGTGATCTGTCTGTGCCGGATATCACCATTTGACGTAGAGAGAGGCCGGTGTCAACTTTTGCCTTAATAATTTCGTCGTTTTGACACTGCGCTTCTGCCATCTTCCCATAGTCAGTCGTAGTAGGGCAGTTTATCTCTTCGATTCGAGATAGGGCGTCCGCCACTATATTCTGAAGTCCAGAGATATGCCTGATATCAGTTGAGAACTGTGCGATGAAATCCAGTTGTCTTTCCTGACGTGGAGAGCTAGAGGCTCGTTTCTTGCAAAAGGCGAAGGTGGTCGGCTTGTGGTCAGTATATATTATAAAATTTGGTCCTTTAACGTTATTTATTTACAAAAATCCAGATCCCTGGTAATAGCGTGCATAAAGCGTTGGAAACTCTGTGCCGCGTTGGATAAACCAAATTGCATGGAAGTAAATTCATACAATCCAAACGGTGTGATGATAGCCGTTTTTAATATGTCCTCGGGTTTTACAGGTACCTTCTCAATAGTTGAGAAGAACATTGCCTTAGATAGTTTGTGGTCAAAGTCGTGGAGCTGCGGAATGGGGTATTTGTCCGGGACAGTCTTTGCGTTCAAGAGCCTATAGTCTCCACATGGACGCCATTCTCCGTTGGGCTTCTTTACCATGTGAAATGGACTGGCCCAGTTGCTCTTGGAAGGTCGGCATATTCCTTGTTCTATCAAAAATTTAAATTCACATTTGGCTGCTTCTAGAAAGGCTGGTGCTAACCTGCGTGCACGTTCAGTCACAGGAGGGCCATTTGTTTCGATGCAATGCGTTACTGTATGTTTTTTAATGTCAGTTGTCTTCATGCTAGGTCGCGTCAAGCCTGGGTATTTGCTGAGGATATCTCGGTACTTTAAGGAGTTAGATATTGTTGAAATTCCTGAAGAGATTCCGTTATACGTCGTGCCTTGAATCCGCAATCCTGTAGACCGGTCCATGATCACTGCTTTTTTTAAATTGTTATATCTGCCCCTTTCCTCGGCAGATATTAATTATTACAAAGGTTCTTTAAATATAAATGTGTTTATTACTTTTAATAACCTAGCTGGATAGCTACGACTGTTTACTATTCGGGGGTAGGTATATCTCTGCGCTCCCACCTCGGGAGCTGGTAAAGTCTATCTCTAGTACCACTTCTTGTACACTAATGCCATCTGGCGAGCTATGGCGCAAGCTAAATGCTTACCGCCATCTATCGTATTATTTCCATATTTAATACCTATTTACTATACATTACACCCTCCCCGATCTAATCTCAAGCCCCTGGCTACAATAAATACAAGTCATGTTCTTTTACAAAATGATGCTATACAATTGACAAAAATGGGATATTAAATATTTCATTTTTACACGATTTTATACACTAAATTCAACCAAACATAGTCATGATTTTAAATACTTCAACTTAAGTACTTCTGTTTCTCTGGGAGGGACCTCTATGAACGCCTTGAGCGGAGCCTCCCGTCCCAAGGTCTTGGTTGAGTAGTTTGCTCTCGATCATCCGCTGGTAATCTGAAATCAAGAGAACACCCCGTTAGCCCCTTCAACAAAGCTGAGGTCCCCAACTCGTCTGAAGCGCATTTCGTGACCTCAGACGCGGTGGGTGGGTTATCTTCTTCACTCTCCTCTTCCCATTTCACAGATAAACTCCTTAACTGATCAATATGCCTCTTCCAAGTCAACGGAGTACCACAGATTATAACGATATAAACTTTTTTTCCCACTTTCTTTTCTACAATACCTCTAACCCAACAAACTTTATTCACCTGACGAAAGTCCTTGACTAGACATTTTTGTCCAACATGTAAATTCCTCATTTGTACTGTCACTGAATTAATTGTCTCCTGAGAAGTTATCCCAAGATCGAAACATTCCATAAAATCTCTACCCACAATTAATTCTGTTCCATTTATTACTACAATAAAATTAATATTTTTGTTCCTACCCTTGAATTTCACATCAAAAATCGCCTTTCCTACGATTTTTAAACGATTATTTCCATAACCTGAAATAATTCGCTTGTCTTGTGACAAAATGATTGAGCTAAAATGTCTTTTAAAAATACACTCTGGCATCACACATAAAGATGAACCTGAATCAATCATTGCCGTAAACTTCTTGCTATTAATTTCAATTTCAGCAGTGATAGGACTAATTGACGCAACTAAAACTTTACTATCCCTGTGATTTTCAAAAATGGGATTTATAGGATTATTCTTGCAAAATTTCTGTAAATGCCCAACGCCCTTACATTTAAAACATTTCGCATTACGAAATTTACAATCAAACGATAGATGATCATTCCTTTTGCAAATAAAACACTGTTTTTTAACATTACCAGAGGGTGATCTAAAATTCGTACATGAATTTGATCCTAACCAATATGCTGGTTTCCTGTTAACTCTACCATTGGGGCTCGTCGATCGTTCCCTACGCTGATCTCGCCTGAACCCATCGCTAGTAACTCGCTTTTTTACCAGATTTACTTATGATTTAACCGTATTAGCACTATCCAAAGTTGACATATTAACTGCAAGTCCTTCTATTTCATTAAACGATAACTTTTGTCCTTCCACAAAAATTTTCTCTTTCGCGCGACCCGGTAACAACCCGATTGCAAACATGTCTATAAGATTTTTTTCAAGCCTCGTTTCAAATTGACAATACGTTGCTAAAGAACGAAGTCTTACCGCGAAATCTCTTACCGTCTCGCCTTCTTGTTGTCTCGCTAAAAAAAAATTCTCCCGTTCTTTAAAAACTAAACGATTTTTGTTACAATGTTTGTCGAGAAGCGCTAAAAGTTTATCAAAAGATAAGTCCGTTACTTTACTTGGAAAACACAGATTAATTAGTAAGGTTAACGTTTCTGATTCTAGGAGATTCAATAAAAAAGCCCGTTTTTTCTCACCAGACGCTTTGTCATCATGAATCACGAAAAATTGCTCTATCCGAAGTCGAAACAACTCCCAGTCTCCGGAGAGATGGCAAAACGGAGGTACTCTACCCGATTCCATAACTCCCAACAGATAGATCGGCAAAAAAAAAAAACAACAATAACAAATAATCCCTCTCAAAGAAACAAAAGAACTTAACTCAGGAACTCTTCTGGTCTGGTCCTCTCCTTCCCTTCCTCTGGGTTGTATCCTTGTCCTCTGATTAATCCAATGATTAGTCCTTGAAACGATTAATCCAATGATTAGTCCTTGACACGATTAATCCAATGATCCACAACCAGATCGCCTCCTTGCGGTATTTTTCTTCTTGTTCCTAGAACAAAAAATCTTCTTCCAGCCCTAGCCACGGAAACAAATGCTCCTTAATCCCGAGCAGAATCTCTTCCGATTCCTTTGCCAAAACTGCAAGTCACTTCCGCAGTGACTTAGTCCTCCGTGCCCAGCACAAATTATTATTCGCACGCGTAACTTTTCACGCAATTGTACTTTAACGGCTGCGCCAGTTGTTATATCTGCCCTTTCCTCGGCAGATATTAATTATTACAAAGGTTCTTTAAATATTTATTTATTTATTTATTTATTTATTTATTTATTTATTTATTTATTTATTTACGCCCTAGTGGGCTTTTACAACAGAAATTAAAAACATAAAAAAATTAAACATCATAAAAGAAATGAAATACTATGAGTAATAAGAAAAAATCAGTAATAAGACCAGAAATACAATAAAGTGCAAAGTGTAAAAGCTAGTTAGTAGGTATAAACAAACAATTATATGTGTATAATAATGTATGATGATAAAACAGAACTAAATAGAACAGCAAAATAAAATAAAATAAGGTTATAAATTACTGGTAAGATTTTAAATGAGAGGAGGTTTTATGAAAAGAACAAAAATAAAAAAAGTTAATTATTAACAGATAAAATAGAGATGAGTTGTCTCTTGAAAATTGCAAAACTGTCAACACCAAATATATCTATAGATTCACAATGTTTATTTGCAAGTCTATGCATTCTAGGGATTGGTGAATTAATAGAATAGTTAGTATTGAGGGTATTGTTAAAATTGAAAATATCTTTATTGCGAGTTAGTCTAGCAGGAACATTAATACAGATTAATTCTAATAAATTAGGGCAGTCAACTAAAGATTTGATAATTTTGAATAAAAATAACAAATCAATTAACACTCTTCTATCTGATAATTTAAGGAGTCTGGTTTCTGCGCGTAAGTTATTATAATTTATAAGTTCAATTGGAATTTTCATTTTAAAATTAATATACCGAAGGAATTTGTTTTGTACCTTTTCCAATAATTGAGAATGGATTTTGTAAAATGGTGACCAAATGGTGGAATTGTACTCTAATTTGCTTCGTACTAACGAGCAATACAGATTTTTTAATGTTGATACATTTTTAAAATTTGCACCCATTCTCAAAATAAAACCAAGAATTCTCATTGCATCACTTGTTATTTCATCGATGTGAACATTGAACTATAGACTCTCATGGAATATGATACCAAGATCACGAATCTGTGATACACGAAGAAGATTAACACCATTCATATCATAGGAAAACTTAAGAGGATTTTTACCTTTGTAAAAACTAATAATCTTACATTTACCAATGTTTAGTTGTAAATCATTGACAGAACACCACGTAAATAGTTTGTTCAGGTTCAACTGCAGAATGGCGCGATCATCATCGTTTTTGATTGTTCTATAAATCTTCAGATCATCAGCAAATAACAGAACTTTAACATTACTAAAAATATTAACTATATCATTAATGAATAAGCAAAATAATATCGGGCCTAAGTGAGATCCCTGTGGTACTCCGCTCGAGGCTGCAAATGTATAAGAAGTAAACGAATCAACCTAAACCGCTAAGTACCTTCCCAATAGATAACTCTTAAACCATTCCAAAATATTCTCTCTAAATCCCAACAATTTCAGTTTTCTTAATAAGATTTTGTTGTTTACTTTATCAAATGCCTTACTGAAGTCAGTATATATGGAATCAGTTTGATGTGATGCAATCAAGGCATTAACAATATCATTCGTATACAATATTAAATTGGAAAGGGTTGATCTTCCTTTAATAAATCCATGTTGAAGCGGTGAGATGGTGGGATTAATTCGGGATATCAACTTGTCTAGTACTAGACTTTCAAAAAGTTTGGGTAATGTAGACATGGTGCATATTGGCCTGTAGTTTTTTACGTCCCTCTTATTACCTTTTTTGAAAATGGGCGTCAAAAGACTAAACTTCCAAAGATCCGGGAACACACCTGATGAGAGTGACTTTGTAAATAACTTATGTATAGGATATGACAATGTATGCATACAATTAACTAAGAACATGGGTGGAACTTTGTCAGGTCCTGCAGATTTACGGGAATCAAGACTCTTTAACTTGGATATAATATCACCAATAGTTACAGTACAGTCAGATATATCAAGAGTCTCAACCAAATCAGAGCATGTGATATTGCTATCTACATTTGCATTAACATATACACCGCTAAAAAATTCCGCAAACAGATTGACAGTTTCATGGAGATTTTGAGATACTTTAGAATCGAATGACATACAAGTAGGTATATAAGTACCGTGATCTTTTTGAGATTTGACATATTTCCAAAAGAAATTTGAGTCGTTCATGATAGAGCCTTCGACATCACTTATGTATTTTTTGTAACATTCAGCAGAAAGCTTTTTGCAGTCTTCCCTCATTTTTTTAAATGCAATATAGTCGATAGCCCGGCGACTTTGTTTGAATCTCTTATGAGATAATTTTTTGAGGTAAACTAAGTCTATCAGATCTTTTGAAAACCATTTTGGGTACTGAGTTTTCTTGTACGTCGTCAAAGGAACAAATTTATCAATTGCAGAATAAATTATAGAATAAAAAATATTAAGTTGTACATTAATGTCGGCTTCACTATCCAAGAATGACCAGTCAATCTGTTTGAGATGGTTGGAGATTTTTTCATAATCTGCTTTTTTGAAATTTCGTGTTTTTACTACCCTTTTAACAATAGGAATAGGTTTTAGGTTAGACAAGCATAATTCAAGTGGTGGATGGTAAACATCGACAGGTAATAGTATTTCGGTACTTATCGCAACACAGATATCTGACACATTAAATAATGCCAAATCCAATGTACGACCACCAATATTATGAACACTATTACACTGAGTTAGTCCTAAGAACAAAGCCATATCTCTTATTACACGAATATTAACATTAGGACAATAATTATCAGAATTCATATTATATAAATGTGTTTATTACTTTTAATAACCTAGCTGGATAGCTACGACTGTTTACTATTCGGGGGTAGGTATATCTCTGCGCTCCCACCTCGGGAGCTGGTAAAGTCTATCTCTAGTACCACTTCTTGTACACTAATGCCATCTGGCGAGCTATGGCGCAAGCTGAATGCTTACCGCCATCTATCGTATTATTTCAATATTAAATACCTATTTACTATACATTACATTAATATACGGTTAGATTGAAGTTGTGCAGAAAGTCGGCTCCAAGTATAGCTTTTGATACATCTGCAAGTATAAATCTCCACTTCATTGTCCTACGTAGACCAAAGTTCAGTTGAAAAATTCTCGTGCCGTAGGTTTGATGTTATTACCGTTGGCGCTGTTCAAAGTAGTGGGGCAGTTATCGGAGCTGATGGATTAATTAGTATTGCTGAAATGTCCAGGAACGACAGATACGTCGGCGCCTGTGTCCACAAGGAACTTCTGACGCGTTTCATGATCATACAAAAAGAGACGGCAGGTATTAGTTGGAAGCTCACATGTCTCTACTGTGGTCTTCCACCGTCGTTTCCCTGGTGTTTTTTGGAAAAGAACACGGTTGGTAGCACTTGTATGCCTTTTCGCCATATATTATGCCATCTACAATATCCCTCAGGGTTTCTATTTGGTGATCTCCCACGAGACCCTGACCTCGGTCTTCTAGCGGAGTTTTGTCTTGATGGAGATTGGTCATAAGAATTTCGGCGAATGTTTTGTCTACTTCGTCCGTTAAAGTTAGATTGTCGATTGACGTTGTTTTGGGCTAACTTTATTTGTTTCATTTCTCGTGTAAGTGTAAGTATTTGGTTTTGAAGTTCCAGCAGTATCGAATTCTCGGATTCTTCGGGCCGCGACGTGATCGGCCTATTGTTACGGTCAACCGCAGTACATTCAGTTGCCTGGTACACGTCTATGATTTTGTCCGCCGCTGAAGCAAGTTGATCAAGATCGTTGTCTGGCAGTGCGAACAGTATCTCCTGAACATGCTGTGGGAGTCTCTGCAACCAGAGTGTTCTTACAATCTTGATCTTATTTTACGTCCTGTGCGAAATTATCACCGTTTCCCATTACTTTCTAAGCCGATTGCCAAAAAAAAGCTCTAATTAAACATAGAAGTGATAACAGCCTACAGACTCCACCGCTCTCTTCGGACGTTGAAAGAGGAAGGATGTAATTTATGGAAGGAACGACACTCTAAAACGCAATTGGCACACCGGACGGTCAAACAGAGAATGGCGATCGCCGCGTTAGCCGGCGGAACCTCGGTTCGCAGTGGTGTATGGGGTGTTACCCGCGTTAAAATTTTTTATATTCGGTTGATGAGAATCGTTCCCTAAAATTTAGTTGGAGTGATGTTATTCTTATTATATATGGGGTTTCTAGGGACGACCGAATCATCGGTCCCTGTGTCCACCAGGAATTTCTGTCGAGTTTGTTGATCATAAACGAAGAGACGACAAGTGTTGCTCGGAATCTCACATGTTCCTAGTGGGAGGTTCCGTAGGTCCGATTTATTGTCAACTACGCCAGCATCGCTGACAGCGTCTTTGGCATCTAAACTAACCTCTATTTTGTCGTCTTTTGATTCAACACCATTCACTGTAGGGACACTTGCTTCTTCTCTGTTGGCTTCGTGGTCGACAGTCATAGGCTCATCAGCCATGTTTCATGCAAACAGGCAAATTCACGTGAGAAAACACTTCAAATTGTAAATTAATCGCCGTTACATTATAGCGAAACAAAACTGCATAAACAGTGTACAAATTTATGCCTTGAATAGAGAAGCCTTTTTATGAACCGTCTAAAGTATCCGGAGAGTCCAAGGAAAGCGCAGCGGTCAGCCATTCTCCTTCACTTGGCGTTGAGTCCATAACCCGTGGGAATGCTTCCTGCAATTAAAATGTGCAAAGTGTTCAATATGTCCGGATGACCGCAGGAGCCCAGTAGCTTTGCTTCCACAATCAGTTATAGTTAATGCAAGTCACACTCACCAACATCGATAAAGCAATGGTAGTTGTTAAAAGTTAAAAGAATATACCTATATTTTGAAAAAAATATCATGCAAGCGGCTCATTGCGAAAATGCGAGGATGATTTTTTGTCCTAACTCGAGAATGGGTTCCATAAGTGTCTGTCAGAGGAGAGCTATTTAACCAAGTAATTTGATGTTAAATGTTGGATTAGTTATGCGGAATGCAAATAATGCTTGAATTAAATGCACGAAAACACAATATAATATACACTAATTACCTTCTCGATGAACTAAACAGAAATTATATTCTTGTGATGTGATTAAAGAAGCCATCTTGTTTTCATGGGAACGAGGATTATGTAATAGTATCTAATACCTAAAGTTGGAGAAGGTAATTCCTTGAAAGCTCATACATAAAATGTATAGATACATACCTACTTTGATGAACTAACTTATTTTTAAATCACTTTATTTATATCACAATGATTTACACAGTTCGTGTTCGCGATAAGTCAATGAAATATTACTTGTTAATAGCAATTTGTCCATAACTATTTCCTGCCAGCAGATATTTTTAATATATGCCATATAAAAGGTTTGAGAAAGAACTTTGTTATAAAATTATTTATCCAACATTTTAGGGTCGCTTTATTGTGGATAACTCCGAAAGTTGGCATCAAATTAGTGGTTGTAATTACATGAAATATTTTTCGATTTTTAGTTCCGTATAGACACGTTAATAAAAATAAGTGAAAAAAAAGTTGGAAAAGTCACACATATTTAGTACAAATATATAAAATTGAAAAATATAAGTTAAAATAAATCAGTTTTAATGCTCACTTCACCTCACAAGCTATTTATTTACAGTTATACACAGAATAGATCATCTTCATCATTTTGTGACAATATACTATCGTCATCACTACTTGGTTCAACTACAGAATCGTTCCCCGTAGTCGTATTAGGGTCTAGCAGTATTTCTATTGGAATTGTTTCCACTGTCTTGTTTATTTTTCCTAAGGTGGAGATAACTGGATCCGACGAAATCTCACTCGGAGAATCGGTGACGTGCTGCTAAACTTGTATTAAGCGCTCAGCACTGTGATCTAGCAATTCATTGTTGTGATTTCACTTCCGCCGCAGATTCCGTGACCGTTATGAATTCACTTAAAGGGTAACATATATTCATTGCTCCTTGAACAATTGTAAGAAAGGAAATACCTCTTTATCCTTTTCCCTTATTGGTAACGTCTACGCTTGGTATCTACAAGTGAATGCTTCATCACCACTCAATCAATAACTTTTTGTTTTGGGTTTTATCGGTAAAAGCTTTTCTATACTTCTTTGCTCTGGTCGGCGTACTTATCGTGACTTCTTTGAATACAGTCGATGTTGTTGCTTTACCTGCCGACCAAACAATCATGTGGGTAGCAAAGGCTAACTCTGTACTAGATATTTAAGATCGCAATATCATAGTTTGTTTTATGTTTCGCACGCTCAGACGACATATCAAACAACAACGTGGGTCGAACTCTTTTTGTTTTTACTATTTCTGGTAAAGATTTGTAATTATTTTCTTGTAAAGCCTTTCAAGCCATTTTTTAATTATTTTATATTAAGGTGACATAATTTCTGCGACACTTCAACCATCTGGTTATCAATTTACAACAGAATATAGCTATTTCAATAAAAATTTCTTTTTGATTCAGAAGGTGAAAGACAATGTGTATCTAAGAGGTGTTTTTTCAGGAATTTTACTTTTCCATCAAATTTCTTAACGCCAGAGTTCTTCATAATCAAGTATAATAAGAATCTTGTACGAACAACTTCAGAAATTGTACCTAAAACAAAACACACTGATTATAAGACTAGAACCGTTTTTTATGAAAATCTACAGTTCTCACTTTCAAGTACTATAATTAAGAAAATGGCGCATGAAAGCAACTTCTTACAATTTAGTCTAGTAGTTAAGATAATAAAGTATTCAAAACAAATTAAAATATGACGGAATCTAGTGGAACTTTTAACTATGTATGTATATGCCTCGATGTTCAATATATTTACTAAAAATATTTCATTCAAATAGGTGTTTGTTTTTATTTAAATTTTTGACCAGTCGTGTGACTTTCTCAATATCGAACAGCTCCGCCTCCTTTTTTCGTTGTTAGTTTTTGGGGTGTTATGCCGTGTTGCGCTACCTCCTTCTATATCCAACGTTTCGGAAAACGTATCCATCCGTAAGTGTCCATCATCAGGGCAGATCCGGTAGATCCGCATCCTGCTTGCATAACAGGTTATCCAGCTCGCTCGTCAGAAAACACAATAAACAACTTCTTGTTGAGCAACCAAACTTTATTTACTTAATGCCCGTGTAATTTAGCCTCTCAGGTAGACAGCTCGACCGTAGAGGGTCAGAGGGTCAAAATCTAAGAGTATGCTCAAAATATTTCCCTTCTTCAATAAAATTCAAATAATGGAGTATTTCTGATTGTAACCGAAAACTGTATTGGAAAGGTGATGAAATACATTTTCAAAGTTTATAATTATTAGATATAAATAAACATGTCATTTTGAAATATTAATTTTTCTTTTAAAATGGCTCACTTTTTTCTATCTAAAATTACTGATTACGAAAAAAACACATAGGTACATAATTAATTAGGCTAATATGTTATAAGGCTGTTTTGACTTTTTTTCCGCGAGGTCCTTCTTGTTGAGCTTGTCCAGCTCTGCCTCCTTGTGACGCGCCGGAATCTTCTCCCGTTTCAGCTTTGCCGCCACAAAATTATCCTCCATTATTTTTTTAATTTGGTGAAACGTGATTTATTTTCTATTTTTATATGAATACCGCACAAGAGTCCCAACTGCTCCCGTCTGTGGCCAGTGATACTATGGCATCCCCAATCGGGGTATGTTGTGAGGCTGAGGGTAGAGGGGAGGGGAAGGAGATAGGAAAGAGGAAGGTGGGGAAGTACCTGGCTATTCAGGTCCGGTCACCAAACACGGCTAATGCCATTTTAAGCAACGTTTCAATTCTGAATGGTGGTCTTAGACCAGGTCGATACTGAGAGTATCTTCCACTCTGGAACGTGCCGCAAATATACTATATATTATTTTAAATGAATAAATTGTGAAATAACACAAACTAATCAGATAAAATTTATTTGCCACGCCGGGATACGATCCCGCGACCTTCGGTGTGCTAGTCAAGCGCCTTACCGCTGCACTACGCCGCGCCGCCGTGATGGCACTACACAAGCCATTTCGTACGGATATTTAATAATACTTATCATTACATCCAGAATCAAGTTCAATATGACGACGAAACCCATTAATAAGCAATTGCATTCGCTAAAAAGGCGTTTATAAATTGAAACAACGAGCCTTACCAGCAAAACCAGTGTGTACAACTATAACTGCGTTGCCCGTAAGCCCGGTTCTAGTCACAGGTCACAGCGCTCGCGACTCAAACAAATGAAACTTCGAAACTAGCAAATGCTCGCTGAAAATATAAATGGTGCGTTTTCCTAATCCTTGCCTAGGAAATATAATGCTTATCTGTAATAATTTATATTGGGTTTATAATCGGCAAACAAAGACCACAAATGTAGAGTTGATCAAAATCTCGATAAACTACTCTGCAAAATCAGAAATTTGACCTATCGTCAACTCACTTTTTTGTAGTTTCATGTAAACATAATCAATAAAAAATTCTTAGATTTTTTTTTTTCAAATTGCGGTTGGAAACTTTGGATTATCTTTGAGGTTTTAACCTGTCTATAGAAACACGTTTATTCTTGCCTTTTACGCTGATGACAAACGTCTTCTCATCGCGTTCTTCCACTTTGTAAGGACCTTCGTAGGGGATTTGAAGGGGCCTGTCTGTTCTAAGAAAGACGTGGGTAGTCATAGATAAGTCTTTATGTACAAAGCATTTCCTTGATCCATGGGCGCTGGCAAGGTGTTGGCTTGATGTTTTCAAATTTTCTCTGCAGTCGACCTACGTAAGTGTCGGGTTCTTCCCTAGATGTTTCGGTGAGGAAATCACAGGGTAATCTTAATGTTCTACCACATGTGAGTTCAGCCGGGGAACATTTTAGGTCTTCGCGAACTGTAGATCTCAATCAGAGTAGTACGAGCGGGAGATTCTTCAACCAGTTCGGGTCACCACTTGCCATAAGAGAGGCTTTTAGTGTACGATGCCATCTCTCTAATAAGCCGTTGGATTGTGGGTGGTATGCTGTGGTCCTTGTATGTTTGATTCCCAATTTCTCCGCCAGTTTCGTTAATAGAAAACTTTCAAATTGGCGACCCTGGTCTGCGGTTATCGTCTCCGGGGTCCCGTGACGAGCTATCCAGTGTTTCATCAGTGCATTTGCGGCGGTACTGATTCAGGCCAGCGGGTGAATCTGTCAATCATTGTCAACAGGTATTGGTATCCGTTGCATGCTGGAAGAAGTCCAACTAAATCAATATGTACGTTGCGAAAGCGGTCTTCTGGTAAGACATAAGCTGATGGTGGAGCTACTGCATGTTTTGAGACTTTCGCTTTTTGGCAAGGGATACAGTTTTTAACGAAATTTTTTATGTCTTTCGCCATGTTGAGCAGAACAAATCTCAACTTCACCGTACTTGTTGTCCCTAGTATGCTTGGATGACAGACATTGTGGCCGCATTCTATCACCTCAGTTCGCACGGTAGTTGGAACAAAAGGTCTGACATGACCAGTTGAGATGTCACACCAAAGTGATCTGTCTGTGCCGGATATCACCATTTGACGTAGAGAGAGGCCGGTGTCAACTTTTGCCTTAATAATTTCGTCGTTTTGACACTGCGCTTCTGCCATCTTCCCATAGTCAGTCGTAGTAGGGCAGTTTATCTCTTCGATTCGAGATAGGGCGTCCGCCACTATATTCTGAAGTCCAGAGATATGCCTGATATCAGTTGAGAACTGTGCGATGAAATCCAGTTGTCTTTCCTGACGTGGAGAGCTAGAGGCTCGTTTCTTGCAAAAGGCGAAGGTGGTCGGCTTGTGGTCAGTATATATTATAAAATTTGGTCCTTTAACGTTATTTATTTACAAAAATCCAGATCCCTGGTAATAGCGTGCATAAAGCGTTGAAAACTCTGTGCCGCGTTGGATAAACCAAATTGCATGGAAGTAAATTCATACAATCCAAACGGTGTGATGATAGCCGTTTTTAATATGTCCTCGGGTTTTACAGGTATCTTCTCAATAGTTGAGAAGAACATTGCCTTAGATAGTTTGTGGGCAAAGTCGTGGAGCTGCGGAATGGGGTATTTGTCCGGGACAGTCTTTGCGTTCAAGAGCCTATAGTCTCCACATGGACGCCATTCTCCGTTGGGCTTCTTTACCATGTGAAATGGACTGGCCCAGTTGCTCTTGGAAGGTCGGCATATTCCTTGTTCTATCAAAAATTTAAATTCACGTTTGGCTGCTTCTAGAAAGGCTGGTGCTAACCTGGGTGCACGTTCAGTCACAGGAGGGCCATTTGTTTCGATGCAATGCGTTACTGTATGTTTTTTAATGTCAGTTGTCTTCATGCTAGGTCGCGTCAAGCTTGGGTATTTGCTGAGGATATCTCGGTACTTCAAGGAGTTAGATATTGTTGAAATTCCTGAAGAGATTCCGTTATACGTCGTGCCTTGAATCCGCAATCCTGTAGACCGGTCCATGATCACTGCTTTTTTTTAATATACGGTTAGATTGAAGTTGTGCAGAAAATCGGCTCCAAGTATAGCTTTTGATACATCTGCAAGTATAAATCTCCACTTCATTGTCCTACGTAGACCAAAGTTCAGTTGAAAAATTCTCGTGCCGTAGGTTTTGATGTTATTACCGTTGGCGCTGTACAAAGTAGTGGGGCAGTTATCGGAGCTGATGGATTTATTAGTATTGCTGAAAGGTCTAGGAACGACAGATACGTCGGCGCCTGTGTCCACAAGGAACTTCTGACGCGTTTCATGATCATACAGAAAGAGACGGCAAGTATTAGTTGGAAGCCCACATGTCTCTACTGTGGTCTTCCGCCGTCGTTTCCCTGGTGTTTTTTAGGAAAAAACACGGTTGGTAGCTCTTGTATACCTTTTCGCTATATATATTATGCCATCTATAATATCCCTCAGGGTTTCTGTTTGGCGATCTCACACAAGACCCTGATGGAAATTGGTCGTAAGAATTTCGGCGAATGTTTTGTCTACTTCGTCCGTTAAAGTTAGATTGTCGATTGACGTGTCCATCATGTGTCTAAGTAGACCGGTTGGTTTTCTGTCCTCATCCCGGCCGGGAGCTTCGGCGCTTCTGTTATCCAGAGCATTGTCTGCTCCACCGTTTTCAGATGTGCCGTTTATTGGTTGATATTCTGCTTCGTCCTGTGCGAAATTATCACCGTTTCCCATTACTTTCTTAGCCGATTGCCAAAAAAAGCTCAAATTGAACTGATAACAGACTACAGACTCCACCGCTCTCTTCGGACGTTGAAAGAAAAAGGATGTAATTTATGGAAGGAACGACACTCTTAAACGCAAGTGGCAGACCGGACGGTCAAACAGAGAATGGCGATCGCCTTGTTAGCTGGTGGAACCTCGGTTCGCAGGGGTGTATGCGGTGTTACCCGCGTTAAAAATGTTTATATTCGGTTGATGAGTATCGTTCCCTACAATGTAGTTGGAGTAATGTTATTCTTATTTTATATGGGGTTTCTAGGGACGACCGAAACATCGGCCCCTGTGTCCACCAGGAATTTCTGTCGAGTTTGTTGATCATAAACGAAGAGACGACACGTGTTGCTCGGAATCTCACATGTTCCTTCTGGGAGGTTCCGTTGTCGTTTACTGGAATTCTTCCTTTTAAAAGAGCAAGGTTGATGACATTTGTAGGCCTTTTCTCCAAATCTGGCGTGGAAATTGCAGTACTCGTCTTGGTTTCCTTTGGGCGATCGACCGCGAGACCCGGACCTCGGCCTTCTAGCGGGATTCTGCTGATATGACTTCTGGTAAGAAAAATTCCTACGAGGGCTCTGGTTTCTTTGTCCTCGGAAGGTAGGGGAATGGTCGTTTTGTGATATTTTAAGTAAAGATGTCGTCTATGCTATTGATTTTAGACTGATCGCCTATGGATGCTTCATCATAATTCAACCTGAGCCCACTATTCGATACTTCTTCCATTTCCTGGGGTTCCGATTTATTGTCAACTACGCCAGCATTGCTGACAGCGTCTTTGGCATCTAAACTAACCTCTACCTTGTCGTCTTTTGATTCGACACCATTCACTTTAGGGACACTTGCTTCTTCTTTGTTGGCTTCGTGGTCGACGGTCATAGGCTCATCAGCCATGTTTTATGCAAACAGGCAAATTCACGTGAGAAAACACTTCAAATTGTAAATTAATCGCCGTTATATAATAGCGAAACAAAACTGCATAAACAGTGCACAAATTTATGCTTTGAATAGAGAAGCCTTTTATGAACCGTCTAAAGTATCCGGAGAGTCCAAGGCGTTGAGTCCATAACCCGTGGGAATGCTCCTTGCAATTAAAATGTGCAAAGTGTTCAATATGTCCGGATGACCGCAGGAGCCCAGTGACTTTGTTATTACTATCAGTTATAGTTAATGTAAGTCAAACTCACCAACATCGATAAAGCAATGGTAGTTGTTTGTCCTAATTCCTCTTTCCAAGTTACAGCATATGACGGCAACCTCGCATGTGATATGCTGGCCATTTTTGAGATGGCAGTAGAAATTTGTGTCTACCATGTAAAATTTTGTTCTTTAAAACAGCCCTCCTGTAAGAATATAATATAAACTTATATAAGAAACTTCAAAAAAAAAATTGAAACTGCAGGGTTTCTAGGGACGACCGAAACATCGGCCCCTGTGTCCACCAGGAATTTCTGTCGAGTTTGTTGATCATAAACGAAGAGACTACAAGTGTTGCTCGGAATCTCACATGTTCCTACTGAGAGGTTCAGTTGTCGTTTACTGGAATTCTTCCTTTTAAAAGAGCATGGTTGATGACATCTGTAGGCCTTTTCTCCAAATCTATCGTGGAAATAGCAGTACCCGTCTTAGTTTCCTTTGGGCGATCGACCGCAAGACTCGGACTTCGGCCTTCTAGCGGGATTCTGCTGATATGACTTAAGGTAAGAAAAAATCCTATGAGGGCTCTGGTTTCTTTGTACTCGGAAGGTAGGGGAACGGTCGTTTTGTGATATTTTAAGTTAAGATGTCGTCTATGCTATTGTTTTTAGACTGATCGCCTATGGATGCTTCATCATAATTCAACCTTAGCCCACTATTCGATATTTCTTCCATTTCTTGGGGTTCCGATTTATTGTCAACTTCGCCAGCATCGCTGACAGCGTCTTTGGCATCTAAACTAACCTAAAACTAACCTAAACAACACTAATAAGTCAATCAAGGTTTCCGCCTACTCCTTTTCACTGTTTGCCGATTATCTACTGGATGTCCTTGGCTAGTGTATCTCTCTCCGTGTGTAGGGCTAGCTGATCTGTGTTACTGTCCACTAAGCTAGGAGCATTTGTCTTTCTGTCTGCCTGCCTAGTGACTAGTTAAACGGGACAGTTAAGAACGGTTTCTGCCTTGCAGTCTTCAGAACCGACGAGGTCCTGCTGTTTGCGAATGTTGTTGCGAAGTATGTTGTTTGCGAAGCTCGATAAGCCATGCCAGCCGCAGTGAACTCAGCATTTGGTCAGTGATGTCATTTAACAGCGCAGGATTGGTCAGATAGGCATCATTTTTTAGGATTCGGAGTGATGCCACTAGGTTTTGCACCGTCCCGGAGAAATCTGCCAAATCTTCGAGTGATGCCTCGGTCGTGAGGTTGGGTGGTTTTTTTAATCTTTTCTAGAATTTTTTTTTTGCTATGGAGTTAGCGCTGCCGTATCGTTCGTATTCTTTTGGCTGCGAATTCTTTGCATTCGAGTGTTTTGTGATTGCCACCACACTGGACACAACTCCCACTCGTCATTTTTCGTTTGCGGCTAGGTTCTGGGTTTCTATGTGCTTCGCTTGCTTTTCGTTTGCTTGAAACGGGTTTTTATTTTGGGTCATCCTCGTTTTCCTCCTTGTATCCTGCATGTACTTGCTCCCGGCGTGGTCGAAGTCGCATGCGGTCTTCCATTCCGCTATTTGGTATTGCGTTCGTTACTTCTTTCAGAACGATGGAGAGCTGGGTTATATAATAATCAATTTATTGTTTAGATATAAAACTACATAAGCCAATAAACTTACAAATAAAATTATGGGAACTTAACTAATCGTGAGTTAACCTAGGATATCTGTCCCGTGGCCGGTTCCTTGTGCCTGGTGTCTGGCGCCCGGTGCCTCGGGATTTGCTCTGGGCAGTGACCACGCACCAGGTAGGATAAGTTACAAATCAAATATAATACATAATAAAATAAACTATCTTATTCTCCATGGATATTATGTTTACACTATCTGGACAGAGTCGAACCTATTACAGAGTCCATAAGTCAACTGATTTTTATAATAAGATCACAATACAACACAAATAAGTCAATCAAGGTTTCCGCCTACTCCTTTTCACTGTTTGCCAATTATCTACTGGATGTCCTTGGCTAGTGTATCTCTCTCCGTGTGTAGGGCTAGCTGATCTGTGTTACTGTCCACTAAGCTAGGAGCATTGGTATTTCTGTCTGCCTGGCTAGTGACTAGTTAAACGGGGCAGTTAAAAACGGTTTCTGCCTTGCAGTCTTCAGAACCGACGAGGTCCTGCTGTTTGCGAATGTTGTTGCGAAGTATGTTGTTTGCGAAGCTAGATCAGCCATGCCAGCCGCAGTGAACTCAGCATATTGTCAGTGATGTCATTTAACAGCGCAGGATTGGTCAGATAGCCATAATTTTTTTTGATTCGGAGTAATGCCACAAGGTTTTGCACCGTCCCGGAGAAATCTGCCAAATCTTCGACTGATGCCTCCGTCGTGAGGTTGGGTAGTTTTTTTTTATCTTTTCTAGCATATATTTTGCTATGGAGTTAGCGCTGCCGTATCGTTGCTCGAGGACACTGATGATCTTCGGGACTTGCGCAGGGATCATCAGAGGGCACGCTGCAGCCGGATGAGATTTTCACTCTGGGTCATTTGGCAGGTGGCGGTGGATTGGGCGTACTGCGCCTTCCAAGTGGGCCACTCGAGTGGGTCTCCTGAAAATATCGGTAAATCTTTCGCAGTTGATTTCCTGGCGATGAGGACTGCTACCCTTTAATCGTCTAGTAACGCGCGGGGGCTGTCTTGGTTTCTAGAGGAGCGGAGTGCTTCTGTCATTATCGAGGTGATTTGAGATAGTGGGTCGGCGCCATGCTGAAACCGTTCTCGGGTGCGTCGTGCCGTCTCGTCGGTCACTGATGGAGGATAATAAATGGAAGATCATGGCTGGAGGAGGTTGACCATTGCTGTTCTTGAGTTGCATATCTCTTCGTCTTAGTCTTCCTAGGAGACTATTGGGAGTGTTGGGGTAAGGAGACTGGGATACTGGAAGAAAGGTAGAACCGAATTTAATACTGATTAAAAACACTTTTAATGTAGGTTAGACCTTGGAGACTCTGGTTTCTTGGAGACTTATTACTTCTTGGCTGGTAGTTTTTGAACTGACTTCCTACCGGTTTGCCATCTGTTTTATAGGGAAAATCCAGGTTGGACTTTTGGTGCACAGAACCTCCCTTTTTTGAAGGGTGCTTGTGTTTAGGTATTTTTCCCAATAGCGATGATTTTCAGTCAGATGTGCTAAAATTGTGTGTGATAGCCATTGCCAAGACGGTCCGAACCAAAGTCTCACATAATTTTCATTGTTTCAACTAGAAAAGGTACAAGTTTACAAATGTGATACAAGGTACAATATTTAGTAGTAAATATTTTCTTAATGTTCAACAATCACTGGTAGGCGTCAGTTTTTGAGTTGTTATTGTAGCATATACTCATTTTTAGGTGATGATATTTATTTCTTGATCCAAAGTATTCCCGATTTCCCGTAATTGAGCTCCAAGTTTTTCGGAAGATAAATTAGTTGTCGTAAATATTTACGATTTAGAGATTTCCTTTGTTCGGCATTGACCGATAGCGGCTCGGCTGGTAGCAGAGTGGGGATGACGTAAATACTCGATCATCTTCTTAAAGTTGATTATTGCTGTCTGGAGTCCCTGGTGGAAGCATTACGTGGTTATTCAGATGTGTTTTCGAGTCCAATGACAGTGCAGCATGAATTTATTATCAATTGCGTTTATGTTTTCAACCGATAAGTCAATTGTAGAAAGTAATAGCGTTCTAGACATCATTTGGAAAATGTGCCAAACGTGCTTTGTTTCGTTAGCCAATAGGAGCACTCCCTTTATTTCGCAGGTTACGGAAGGAGTTAAGTGCTGACGGTATAGTACTATGTGGGAGCGTAAATTCCATTCTTGAATTCTCAGAGTTGTCATACGCTTTCTTCGACACGTTCGATACATACACAATATTTGATTTGAAAAATTCGCATTTTTCTTCATTTACTGTGAGGCCACATAGTTTTAATCTATTCAAAACTGCAACAAAATTTTTATTATGTTATTCTATTGATTTTTCTGTAACCAAAATATCATCATAAAAAATGGTCGTTCCTTTTACACCCTGTAATAATTTAAACAAAACACGCATAACTATGCCTGGTGCTGCATTCAATCCATATACCAGTCGAGAATATCTATATAAGCCTATGTGAGTAGCTATTGTTGTCAAATTACGACCATCATCACTTAGTTCCAATTGTGAATATGCCATTTTCAAGTCTAGCTTTGAAAACATTACCACTCCACTAATATGCGTTAATAAATCCGTAATAACGTGTAAAGGAAATTTATTTATTACTAATCCGGGATTTACTGTTATTCTATAATCTCCACATTAACGCACTGACCCATCTTTCCTAATTATGGGTACAATAGGCGATGCATAACTACTAGTTTCAACTGGTTGCAAAATACCGTCAAAATACAAGTTTATTTATTGTTGTAGAAAGCAATCACTTTGTGGTTTGACATATTTAATAAAATAAAATACTGTTTTGTTTAAAACCACGAGTTTTATTAATTTTTTGTACCGACCGGTTTCGCTTTACTCAAGCATCATCAGGGTACAAATTAATACTGTATTAATAATACAAATTAATACTGTAAACCAGTATTAATTTGTACCCTGATGATGCTTGAGTAAAGCGAAACCGGTCGGTTCAAAAAATTAATAAAACTCGTGGTTTTAAACAAAACAGTATTTTATTTTATTAAACAAGTTTATTTATTTCTTGTTCCACTTTATCCTTAATTGCCAAAGGTATTTTTTTTTATTTTATTTTTTTTTTTTATTGAGTAAATTTTTTACAATAAGTTTATTTCATTCTAATATTACATATTTTATATACTCTCCTAATAAAGCTAGTGCTTGTGTTTAGGAGAGGACAACTTGATAATAATTTTTTTTTTTTTTTCAAAACCTTATAACAAACTTAAGAACTTAACTTATGAATAGATTTAGACTTAATAACATATTTTAAGATTATAAGGGTAATTAAACAAAATATATATAGGATGTACATAAAACCTTTGGAATAACAAACAGTCAAAAACATATCTAATAAAAGTTAAAATTATATGGTGGGACTACCAAAATATGATTTAATTTTTTTTTTATATTTGTCGTAATTTTTTTCTGTTCGCATATCGGCGGGTAATTGATTAAATAATTTTATTCCTTTATATACATAGTGATTCTGTGCTGTTGTGGTTCGTATGTGTGGTATAGTTAGTCCACCAATAGAAGTATTCCTTATGCTAATATTTAGCAGTGGGGTAATATTTTTTTTAAATATATCTTTGTGTAGCTGAAGTAGTGCTATTTTTTCGTAAATTTTTGTAAGTGGGGGAACAGGGAATTCTTGGAATACGTTTATTGTTGGGTAGTAATACGGTTTTTTTAGGATAATTTTTATAAGAATATTTTGAATTGTTTCGAGTGGGAGAAGGGATGATTTATATGCACCCCCCCAAGCTATGATTCCATATTGTAATACCGAGTGCGCAAGTGCAAAGTAAATTTCTTTTAATATTTTTAATGTGATAGTATTTCTAAGTCTGAAAAATATATATATTAGTTTTCTCATTCTGTCTATTGTGGAGTTTATTTGATTTTTCCATTTAATGTTATTGTCGATAATTATTCCAAGATATTTTATTTGTTCTTTACTACTAATATGTATACAATTTGAGTTACAGGGTGTGATTTTAAGTAGACAGTTTCTGTCGTGAACTTTAATGTTTACATTTATATTTGAAATATGTTCTGTTAGGCTCAGAGGTAGAAAATGAGTTTTTTCAACATTTAAAGAAAGTAAGTTTTTGTCAAACCATTGTTTAATGATATTTATTGCATTATTTGCCGATATTTCGGCTTCTTTCCAAGAGTTCTCTTCAATTGTTAATACTGTATTATCCGCATAAGATATAATCTTTCCGACGATTGGGAGTTCAAAAAGTTCATTTACATATAATAGAAATAGTATTGGGCCCAGTACAGTTCCTTGTGGAATTCCAGAATTATTTTTTTCTATATCACTTAACTCGTTATTTATTTTCACTTGCTGTGTTCTTTGATATAAATAACTATGTGTCTAGAGTAACACCATTTTGACTGAAACCCATCTATCAATTCTAAATCCATACTTTATTAGATAAATTTTCATAAATTATTTGTCAACACATCTCCAAATTGTGATTTCAGCATATTTACATCTAAACTGTATTCGCCAATAGAAAAAAAATTATTTTCAACCTGAAAATTATTAGCACAACTAATAATAATAATTCCAAATAATTCCCTAAAATCTCTACCTACAATTAAAACAGAACCGTTTTCAATAACAACAAACTCGAGACATTTACTTATATTGTTGCAAGTTGCAAGTAACCCGCAAATATGTCGTCTAGATAAACGAACCAAAAATCCAGATCCCTGGTCAATCATAAAATCCAAACGGTGTGATGATAGCCGTTTTTGGTATGCCCTCGGGTTCAACAGGTATCTGGTGATATGCCCGCGTCAATTGTTGAGAAGATCATTGCCAGATAGTTTGTGGGCAAAGTCATGGAGCTGCGGAATGGGGTATTTGTCCGGGACAGTTTTTGCGTTCAAGCGCCTATAGTCTCCACATTCTCCGTTGGGCTTCTTTACCATGTGTAATGGACTAGCCCAGTTACTCTTGGAAGGTCGGCATATTCCTTGTTCCATCAAAAATTTTAATTAACGTTTGGCTGCTTCTAGAAGGGCTGGTGCTAATCTGCGTGCACGTTCAGTCACAGGAGGGCCTTTTGTTTCGATGCAATGCATTACTGTATTTTTTTTAATGTCAGTTGTCTTCATGCTAGGTCGCGTCAAGCTTGGGTATTTGCTGAGGATATCTCGGTACTTCAGGGAGCTAGATACTGTTGAACTGCCTGAAGAGATTTCTTTATACGTCGTGCCTTGAATCCGCAATCCTGTAGACCGGTCCATGATCACTGCCTTTTTTAAATTTACGGTTAGATTGAAGTTGTGCAGAAAATCGGCTCCAACTATAGCTCTTGATACATCTGCAACTATAAATCTCCACTTCATTGTCCTACGTAGACCAAAGTTCAGTTGAAAAATTCTCGTGCCGTAGGTTTTGATGTTATTACCGTTGGCGCTGTACAAAGTAGTGGGGCAGTTATCGGAGCTGATGGATTTATTAGTATTGCTGAAATGTCTAGGAACGACAGATACGTCGGCGCCTGTGTCCACAAGGAACTTCTGACGCGTTTCATGATCATACAGAAAGAGACGGCAAGTATTAGTTGGAAGCCCACATGTCTCTACTGTGGTCTTCCGCCGTCGTTTCCCTGGTGTTTTTTTGGAAAAAACACGGTTGGTAGCTCTTGTATACCTTTTCGCTATATATATATTATGCCATCTATAATATCCCTCAGGGTTTCTGTTTGGCGATCTCACACAAGACCCTGATGGAAATTGGTCGTTAGAATTTCGGCGAATGTTTTGTCTACTTCGTCCGTTAAAGTTAGATTGTCGATTGACGTGTCCATCATGTGTCTAAGAAGACCGGTTGGTTTTCTGTCCTCATCCCGGCCGGGAGCTTCGGCGCTTCTATTATCCAGAGCATTGTCTGCTCCACCGTTTTCAGAAGTGCCGTTTATTGGTTGATATTCTGCTTCGTCCTGTGCGAAATAATCACTGTTTCCCATTACTTTCTTAGCCGATTGCCAAAAAAAGCTCAAATTGAACTGATAACAGACTACAGACTCCACCGCTCTCTTCGGACGTTGAAAGAAAAAGGATGTAATTTATGGAAGGAACGACACTCTTAAACGCAAGTGGCAGACCGGACGGTCAAACAGAGAATGGCGATCGCCTTGTTAGCTGGTGGAACCTCGGTTCGCAGGGGTGTATGCGGTGTTACCCGCGTTAAAAATGTTTATATTCGGTTGATGAGTATCGTTCCCTACAATGTAGTTTGAGTGGTGTTATTCTTATTATATATGGGGTTTCTAGGGACGACCGAAACATCGGCCCCTGTGTCCACCAGGAATTTCTGTCGAGTTTGTTGATCATAAACGAAGAGACGACAAGTGTTGCTCGGAATCTCACATATTCCTACTGGGAGGTTCCGTTGACGTTTACTGGAATTCTTCCTTTTAAAAGAGCAAGGTTGATGACATCTGTAGGCCTTTTCTCCAAATCTGGCGTGGAAATTGCAGTACTCGTCTTGGTTTCCTTTGGGCGATCGACCGCAAGACCCGGACTTCGGCCTTCTAGCGGGATTCTGCTGATATGGCTTCTGTTAAGAAAAATTCCTATCAGTGCTCTGGTTTCTTTGTCCTCGGAAGGTAGGGGAACGGTCGTTTTGTAATATTTTAAGTTAAGATGTCGTCTATGCTATTGTTTTTAGACTGATCGCATATGGATGATTCATCATAATTCAACCTTAGCCCACTATTCGATACTTCTTCCATTTCCTGGGGTTCAGATATATTGTCAACTACGCCAGCATCGCTGACAGCGTCTTTGCCATCTAAACTAACCTAAAACTAACCTAAACAACACTAATAAGTCAATCAAGGTTTCCGCCTACTCCTTTTCACTGTTTGCCGATTATCTACTGGATGTCCTTGGCTAGTGTATCTCTCTCCGTGTGTAGGGCTAGCTGATCCGTGTTACTGTCCACTAAGCTAGGAGCATTGGTCTTTCTGTCTGCCTGCCTAGTGACTAGTTATACGGGACAGTTAAAAACGGTTTATGCCTTGCAGTCTTCAGAACCGACGAGGTCCTGCTGTTTGCGAATGTTGTTGCGAAATATGTTGTTTGCGAAGCTCGATCAGCCATACCGGCCGCAGTGAACTCGGCATCTTGTCAGTGATGTCATTTAACAGCGCAGGATTGGTCAGATAGCCATCATTTTTTATGATTCGGAGTGATGCCACTAGGTTTTGCACTGTCCCGGAGAAATCTGGCAAATCTTCGAGTGATGCCTCGGTCGTGAGGTTGGGTAGTTTTTTTTAATCTTTTCTAGAATATATTTTGCTATGGAGTTAGCGCTGCCGTATCGTTGCTCGAGAATACTGATGATCTACGGGACTTGCGCAGGGTCCATCAGTAGGGGACCCACGTTATCTCGTGTTTTGCCTTTGAGGGCACGCTGCAGCCGGATGAGATTTTCACTCTGGGTCATTTGGCAGGTGGCGGTGGATTGGGCGTACTGCGCCTTCCAAGTGGGCCACTCGAGTGGGTCTCCTAAGAATATCGGTAAATCTTTCGCAGTTTATTTCCTGGCGATGAGGGCTGCTACCCTAGAATCGTCTTGTAACGTGCGGGGTCTGTCTTGGTATCTAGAGGAGCGGAGTGCCTCTGTCATTATCGAGGTGATTTGAGCTAGTGGGTCAGCGCCATGCTGCAACCGTTCTCGGGTACGTCGTGCCGTCTCATTTGTCACTGATGGAGGTGTAAAAAATGGAAGATCCTGGCTGGAGGAGGTTGACCGGTGCTATTCTTGAATTGCATATCTCGTCGCGAACTCGTGGGCAGGCGGGCCAGCTGGTGCCTGTGGTTGAGTTGTCTTCCTCGTCACAAACTCGTTGAGTGGCGGGCCAGCTGGTTCCTGTGATTGAGTTGGGTATCTCGTCGCAAAATCATTAGGCAGGCCAGGTGGCACCAGTGGCTGAGTTGCGTATCTCGTCACAAACTCGTGGGGCGGGCCAGCTGGCGCCTGTGGTTGAGTTGCGTATCTCGTCGCAAACTCGTTAGGCGGACCTGCTGGCGCCAGTGATTGAGTTGCGTATCTCGTCGCAAACTCGTGAGGCGGGCCAGCTGGTGCCTGTGGTTGAGTTACGTATCTCGTCGCAAACTCGTTAGGCGGACGTACTGGCACCAGTGGTTGAGTTGCTTATCTCGTCGCAAACTCGTTAAGTGTCGGGCCAGCTGGTGCCTGTGGTTGAACTGCGTATCTCGTCGAAAACTCGTTAGGCGGGCCAGTTGGCGCCAGTGGTAGAGCAGGTTGGCTGACTGCTTGACGTGTCGCGGTTTTCAGGGCTGCGAGAAGGCTGTTTGGCATGGTTTTTTTCCGACCGCGCATCTCTCGGCCCAGAATTCGGAGGGTGTCTTTAGTTGATTCCAAAGTCGTTTCACTGCGTTCACCGTCGGATTCGTTGAGGTTCTCGACGACATATCCTGGAGCTAGCGGGCCAAGAGTGATTGGGTCAGAGTATGTGGCTGTACCCGAGACCGGAAGGTCCTGGGTATGACGGAGTACATTGGTTGATGTCTCACAAAACACTTAAAAAGTATGTAATTTATGGAAGGAACGACACTCTTAAATGCAAGTGGCAGACCGGACGGTCAAACAGAGAATGGCGATCGCCTTGTTAGCTGGTGGAACCTCGGGTCGCAGGGGTGTATGCGGTGTTACCCGCGTTAAAAATGTTTATATTCAGTTGATGAGTATCGTTTCCTACAATGTAGTTTGAGTGGTGTTATTCTTATTATATATGGGGTTTTTAGGGACGACCGAAACATCGGCCCCTGTGTCCACCAGGAATTTCTGTCGAGTTTTTTATTTTTTATTTTTATTTTTATTTTATTTTTTTTTTTATTTAGGAGAAAATACAGATACAGATGTCAATTAACAATAATATACAAAACAATAATAAAACTGCATTCATAAAAAATAACTCAACCATAAATAAAAATCAATTTGGATTTACAGAGGGAAAAAGTACCCAAGATGCAATCGCAAAAATATCGTCAAGTATCCAGAGTACCCTAGACAAATCGAATAAATGTATAGGAATTTTTATCGACTTACAGAAAGCATTTGACAGCATCTCTCATGAAAAACTCATATTAAAATTAAAAGAAAATGGCATTGACCATATAGCCCTTAAATGGATAAAAAGCTACCTAACAGAGAGACCTCAAATTGTAAAATTAAACCAATCATTTAGTACATCATTAACAAGTAAATTTGGCATCCCTCAAGGTACCGTCCTCGGACCATTATTGTTTCTTATATATGTAAATGACATTTTCCAACAGAAAATTAAAGGCGAATTAATCTCTTATGCAGATGATACTGTATTATTAATAAAAGGTCAAACATGGGAACTAGTTAACAAAATTGCAAACGAAGATATTAATATCTTAAAATCATGGTTTGATAATAACCTTCTCACACTTAATGCCAAAAAAACAACATATGTCTTATTCTCCTTACAGAAAATACCTAACCAGAAAGTTAATATTAAAATCCACCATGAAAAATGTGACAATGTAAGCTGTAAACAAAATGATCCTTTTTGTACTGTAATTAACTCTTCTACTGAAATTAAATATCTCGGTGTAATTATTGATCAAAACCTGAAGTGGAATAGTCACATTGCAGAGCTAGTAAAGAGAATAAGGAAATGTATATATATATTTGTTAGATTACGAAATATATTGAATGTAAAAATAATCAAAAATGTATACTATGCCCTTGTTCACTCTTTGCTTATCTACGGAATTTTAGGTTGGGGAGGTTCTTACAAAAACAATCTAAACTCAGTAAAAGTTTCACAAAGAACCATCATTAAAGTAATCCTTAAAAAAAAACCTACCTTCTCAACAGAATCACTATTTAAATTATTTCCAGTACCAAATGTCGATGACATATTTAAGCAAGCTTCTATTATTAAAATGTGTAAATAAAAAAATAATAAAGAATATGAAGAATTTTACACATTAATGAGAAATGGAAATCAATTTATTACACCAAATTTTAAAACAACACAAATGCACAACCATTATATTTACCAAGCTATAAAAAACTACAATAATCTTCCTTCTGAATTGCGCTGTATTTTGAACCAATCAGAACAAATAAATAAAATTAAACAATTTTTCAAAAAAACTTACATTAAAAAATAAATATTTTATACAAAATATATTATAAAATGTAACCTAAGTAAGAACTGTGGCTCCCTTATCAGGCACAAGAGCTCCTCTTTTCTGATAAGGTATACATGACCAATCATGACCTTGAATATGATATTTTGTAAAATATGTATAATTAAAATGTAACCCATGTTTTATATTAAATAAAAAAAAAAAAAATAATAATAATAACTAGAGAACTCACCTGCACCCAAACTATTTCTCACGAATTAACATGAACAGCAGATAAAATAAAAAAAATATACAAATATTTTTAATTATAAATATGGAAAAGAAGTATGTAAATATGAGAAAATTATTTTACAAATAGAGAGATGAAAAAAGTGCGCAATAACCCTATAAAAGTTTACAAATTATCTTTGGAAAAATTTTGATGGTAAGTTCAAAAACATATATATTGATAAAAAATAATATTATACAGAAATTAAAAAAAAAGAGAATTAGTTAAAATTATAAGCAAAGTAATGTCTAAGTTATTATACTTTGTAGGAAAACAGCCTTCAATTTTCTACTAAAAGTACTGCGTGTGTCGAAAAATAAGTCGGAATCCTTGAGGTTTTGATTTCGATTAAACAATTCGCACATTCTTCTGATTGGATCCCTGACACCAGCATTTGTACGCGTCCGGCTAATGTGGAATAAGTCGTTAAGCCTTGTTACTCTGGGTGGTATTTTGAAGTTTATTAGTTTCAGTAGGTCAGGACAGTCAATAACGTTGTTGCAGATTTTATATAGAGTCATGAGGTCAAGGTATGTTCGCCGGTTAGATAGAGTAGAGACGTTATAATTTGAGAGCATATTTATGTACCCCCGTTTAGGTGCGCTCATTCTGTAATTGAGGCATTGCAAAAATTTCTTTTGAATACTTTCAATATTGTCTTTATAGATACCGTAAAGTGGAGTCCATATGGAGGAGCAGTATTCAAGTTGAGAACGGACCAGCGTGTAGTAAAGAAGAAGATAGGTTTCAGGTTTTCGAAATTCGCGGCTGTTTCTGATGACAAATCCTAGCATGCAGTAAGCTTTATTCACAATATTCTCAATGTGCGCATCGAAATGTAGTTTGGAATCAAAAAGTACGCCTAGATCTCTTATACAGTAAACGCGCTCGAGTAAATAGTTACCAATACAATAATTGTGTATGATAGCGTTGTGATTTTTAGTAAAGCTTATTTGTTTACATTTGTTGTAACTTAGGTAAATTTTGTTTTCATTGCAAAATGCTTCGAACCTTACTAAATCGCTTTGGATGAGCAGACAATCGTTTAAATTTCTCACAATGGCAAATATTTTTATGTCATCAGCGTACAAAAGAAATAAACAATGCATGAAACATTTAGTAACGGTGTTAATTAACGGTGTTAAGGAAAATCATATTACACACTCAAAAACAGAGGCACCACTACGCTTCCGTAAACCACTGTCATAATACAAGACATGCAAAAAAAAAACCAATAGTTCCGCCCATCACTTCCTCATCTTTAGCACAGAGACAATTCTCATACCTAGGCCCTAAATTGCTCAATCTCATACCAGATGCATGGAAGGCAATGAGTACTAATATTCTGCGTATGCAGGTTACTAATTGGCTTCTGGTCTTGGGGAGAGCTGAATGCGAGAATATGCTAAACAACAGTAATTGAATTGTAATTTTTGTTTTTCTTTACATTTTAATTTATATTGGTATTACATTAGCATTACAGTAACTGTATTTTTACATAAAGTAACTTCGAAAATTGCTCAATTCTTCGTGATATTTTTCCTTAAAGGAAAAGTTCCTTCTTTACTTTCATTTTTATTTTTCATTTTCTTGTTTTATCTATTAACATCTCTTTAGTTTATTATGTCAGCTAAACAATAGCAAAAAAATGTCGTGATATAACTGAAAGTATACTAGATTATGAATATATACATATATGTATTATTTTACCAACAGAATTTCTTCATTCATTTTCATTTTCAAATTCATTTTTCTTGTTTTATCTATTAATTTTTTTTAGTTTTTTATGTCAGTTAAACAATAGTAAAAAATGTCGTGGTATAACTGAAAGTATTCTAGAATATGAATATACATATGTATTATTTTACCAACAGAATAGTCAACACTATAATTTACTATAATTTACATGTAAAAACATTATCATACTGGAATGTCCTAAAACGGGCAATTGCCTAGTTGGACATTTTAAGTTCACTATATTGTATTATGTAATATTTTCAAACAATAAATAAATAAATAAATAAATAAATAAATAATAAAAAGTATAAATAATAGTGGACCCAGGATTGACCCCTGTGGCACGCCAGAAGTAACTGGTTCCTACTTAGAAGTATGTCCTCGTAATGATACAGCTTGCTGTCTTTTTGTTAAATACGAGACAAACCAACGTAATAAGTTACCCCTAATTCCGTTGTATATAATTTTTTGAATAAGAATAAGATGGTCAACCTTGTCAAAAGCTTTTTTGAAGTCGCAATATATTGCATCTACCTGGTGGCCTCGATCCATGCTATTGAATAAAAAATTTGCATAAATGAGTAAATTACTCATGGTAGATTTGCCTTTTACAAACCCGTGTTGTTGCTCTGTAATTTTGGCGGCAAGCTGGGGATATATATTATCATGGACAAGTCTTTCCAAAAGTTTAGGGATCGCCGAGAGAATGGATATTGGTCTATAGTTTTCCACTCTGTGACGTGAGTCACCCTTGTGGACCGGTATAATATAGGCCAACTTCCACCTATCAGGGAAAACCCCGTCACTCAGGCATTTATTAAATATTATGGTGAGCGGCACACACAATGACGATGCAGTAGATCTAAGAAAAAACGCCGGTATTCCATCGTGACCCGCACCCTTGTTAATATCTAGTGATTTTAAACTCGATTGCACTTCTTTTTCCGTTAGTTCAACGGTGTGAATGTGCGCAAGTCCAGAGTCCTGAACTGCTTCAAGTTGGTCGATGTTAATTGTGTCATTGATAGAGGAGGGTTCGAATGTTGACTTGAAGAATTCAGAGAACATATTACAAATTTCCTGGGCATCGTTAGATTTGCATCCTTCGAAGGACATAGCAGCAGGGTATCCATCAGATTTTAATGAAGATATGTATGACCAAAAACTTATGATATTATTTTGCAATGAACTTTCGATGTTGTCAAAAAATAACTTTCGGGATTCACTGGTCAATTTTTTGTATCTAGCACGTAAGAAGGAAAATTCACGATAGTCAGAAAGACCTTTATATGTCTTCCATTTGAGCCAGACTTTATCTTTTTTCCGTGATAGCCTAATAAGTTCGGGAGTAAACCATATGGGAAATTTGTCATTTCGTCGTGCCAATACTGGAATAAACTTATCAATTATATTATTTATTTTTAAATAGAATCGATCAACTGCTTCTTCGGCTGATAAACTTGCGGTTTCGGATAACCAATCAATTCAATTAATGTCATTATTAATCTTTTTGTTTTTGATTTTTGGTTGAATTACGGAGGATATATCAAATTCAAGGGCTGGGTGGTGTCTGTCCTCTGAAAGCAGAGGGTCATTGCTACGTGTAACATTTGTTTCGTGACTGTAGAATATGAGGTCTAAGTATTTATAATTATGGTTAGGTATACAATTATATTGGAACAAGTTCATCAATGACATTGTTTGAAGTAAAGTTTGCGATGCAGCCGTGTTTGAGGAGGCGAGACCTTGACTGCAGCCTTCGGAAAATGACCAAGTAAGAGTAGGTAGATTCATATCTCCCAGTACACAAAACATATTATTTGGTTCAGATGAGAATACAGATTCCAGGTTTTTGGAGAAAATATCATAAAACGTTGGTGGCGAGACAGGAGGTATGTATACTGCACATATGATGAGATTGGAAGACTTTACCGGAATAGATACGAAGATTTGTTCGATTTGACTGTTTTCCAAGTCATAGAGCCGGGAAGCTGCGAGCTCTTTGCGTACTGCTACCAGTACACCGCCTCCGTCCATCTTACCAGTATGTGTACGGTCCCTATCTCGTCGGAACACCGTGTATCGCGAATCTATGAATTCAGCCGTATTTACACTTGCTACAAGCCACGTTTCAACTAGAACTATAACGTCGTAGTTATTCGATAATATATTAATTAGTAGTAATCTTCCTCACAACGAATGGTGACTACCCTCGAGAGATCGTTCCTCTTTGCCAGAATACTGCCATTTCGCACCCAAATATATTTATAGCCATTGGCTTTTCCGGCGGCTCGTGTTTTCGCAAAGAGGATTTTATTTTTTAATGTTAGGTGCTCATTTATGTAAAAATTGGTGGCGGGAGCACTAAGTCCTAATTGTTCCGTGGTGAGACCGCGGCGAGTCCTTGCCGCAGCGATGACATCATCACGGAGACGGAGTTGATGTTGACGTTGATCATAAACGAAGAGATGACAAGGGTCGCTCGGAATCTCACATATTCCTACTGGGAGGTTCCGTTGACGTTTACTGGAATTCTTCCTTTTAAAAGAGCAAGGTTGATGACATCTGTAGGCCTTTTCTCCAAATCTGGCGTGGAAATTGCAGTACTCGTCTTGGTTTCCTTTGGGCGATCGACCGCAAGACCCGGACCTCGGCCTTCTAGCGGGATTCTGCTGATATGACTTCTGGTAAGAAAAATTCCTATCAGGGCTCTGGTTTCTTTGTCCTCGAAAGGTAGGGGAACGGTCGTTTTGTAATATTTTAAGTTAAGATGTCGTCTATGCTATTGTTTTAAGACTGATCGCCTATGGATGATTCATCATAATTCAACCTTAGCCCACTATTCGATACTTCTTTCATTTCCTGGGGTTCAGATATATTGTCAACTACGCCAGCATCGCTGACAGCGTCTTTGCCATCTAAACTAACCTTCACTTTGTCGTCTTTTGATTCGACGCCATTCACTGTAAGGACACTTGCTTCTTCTCTGTTGACTTCGTGGTCGACGGCCATAGGCTCATCAGCCATGTTTCATGCAAACAGGCAAATTCACGTGAGAAAACACTTCAAATTGTAAATTAATCGCCGTTACATTATAGCGAAACAAAACTGCATACACAGTGCACAAATTTATGCCTTGAATAGAGAAGCCTTTACACCCGTCTAAAGTATCCGGAGAGTTGATATGGAATTAGTGGGGGACTAGCACGTTGGCGTCAAATTGATATAAAGTTTACTTGGTGGTCAAAATTTAATCTTATTTGTGTACTGAGTATTGAGGACTGAATTGATGAGTATTAATTGTACCTCCCTTGGTAACAGCTTTGTAGAACGTTAGGCGTTCCACGCGCCAATCTGCAGGCGATTCCTGCAAAATGCCACTATCAAAAGAGGTAGAATTGTCTAGCTCAAACATGAGAACATGAAATTTTTACAAAGGATCGTGTGGACTATCTGGTTTCTCCTCCAGTTTGCGGACCAAGAAAATGAGTAAAAACTAGATTTTCATCATAAGTAAAATAAGTGTATTTATGGAGGATGCAATTTACCCCCGGACCGACAGGTTTAGGCCTAGCTATCCAATTACCGAACACGGAGACCTGGGGAATTTTCCATCGCTCTTCTGGGGTGCGATGCCGACGAGCCGTGGAGCTCCAGCTCCGAATCCAAGTCTCCGTCCTGGCGGAGGTCACGCCCTAGAGGCGTCTGTGTACATCCTGGCGAAGGTCTCGCCCTAGCTGCTTCTCTCAATAGGATGGGTTCAAATTCCGTAACCGCAAGTTACGAGCCGGCAACGTTCGGTCAAGGTCCTTTGTCCTGGTGAATACAGCCAGGTTTTCAACTTCAAGCGCGTCTGGGTAATAATTCATCACTGGAATGCAACCAGGAGTTCTCAAGGCATATGTACAGCCGATGAGTAATCTCGAGCCCGATTATAATGCGAGATAACCCGCAATTTGTTCAACTACCGCACGCGGTAAACTTCCTCGAACCACCCACATCGGTGGAACGGGACAAAAACCAACCAAATTTTGGTTTAAAAGGGAAATAACAATTCATCGGTCACTATTATTGACACATTTCACTGTCCGCGAACCGGATTGAATTTAATACTGCGGATTATAATTGAATTTATGGATTTCAAACCGACCATGTCAAATGTACGACGTTCTTCCCTTCGTCCCACATTCAAGAAGTGGGGAAACGGAACTCTCTCCCACCCACCTTGTCCAAAATGTTGCCAGCGTATAAAAATAAATCCCTAAAAATGACTTCTGAATTTAAGAATAATAAAACCAGTGACTAAATAAAATATGTTATGAATTCTTTTCATAACAGAGTCCAAGGCGTTGAGTCCATAACCCGTGGGAATGCTCCCTGCAATTAAAATTTGCAAAGTTTTCAATATGTCCGGATGACCGCAGGAGCCCAGTGGCTTTGCTACCACAATCAGTTATAGTAAATGTAAGTCACACTCACCAACATCGATAAAGCAATGGTAGTTGTTTGTCCTAATTCCTCTTTCCAAGTTACAGCATACGACGGCCACCTCGCATGTGACATGCTGGCCATTTTTGAGAATGCAGTAGAAATTTGTGTCTACTATATAAAATGTCTTCTTTAGGAGGGCTGTAAGAATATAATATTTTGTAAGAACTAGGATTTTTAAATGCTGTCAATGTTTATTGAATTGCCACACTGCAGACCGTGTGCATCGGACCCCTTTTTTAATTAATGACGGAGCGGTTTAAGTACATACTTTCTACATATCATTTAAGCCTCTATGTTTCAAGCTTTCTCTGATAACTTCTCCATGTGATTATCCTGACTGGCTAATTTGTTTGCTTTTCGGAAAAACTCATATATGTAGGTCTAATAGAAATCGTTGTTCTCTTACATCATAGTGAGAAATATAATCTAAACAGTGTTAGAGAGAGAAAACACCATGCTTTATATTTAAATCTAAAAATTAACCACAAAAGAAGTAAAAGGTACACCTCAGTGAAACCAAAATTCCAGATCGAAAGTTGAAAAAAAAATTGAAACAGCAAATTTTTTTGAAACTTCAACAAAATATTGAAACTGCAGGGTTTCTAGGGACGACCGAAACATCGGCCCCTGTGTCCACCAGGAATTTCTGTCGAGTTTGTTGATCATAAACGAAGAGACGACAAGTGTTGCTCGGAATCTCACATGTTCTTACTGAGAGGTTCCATTGTCGTTTACTGGAATTCTTCCTTTTAAAAGAGCAAGGTTGGTGACATCTGTAGGCCTTTTCTCCTAATCTGGCGTGGAAATTGCAGTACCCGTCTTGTTTTCCTTTGGGCGATCGATTTTGTGATATTTTAAGTTAAGATGTCATCTATGCTATTGTTTTTAGACTGATCGCCTATGGATGCTTCATCATAATTCAACCTTAGCCCACTATTCGATACTACTTCCATTTCCTGGGGTTCCGATTTATTTTCAACTACACCAGCATCGCTCACAGTCTCTTTGGCATCTAAACTAACCTCTACTTTGTCGTCTTTTGATTCGATACCATTCACTGTAGGGACACTTGCTTCTTCTCTGTTGGCTTCGTGGTCGACGGTCATAGGCTCATCAGCCAAGTTTCATGCAAACAGGCAAATTCAAGTAACAAAACAATTCAAATTGTAAATTAATCACCGTTACATTATAGCGAAACAAAACTGCATACACAGTTCACAAAATTTATGCCTTGACTAAAGAAGCCTTTTATGAACCGTCTAAAGTATCCGGAGAGTCCAAGGAAAGCGCGGATTCCTCTTGCGTTTTTGGGAACCGGGAAGTCCTTAATGCACTCTATCTTTACCGGGTCTGTGCGAAGACCTTGCGAATCCACAATGTAATCCAGGTATTTAAGTTCTGCCCTACAGAACTCACATTTTTTCTGATTAATGGTGAGACCCGCGTCTCTCAATCTCTCGTACACGCGGTTTAAAAGTTTAAGATGAGAATCTAAATCCTCCGATATCAAAATTAAGTCGTCCAGGTAGCATAATACATTATCATCGAATTCTGGCCCTAAAATGTGTACATATAAGTATACTGCTTGGTTACCTTTTTTATAGTAGAGCAAAAGAATCTCTCTCAAGATGGTGGGATGAAATACAGGTTTCTCCCCGGTAAGGTTAGGTTTTCTTTATAAATAAGAAGAGTACAATTCCATATAACAGAAACCAAATATATATTTAAGAAAAACCATTATCAAAGCTAGAACTGCTCGTCGAGGAACAGAGTAACAAATACCCCTAGACCTAACCTTTAAAGGCGACAAATTTTCCAGTAAATATACAGAAAATTAGCGTACCTGTGGACCGGGACATGATTGCTAAATAATTACTAAAACTCGTGGACACTTTAATGAACGCTTTTTCACGTGCTGATGGGCTGCAGCCGTGATCCCGTGGGGAAGACTCCAGGTAACGCTCACGAGGGTCGCATATGAGGAACGCGTGCACAAACCGAAGACTCAAAAGGAAACGTATGGATCGCATCCGGGGCTCAGGCCCCTTCGCCTCGCCGGGCAGCAGGTTCCACGCTGGGTTATAGAAGCCGGAGTATTTATGAATAATCAATTTATTGTTTCGATATAAAACTACATAAGTCAATAAATTACAGATAAAATTATGGGAACTTAACTAATCATGATTTAACCTAGGATATTCGGATTAATAACTATATGTCACACTCTACTTTGAAAATACTCTATATATTTAAAAGAAATCAATATCACATTAATATTTTTACTAAATGGATGACTTCATAGCTAATGAATTAGAAAATAATTTTAAAATACAAGAATATGAGTGTGTATACACCGAATCATGTAATGACATAATCTCAAAGAATCTCAATAATATTTTCATTTTTCATATAAACATACGAAGTATGGAACGAAATTGGGATGAATTAATTCTAAAATTAAACAATCTAAATAAAAAACCGGACATCATAATATTATCAGAAACATTTACTAATGACGAATCACCTACTTATCATTTACCAGAATATAATTATCTTACAACCAAAATTAACATCAATAAAAATAGTGGTCTCGTCATACTCATTCACGATAAATTTAGTATTGTCAAAATAACTGAACATCCAATACATCTAGTAAATTGTATTGAAATACAATTAAAACTCGACAAAACAAACTACCACTTAATAGCTGTTTACAGAACACACGGCTCGAATATCTCGACATTTATAAATGAATTTAAACACATACTGTTAAAATTCAGTAATAAACTCTGCTTTATTGCAGGAGACTTCAATATAAACATTAATGAAAACGTAGAAAATAATTTCAAAAATGAATATATTAATTGTATGACTGAATTTAACTTCATATCGTGCATTAATAAAAATACGAGAGAAATAAAAAATCACACACCATCTTGTTTAGACCATATATGGACTAATATAAATATTAAAGATATCGACAAAATGAAATCAATTATTTGGAAAACTAATATAACTGACCACCATGCATGCATTCTTCTGTATGATAACAAAATTAAACATAAAAAATTTAATCTAACAAAGACAAAATCCTACACAAATATGACAATTTTATCCAAAAAACTAAAAAATGAACAATGGAACAACGTGTTAAATAGTTATGATACCGAGACTTGCTCAAAAAACTTAGAAAATATATTATCTCAACACATAAAAAATTCAACTACTGAAAGTACAGTCCGCATTAAACCTAATCTAAGAATTTTAAAGCCTTGGATTTCACAAGGACTTATAATATCAATTAGAAACAAAGAAAAACTTTATAAAACAGCATTGAAAAATCCTCTAAATGAAAAAGCATACACTTTTTACAAAATATTTAAAAATAAATTAACAAACTGTATCAAAAAAAATAAAGAAGACTATTTCAAAAATAAAATACTTTCTACAGACAATAACAGTAAACAAATATGGAAAACAGTCAACTTAGCCATGGATAACACTAAAAAAACACAAAAAATAAAATACATTGAACATGAAAATAAAATCATAGATGTTAATATTCAACCTAAACAATGTGCAAACATTTTTAATTCTTTTTTTGCTAATGTAGGAAAAAATCTTGCGAAAAAGATCAATAAATCTTTTAACCCGAAAACACAAACGATTGAAAATGTACAAAATCAAAATAATTTATCAACATTTGAAACAACCTGTGAAGGTGAAATTTTAAAAATAATAGAAGGCATGAAAGGAGGTTCGTCTCCCGGATTTGACCATATTACAGTACATTTTCTAAAATCTATGAAAATTTATTTGATAAAACCAATTACTCATTTGATAAACTTAAGTTTAACAGAGGGAATATTTCCGACAAACTATAAAAATACAATTATTTCACCTATTTATAAATCTGGAGATCCACAACAAGTAACTAACTACCGCCCAATTTGTCTAATTTCAAACATTGGAAAGATTTTTGAAAAAATTGTTAAAAACCAATTGATCAGTTTCCTAGAAAGTAATAAAATTCTTCATAAAAACCAGTTTGGTTTTATAAAGTCACTTAGCACACAAGATGCTATTGCTAATGTAACCTCATACATCAACGAATCATTGGATAAAGGTGAAAAATGTGCCGGTATATTTATCGATCTCAGAAAAGCTTTTGATAGTATATCCCATGAGATTCTCCTAAAAAAACTGAACAATATAGGTATAAAAGACAATGCGATTAAATGGATTTCGAACTACCTAAAAAATCGACCGCAAGTCGTAAAAATAAATCAGATTAATAGCGATAAAGAAATATCAGACTTTGGAATCCCGCAAGGTACAGTAATCGGACCAATCCTCTTTACCATATATGTTAATGACATTTTTTTTCAACCACTACATGGCCAAATAACTTCATATGCCGATGATACGGTACTAATAATTAGCGATAAAACTTGGGAAAAAGTAACATATAAAGCCACCGAAGACATAAATATTTTAAAGAATTTCTTCGACGTAAATTTACTATCACTAAATGGTGATAAAACATTTGTAATTCCATTTGCAATACACAAAAATGATACCCCTAAAAACATTGATATCATCATTCATGATAATTCTACAACACATAGTAAAAATTATTGTATCCAAAACTGCACAATATTAAAAACAACAAACACAATAAAATATTTAGGAGTTATTATCGATAAAAATTTAAAATGGAAGGAACAAATTTGTCAAGTTGTAAAAAAAATTAGAAAATTGATTTACATATTTTTAAGAATCAGAAATTTTTTATCTGTAAAAAATTTATATCTAATATATTACGCTTTGGTTCAATCAACTTTACAATGTGCTATCATTAGCTGGGGATCCGCATACAAAACTAATCTTTCCCCAATTGAAGTTGTGCAGAGGCTAATTATTAAAATCATATTAAAAAAACCATCTGACTACCCAACGGATAAATTATTTAAGGAATTCCAAGTGCCTTCTTTCAAAGATCTGTACAATAAAAATACATTGATTCAAATTATAAAAGAAAAAGAGAAGTATCAATTTATAACTGAAAATCGTACTAGACATAAATATATTTTTTCATGCCCAAAATTAAACACTTCCTTCGCACAAAATTATTATACTTATCAAGGAAGACTTATTTTCAACCGATTACCGGAAGAAATTAGAAAAATTAATGATAAAATCCAATTAATAAACTCTGTTAAAAATTTTTTTAAAGATAATCTCAAAAAAAAAAAAAAAGTTTCCGACTAATCTAATCTAATTAATCTAATTAATTAATTAATTAATAATTAATCTAAACTAATTTATTGATTAATTTTGTTTTGTTTTTAACAACTAATTACAATAACTCAAGATACCTTATTCTAATAGTAAAATTGTTTATTAGTAGAAAAATACTTTTAATTACATATTATCACCGAACTTACAACTTATTGTTTTTTACATTCACATAGTAATTTAAGAACTCATAACATAATATAGCATTAAAAAATGTACACTACTCTTCCAGACACAAGCTAATGCTTCTATGGAAGAGTGGTATTAACATTCGAACATGAACATGTATGCTAATTATAACATTATCTAAATGTATACTATAACTTATATGCAAATAAAAAAAAAAAAAAATAAAAAAAAAATATCTGTCCCTTCGCCGGTTCCTGGTGCCTGGTGTCCGGTGCCGGTGCCGCGGGCTCTGCTCTGGGCAGTGACCACGCACCAGGTAGGATAAGTAACAAATCAAATACAATACATAATAAAATAAACTATCTTCTTCTCCATGGATATTATGTTTACACTATCTGGACAGAGTCAAACCTATTACAGAGTCCATAAGTCAACTGATTTTTATAATAAAATCACATTACAACAGTAATAAGTCAATCAAGGTTTCCGCCTGCTCCTTTTCACTGTTTGCCGATTATCTACTGGATGTCCTTGGCTAGTGTATCTCTCTCCGTGTGTAGGGCTAGCTGATCTGTGTTACTGTCCACTAAGCTAGGAGCATTGGTCTTTCTGTCTGCCTGCCTAGTGACTAGTTATACGGGACAGTTAAAAACGGTTTCTGCCTTGCAGTCTTCAGAACTGACGAGGTCCTGCTGTTTGCGAATATTGTTGCGAAGTATGTTGTTTGCGAAGCTCGATCAGCCATGCCAGCTGCAGTGAACTCAGCATTTGGTCAGTGATGTCATTTAACAGCGCAGGATTGGTCAGATAGCCATCATTTTTTAGGATTCGGAGTGATGCCACTAGGTTTTGCACCGTCCCGGAGAAATCTGCCAAATCTTCGAGTGATGCCTCGGTCGTGAGGTTGGGTAGTTTTTTTAATCTTTTCTAGAATATATTTTGCGATGGAGTTAGCGCTGCCGTATCGTTGCTCGAGCATACTGATGATCTCCGGGACTTGCGCAGGGTCCATCAGTAGGGGACCCACGTTGTCTCGCGCTTTGCCTTTGAGGGCACGCTGCAGCCGGATGAGATTTTCACTCTGGGTCATTTGGCAGGTGGCTGTGGATTGGGCGTACTGTGCCTTCCAAGTGGGCCACTCGAGTGGGTCTTCTGAGAATATCGGTAAATCTTTCGCAGTTTATTTCCTGGCGGTGAGGGCTGCTACCCTAGAATCGTCTTGTAACGTGCGGGGGCTGTCTTGGTATTTAGAGGAGCGGAGTGCCTCTGTCATTATCGAGGTGATTTGAGCTAGTGGGTCGGCGCCATGCTGCAACCGTTCTCGGGTGCGTCGTGCCGTCTCGTCGGTCACTGATGGAGGTATAAAAAATGGAAGATCCTGGCTGGAAGAGGTTGACCGTTGCTGTTCTTGAGTTGCATATCTCGTCGCAAACTCGTGGGGAGGCGGGCCAGCTGGTGCCTGTGGTTGAGTTGTCTTCCTCGTCACAAACTCGTTGAGTGGCGGGCCAGCTGGTGCCTGTGATTGAGTTGGGTATCTCGTCGCAAACTCGTTAGGCGGGGCCAGGTGGCACCAGTGGCTGAGATGCGTATCTCGTCACAAACTCGTGGGGCGGGCCAGCTGGCGCCTGTGGTTGGGTTGCGTATCTCGTCGCAAAACTCGGGAGGCGGGCCAGCTGGTGCCTGTTGTTGAACTGCGTATCTCGTCGAAAACTCGTTAGGCGGGCAAGTTGGCGCCAGTGGTAGAGCAGGTTGGCTGACTGCTTGACGTGTCGCGGTTTTCAGGGCTGCGAGAAGGCTGTTTGGCATGGTTTTTTTTCCGAACGCGCATCTCTCGGCCCAGAATTCGGAGGGTGTCTTCAGTTGATTCCAAAGTCGTTTCACTGCGTTCGCCGTCGGATTCGTGGAGGTTCTCGACGACATATCCTGGAGCTAGCTGGCCAAGAGTGATTGGGTCAGAGTATTGGCTGTACCCGAGACAAGAAGGTCCTGGGTCTGACGGAGTACATTGGTTGTTGTCTTACAAAACACTTAAAAAGACTTGCAGACTTTTGGAGACTTTTAGGAATAGCAGGAAACTGGTAATATGGTTCGCCAATGGATCTTTATAATGAATTTATTACCTGAAAATTGATTATGGTTTGTTAAAATGGCCAAAACAGAATTAAAATATGATTTTCACTTTGGAGACTTTTGGAGACTATTGGGGTAAGGAGACTGGGATACTGGAAGAAAGGTAGAACCGAATTTAATACTGATTAAAAACACTTTTAATGTAGGTTAGACCTTGGAGACTCTGGTTTCTTGGAGACTTGTTACTTCTTGGCTGGTAGTTTTTGAACTGACTTCATACCGGTTTGCCATCTGTTTTATAGGGAAAATCCGGGTTGGACTTTTGGTGCACAGAACCTCCCTTTTTTGAAGGGTGCTTGTGTTTAGGTATTTTTCCCGATAGCCATGATTTTCAGTCAGATGTGTTAAAATTGTGTGTGATAGCCATTGCCAAGACGGTCCCGATCTTCCGAACCAAAGTCTCACATAATTTTCATTGTTTCAACTAGAAAAGGTACAAGTTTACAAATGTGATTCAAGGTACAATATTTAGTAGTAAATATTTTCTTAATGTTCAACAATCACTGGTAGGCGTCAGTTTTTGTGTTGTTATTGTAGCATACTCATTTTTAGGTGATGATATTTATTTCTTGATCCAAAGTATTCCCGATTTCCCGTAATTGAGCTCCAAGTTTTTCGGAAGATAAATTAGTTGTCGTAAATATTTACGATTTAGAGATTTCCTTTGTTCGGCATTGACCGATAGCGGCTCGGCTGGTAGCAGAGTGGGGATGACGTAAATACTCGATCATCTTCTTGAAGTTGATTATTGCTGTCTGGAGTCCCTGGTGGAAGCATTACGTAGTTATTCAGATGTGTTTTCGACTCCAATGACGCTGCAGCATGAATTTATTATCAATTGCGTTTATGTTTTCAACCGATAAGTCAATTGTAGAACGTAATAGCGTTCTAGACATCATTTGGAAAATGTGCCAAACGTGCTTTGTTTCGTTAGCCAATAGGAGCACTTCCTTTATTTCGCAGGTTACGGAAGGAGTTAAGTGCTGGCGGTACGGTACTATGTGGGAGCGTAAATTCCATTCTTGAATTCTCAGAGTTGTCATACGCTTTCTTCGACACGTTCGATATATACACAATATTTGATTTGAAAAATTCGCATTTTTCTTCATTTACCGTGAGGCCACATAGTTTTAATCTATTCAAAACTGCAACAAATTTTTTATTATGTTATTATATTGATTTTTCTGTAACCAAAATATCATCATAAAAAATGGTCGTTCCTTTTACACCCTGTAATAATTTAAACAAAACACGCATAACTATGCCTGGTGCTGCATTCAATCCATATACCAGTCGAGTATATCTATATAAGCCTATGTGAGTAGCTATTGTTGTCAAATCACGACCATCTTCACTTTGTTCCAATTGTGAATATGCCTTTTCAAGTCTAGTTTTGAAAACATTACCACTCCACTAATTTGCGTTCATAAATCCGTAATAACGGGTACAGGAAATTTATTTATTACTAATCCGGGATTTACTGTTATTCTATAATCTCCACATTAACGCACTGACCCATCTTTCCTAATTATGGGTACAATAGGCGATGCATAACTACTAGTTTCAACTGGTTGCAAAATACCGTCTAATACAAGTTTATTTATTTCTTGTTCCACTTTATCCTTAATTGCCAAAGGTATCTGTCTAGAGTTTTGACTGAAACCCATCTATCAATTCTAAATCCATACTTTATTAGTTAAATTTTCCTAAATTATTTGTCAACACATCTCCAAATTGTGATTTCATTATATTTACATCTAAACGGTGTTCACCAATAGAACAAAAATTATTTTCAACCTGAAAATTATTAGCACAACTAATAATAATAATTACAAATAATTCCTTAAAATCTCTACCTACAATTAAAACAGAACCGTTTTCAATAACAACAAACTCGAGACATTTACTTATATGGTTGCAAGTTGCAAGTAACCCGCAAATATGTCGTCTAGATAAACGAACCAAAAATCCAGTTAATCCTGTTAATCATAAAATCCAAACGGTGTGATGATAGCCGTTTTTGGTATGAACTCGGGTTCAACAGGTATCTGGTGATATGCTTGCGTCAATAGTTGAGAAGATCATTGCCTTAGATAGTTTGTGGGCAAAGTCATGGAGCTGCGGAATGGGGTATTTGTCCGGGACAGTCTTTGCGTTCAAGCGCCTATAGTCTCCACATGGACGCCATTCTCCGTTGGGCTTCTTTACCATGTGTAATGGACTGGCCCAGTTACTCTTGGAAGGTCGGCATATTCCTTGTTCCATCAAAAATTTAAATTAACATTTGGCTACTTCTAGAAGGGCTGGTGCTAATCTGTAGACTGGTCTATGATCACTGCCTTTTTTTAATTTACGGTTAGATTGAAGTTGTGCAGAAAATCGGCTCCAACTATAGCTCTTGATACATATGCAACTATAAATCTCCACTTCATTGTCCTACGTAGACCAAAGTTCAGTTGAAAAATTCTCGTGCCGTAGGTTTTGATGTTATTACCGTTGACGCTGTACAAAGTAGTGGGGAAGTTATCGGAGCTGATGGATTTATTAGTATTGCTGAAATGTCTAGGAACGACAGATACGTCGGCGCCTGTGTCCACAAGGAACTTCTGACGCGTTTCATGATCATACAGAAAGAGACGGCAAGTATTAGTTGGAAGCCCACATGTCTCTACTGTGGTTTTCCGCCGTCATTTCCCTGGTGTTTTTTTGGAAAAGAACACTGTTGGTAGCTCTTGTATGCCTTTTCGCTATATATATTATGCCATCTATAATATTTATTTATTTATTTATATTCTCACCATACATTTTGTTGTTGTTTTTTTTTTTATATAAATTAACCTCACTAGGACTAATGCCTGTATTGAGGTTAATAATTATAATTTGAGGATGCATTTTACATACAAAACACAATATAAATACACTACTTTCAAAACACTAATATTACATACTAATTACCCATCTATAATTACCATTTAAATAGTTTTATTGACGTACTGTTATATGATAACATAATATAATAATATGAAGACCAGATGGGTAATTTGAGAATGATTTGTAACAATATTTTATACCTGCCAAAAGCAAAGTAAGTTCAAAAGAACTAGGGTGACACTTCGATTTGTGCAAATGGAACTCAAATATCTTATTATTTAAAAAAAAAAACTTATAATTTAAAAAAAAATCTTATTTAAAAAAGGACAAGGATGAAAATATAGTATGCCAATCCTCAGTCAACATAAATTTCTTAACATTATTTTTAAATTTAGTTAATGAATTGGAAGACTTGATGTAATCTGGCAGAATATTAAACATAAGTGGAGCCTGATATAAATAGTTTCTTTGGCCATATAATATCCCTCAGGGTTTCTGTTTAGCAATCTCCCACAAGACCCTGATGGAAATTGGTCGTAAGAATTTCGGCGAATGTTTTGTCTACTTCGTCCGTTAAAGTTAGATTGTCGATTGACGTGTCCATCATGTGTCTAAGTAGACCGGTTGGTTTTCTGTCCTCATCCCGGCCGGAAGCTTCGGCGCTTCTATTATCCAGAGCATTGTCTGCTCCACCGTTTTCAGATGTGCCGTTTATTGGTTGATATTCTGCTTCGTCCTGTGCGAAATAATCACCGTTTCCCATTACTTTCTTAGCCGATTGCCAAAAAAAGCTCAAATTAAACTGATAACAGACTACATACTCCACCGCTCTCTTCGGACGTTGAAAGAAAAAGGATGTAATTTATGGAAGGATCGACACTCTTAAACGCAAGTGGCAGACCGGACGGTCAAACAGAGAATGGCGATCGCCTTGTTAGCTGGTGGAACCTCGGTTCGCAGGGGTGTATGCGGTGTTACCCGCGTTAAAAATGTTTATATTCGGTTGATGAGTATCGTTCCCTACAATGTAGTTTGAGTGGTGTTATTCTTATTATATATGGGGTTTCTAGGGACGACCGAAACATCGGCCCCTGTGTCCACCAGGAATTTCTGTCGAGTTTGTTGATCATAAACGAAGAGACGACAAGTGTTGCTCGGAATCTCACATATTCCTACTGGGAGGTTCCGTTGACGTTTACTGGAATTCTTCCTTTTAAAAGAGCAAGGTTGATGACATCTGTAGGCCTTTTCTCCAAATCTGGCGTGGAAATTGCAGTACTCGTCTTGGTTTCCTTTGGGCGATCGACCGCAAGACCCGGACCTCGGCCTTCTAGCGGGATTCTGCTGATATGGCTTCTGTTAAGAAAAATTCCTATCAGTGCTCTGGTTTCTTTGTCCTCGGAAGGTAGGGGAACACTCGTTTTGTAATATTTTAAGTTAAGATGTCGTCTATGCTATTGTTTTTAGACTGATCGCATATGGATGATTCATCATAATTCAACCTTAGCCCACTATTCGATACTTCTTCCATTTCCTGGGGTTCAGATATATTGTCAACTACGCCAGCATCGCTGACAGCGTCTTTGCCATCTAAACTAACCTTCACTTTGTCGTCTTTTGATTCGACGCCATTCACTGTAAGGACACTTGCTTCTTCTCTGTTGACTTCGTGGTCGACGGTCATAGGCTCATCAGCCATGTTTCATGCAAACAGGCAAATTCACGTGAGAAAACACTTCAAATTGTAAATTAATCGCCGTTACATTATAGCGAAACAAAACTGCACACACAGTGCACAAATTTATGCCTTGAATAGAGAAGCCTTTAAACCCGTCTAAAGTATCCGGAGAGTTGATATGGAATTAGTGGGGGACTAGCACGTTGGCGTCAAATTGATATAGAGTTTACTTGGTTGTCAAAATTTAATCTTATTTGTGTACTGAGTATTGCGGACTGAATTGAAGAGTATTAATTGTACCTCCCTTGGTAACAGCTTTGTAGAACGTTAGGCGTTCCACGCGCCAATCTGCAGGCGATTCCTGCAGAATGCCACTATCAAAAGAGGTAGAATTGTCTAGCTCAAACATGAGACCATGAAATTTTTACAAAGGATCGTGGGGACTATCTGGTTTCTCCTCCAGTTTGCGGACCAAGAAAATGAGTAAAAACTAGATTTTCATCATAAGTAAAATAAGTGTATTTATGGAGGATGCAATTTACCCCCGGACCGACAGGTTTAGGCCTAGCTATCCAATTACTGAACACGGAGACCTGGGGAATTTTCCATCGCTCTTCTGGGGTGCGATGCCGACGAGCCGTGGAGCTCCAGCTCCGAATCCAAGTCTCCGTCCTGGCGGAGGTCACGCCCTAGAGGCGTCTGTGTACATCCTGGCGAAGGTCTCGCCCTAGCTGCTTCTCTCAATAGGATGGGTTCAAATTCCGTAACCGCAAGTTACGAGCCGGCAACGTTCGGTCAAGGTCCTTTGGCCTGGTGAATACAGCCAGGTTTTCAACTTCAAGCGCGTCTGGGTAATAATTCATCACTGGAATGCAACCAGGAGTTCTCAAGGCATATGTACAGCCGATGAGTAATCTCGAGCCCGATTATAATGCGAGATCACCCGCAATTTGTTCAACTACCGCACGCGGTAAACTTCCTCGAACCACCCACATCGGTGGAACGGGACAAAAACCAACCAAATTTAGGTTTAAAAGGGAAATAACAATTCATCGGTCACTATTATTGACACATTTCACTGTCCGCGAACCGGATTGAATTTAATACTGCGGATTATAATTGAATTTATTGATTTCAAACCGACCATGTCAAATGTACGACGTTCTTCCCTTCGTCCCACATTCAAGAAGTGGGGAAACGGAACTCTCTCCCACCCACCTTGTCCAAAATGTTGCCAGCGTATAAAAATAAATCCCTAAAAATGACTTCTGAATTTAAGAATAATAAAACCAGTGACTAAATAAAATATGTTATGAATTCTTTTCATAACAGAGTCCAAGGCGTTGAGTCCATAACCCGTGGGAATGCTCCCTGCAATTAAAATTTGCAAAGTTTTCAATATGTCCGGATGACCGCAGGAGCCCAGTGGCTTTGCTACCACAATCAGTTATAGTAAATGTTAGTCACACTCACCAACATCGATAAAGCAATGGTAGTTGTTTGTCCTAATTCCTCTTTCCAAGTTACAGCATACGACGGCCACCTCGCATGTGACATGCTGGCCATTTTTGAGAATGCAGTAGAAATTTGTGTCTACTATATAAAATGTCTTCTTTAGGAGGGCTGTAAGAATATAATATTTTGTAAGAACTAGGATTTTTAAATGCTGTCAATGTTTATTGAATTGCCACACTGCAGACCGTGTGCATCGGACCCCTTTTTTAATTAATGACGGAGCGGTTTAAGTACATACTTTCTACATATCATTTAAGCCTCTATGTTTCAAGCTTTCTCTGATAACTTCTCCATGTGATTATCCTGACTGGCTAATTTGTTTGCTTTTCGGAAAAACTCATATATGTAGGTCTAATAGAAATCGTTGTTCTCTTACATCATAGTGAGAAATATAATCTAAACAGTGTTAGAGAGAGAAAACACCATGCTTTATATTTAAATCTAAAAATTAACCACAAAAGAAGTAAAAGGTACACCTCAGTGAAACCAAAATTCCAGATCGAAAGTTGAAAAAAAAATTGAAACAGCAAATTTTTTTGAAACTTCAACAAAATATTGAAACTGCAGGGTTTCTAGGGACGACCGAAACATCGGCCCCTGTGTCCACCAGGAATTTCTGTCGAGTTTGTTGATCATAAACGAAGAGACGACAAGTGTTGCTCGGAATCTCACATGTTCTTACTGAGAGGTTCCATTGTCGTTTACTGGAATTCTTCCTTTTAAAAGAGCAAGGTTGGTGACATCTGTAGGCCTTTTCTCCTAATCTGGCGTGGAAATTGCAGTACCCGTCTTGTTTTCCTTTGGGCGATCGACCGCAAGACCCGGACCTCGGCCTTCTAGCGGGATTCTGCTGATATGACTTCTGGTAAGAAAAATTCCTATCAGGGCTCTGGTTTCTTTGTCCTCGGAAGGTAGGGGAATAGTCGTTTTGTGATATTTTAAGTAAAGATATCGTCTATGCTATTGATTTTAGACTGATCGCCTATGGATGCTTCATCATAATTCAACCTGAGCCCACTATTCGATACTTCTTCCATTTCCTGGGGTTCCGATTTATTGTCAACTACGCCAGCATTGCTGACAGCGTCTTTAGCATCTAAACTAACCTCTACCTTGTCGTCTTTTGATTCGACACCATTCACTTTAGGGACACTTGCTTCTTCTCTGTTGGCTTCGTGGTCGACAGTCATATGCTCATCAGCCATGTTTCATGCAAACAGGCAAATTCACGTGAGAAAACACTTCAAATTGTAAATTAATCGCCGTTACATTATAGCGAAACAAAACTGCATAAACAGTGTACAAATTTATGCCTTGAATAGAGAAGCCTTTTTATGAACCGTCTAAAGTATCCGGAGAGTCCAAGGAAAGCGCAGCGGTCAGCCATTCTCCTTCACTTGGCGTTGAGTCCATAACCCGTGGGAATGCTTCCTGCAATTAAAATGTGCAAAGTGTTCAATATGTCCGGATGACCACAGGAGCCCAGTAGCTTTGCTTCCACAATCAGTTATAGTTAATGCAAGTCACACTCACCAACATCGATAAAGCAATGGTAGTTGTTAAAAGTTAAAAGAATATACCTATATTTTGAAAAAAATATCATGCAAGCGGCTCATTGCGAAAATGCGAGGATGATTTTTTGTCCTAACTCGAGAATGGGTTCCATAAGTGTCTGTCAGAGGAGAGCTATTTAACCAAGTAATTTGATGTTAAATGTTGGATTAGTTATGCGGAATGCAAATAATGCTTGAATTAAATGCACGAAAACACAATATAATATACACTAATTACCTTCTCGATGAACTAAACAGAAATTATATTCTTGTGATGTGATTAAAGAAGCCATCTTGTTTTCATGGGAACGAGGATTATGTAATAGTATCTAATACCTAAAGTTGGAGAAGGTAATTCCTTGAAAGCTCATACATAAAATGTATAGATACATACCTACTTTGATGAACTAACTTATTTTTAAATCACTTTATTTATATCACAATGATTTACACAGTTCGTGTTCGCGATAAGTCAATGAAATATTACTTGTTAATAGCAATTTGTCCATAACTATTTCCTGCCAGCAGATATTTTTAATATATGCCATATAAAAGGTTTGAGAAAGAACTTTGTTATAAAATTATTTATCCAACATTTTAGGGTCGCTTTATTGTGGATGACTCCGAAAGTTGGCATCAAATTAGTGGTTGTAATTACATGAAATATTTTTCGATTTTTAGTTCCGTATCGACACGTTAATAAAAATAAGTGAAAAAAAAAGTTGGAAAAGTCACACATATTTAGTACAAATATTTAAAATTGAAAAATATAATTAAAATAAATCAGTTACATTCATCTCACAAGCTATTTATTTACAGTTATACACAGAAAAGATCATCTTCATCATTTTGTGACAATATACTATCGTCATCACTACTTGGTTCAACTACAGAATCGTTCCCCGTAGTCGTATTAGGGTCTAGCAGTATTTCTATTGGAATTGTTTCCGCTGTCTTGTTTATTTTTCCTAAGGTGGAGATAACTGGATCCGACGAAATCTCACTCGGAGAATCGGTGACGTGCTGCTAAACTTGTATTAAGCGCTCAGCACTGTGATCTAGCAATTCATTGTTGTGATTTCACTTCCGCCGCAGATTCCGTGACCGTTATGAATTCACTTAAAGGGTAACATATTTTCATAGCTCCTTGAACAATTGTAAGAAAGGAAATACCTCTTTATCCTTTTCCCTTATTGGTAACGTCTACGCTTGGTATCTACAAGTGAATGCTTCATCACCACTCAATCAATAACTTTTTGTTTTGGGTTTTATCGGTAAAAGCTTTTCTATACTTCTTTGCTCTGGTCGGCGTACTTATCGTGACTTCTTTCTCATAGTTTGTTTTATGTTTCGCACGCTCAGACGACATATCAAACAACAACGTGGGTCGAACTCTTTTTGTTTTTACTATTTCTGGTAAAGATTTGTAATTATTTTCTTGTAAAGCCTTTCAAGCCATTTTTTAATTATTTTATATTAAGGTGACATAATTTCTGCGACACTTCAACCATCTGGTTATCAATTTACAACAGAATATAGCTATTTCATTAAAAAGTTCTTTTGATTCAGAAGGTGAAAGACAATGTGTATCTAAGAGGTGTTTTTTCAGGAATTTTACTTTTCCATCAAATTTCTTAACGCCAGAGTTCTTCATAATCAAGTATAATAAGAATCTTGTACGAACAACTTCAGAAATTGTACCTAAAACAAAACACACTGATTATAAGACTAGAACCGTTTTTTATGAAAATCTACAGTTCTCACTTTCAAGTACTATAATTAAGAAAATGGCGCATGAAAGCAACTTCTTACAATTTAGTCTAGTAGTTAAGATAATAAAGTATTCAAAACAAATTAAAATATGACGGAATCTAGTGGAACTTTTAACTATGTATGTATATGCCTCGATGTTCAATTTATTTACTAAAAATATTTCATTCAAATAGGTGTTTGTTTTTATTTAAATTTTTGACCAGTCGTGTGACTTTCTCAATATCGAACAGCTCCGCCTCCTTTTTTCGTTGTTAGTTTTTGGGGTGTTATGCCGTGTTGCGCTACCTCCTTCTATAGCCAACGTTTCGGAAAACGTATCCATCCGTAAGTGTCCATCATCAGGGCAGATCCGGTAGATCCGCATCCTGCTTGCATAACAGGTTATCCAGCTCGCTCGTCTGAAAACACAATAAACAACTTCTTGTTGAGCAACCAAACTTTATTTACTTAATGCCCGTGTAATTTAGCCTCTCAGGTAGACAGCTCGACCGTAGAGGGTCAGAGGGTCAAAATCTAAGAGTATGCTCAAAATATTTCCCTTCTTCAATAAAATTCAAATAATGGAGTATTTCTGATTGTAACCGAAAACTGTATTGGAAAGGTGATGAAATACATTTTCAAAGTTTATAATTATTAGATATAAATAAACATGTCATTTTGAAATATTATTTTTTCTTTTAAAATGGCTCACTTTTTTCTATCTAAAATTACTGATTACGAAAAAAACACATACATAATTAATTAGGCTAATATGTTATAAGGCTGTTTTGACTTTTTTTCCGCGAGGTCCTTCTTGTTGAGCTTGTCCAGCTCTGCCTCCTTGTGACGCGCCGGAATCTTCTCCCGTTTCAGCTTTGCCGACACAAAATTATCCTCCATTATTTTTTTAATTTGGTGAAACGTGATTTATTTTCTATTTTTATATGAATACCACACAAGAGTCCCAACTGCTCCCGTCTGTGGCCAGTGATACTATGGCATCCCCAATCGGGGTATGTTGTGAGGCTGAGGGTAGTGGGGAGGGAAAGGAGATAGGGAAGAGGAAGGTGGGGAAGTACCTGGCTATTCAGGTCCGGTCACCAAACACGGCTAATGCCATTTTAAGCAACGTTTCAATTCTGAATGGTGGTCTTAGACCAGGTCGATACTGAGAGTATCTTCCACTCTGGAACGTGCCGCAAATATACTATATATTATTTTAAATGAATAAATTGTGAAATAACACAAACTAATCAGATAAAATTTATTTGCCTCGCCGGGATACGATCCCGCGACCTTCGGTGTGCTAGTCAAGCGCCTTACCGCTGCACTACGCCGCCGTGATGGCACTACACAAGCCATTATGGGAAATACTAAGAGAAGCCACAAACTCGCAAACTAAAAAAGAGAAACAGAGCATAAATAAACTTTCTATTGAGGGACTTATTGTTGAAACCACAAAAAATCCTAAACTCATTGCTGATCATGTAAACAATTTTTTTATTAATATTGGTCCTAATCTTGCTTCTCAAATTCCCCAGAGTGAAATCACCCGATCTACCGATACAGATGATCAAGCAAATAACAAAAATATAAAATTTATCTTTCAAACTGTATCAAAGGAAGACATTCTCAGGACAATTAAATCTCTAAAAAACACTTCCTCTGCTGGACCAGATGAAATTACAACCAAAATCCTTAAAATGCTGTCTTCAGATATCACATTACCTCTGGAATATCTTATAAACTTAAGCATTACACAGGGCTACTTCCCCTCTAACTTAAAACAAAGTATCGTAATTCCCATCTACAAATCTGGAAACAAGTCAGACACCAATAACTACAGACCAATTACTTTACTAAATAGCTTGTCTAAAGTTTTTGAAAACCTCATTAATGCACAACTTTTAAAATTCATCGAGAGCCATAAAATACTTTCAGAAAACCAATATGGATTTCAAAAAAATAAAAGTACCTCAGATGCCATTGCTAGTGTGACAGACTTCATTGTAAAAAGCCTTGATAAAGGAAAAAAATGTATCTCAATATTTTTAGACCTTTCTAAGGCTTTTGATACAATATCACATGTTAAACTAATTCAAAAACTAGAAAAAATCGGCATTACAGACAAAGAGCTAAACTTTTTTAGAAGCTATTTAAATGGACGCATACAACAGGTTAAAATACAGAATACCCTTAGTGATCAGCGCTCAACTGACTATGGAATTCCACAAGGAAGCGTTTTGGGACCGACTCTATTCTTACTGTATATTAACAACTTTTGCAACCTTGAAATTCAAGGAAAAATTGTTAGCTTTGCAGACGATACGGTCCTATTGTTCGAAGACAACAATTGGCCAGCGGTATTTAAAAAAGCTGAAAGAAATATTAACTTCGTTAAAAAATGGTTAGATATCAACACGCTTACCCTTAACACGAAGAAAACCAAATATGTCACTTCAAGCATCAATACTACAGGCCAACCTAATAATGATTATTCCATTAAAATACATAGATGTACGAATTCCAATGAATGCAGTGAGTGCCCCAGTATAGAGCGCACATCACAGATGAAGTACCTAGGGCTCACCATTGACCCATACCTCAAATGGAATCTACACACACAGAATATTGCAAATAAAATTAGAAAAACAATACACTTCTTCAGATCCATTAGGAACTTTCTTAACTTACAACTTCTAAAAACGATATATTTTGCAATCACCCAATCTATCCTTGAGTATGGTATCATTGCATGGGGAGGGGGGACTTCATCAGCTCTAGATCCTGTTATAAAGGCGCAGAAAACAATTATGAAAATTATTCTCAAACTTCCTCTAACTGCAAACAGTGACTTAATATTTAATATAATGAGAGTATTTGATGTTCGACAGATATATGTAAAAACTATCCTCATGCATCTCTTTAAAAACAAACACGTACTTTACGAAAAAAATATATTCTTAAGATTTACACGTAATTCTAACAAAGACACATTGCATGTTCCAGCACTCTCCACCACCTTTGGACAACGTAGTTTTAGATACTTTGCCACAAAAATATTCAACATGCTTCCTGATAATATCAAACTGAGTCAAACACAGAAAGAATTTAAAAAAAATGTTAAAATTTGGATATGTTCTAACGATCGATCCTTTACTGGTGCCCTCACCCAAACGCCTTGTCATTAATGGTTATTGTAGTAATAAAATTGCTGTTTTTGTATTGTGTATCAGCAATAATGTAAACAGAAACAAAGTATTGCTGTATAAGAACATATATTATACATTCATAAGTAAACCATAGACAAAATTACGAGAAACAATTTTACTAAAAATTCTGCCTCAATACAGGTTCGCCTAGTGAGGCAGACTATGCGCAACTTAAAATATATATTATGTTACTTCTATATTATAACAGTTCTTACCTCCATATCTTTTTCCCTATTTTGATACAGCTTTATTGGCATCAATTATTCTTATAACATTATTCTAATAACAATGTTATTAACTTATAGATATTTACTTACTAATGCATCATTCATTACCCCATGTTTTTAACTCTGTAAGTAACATGTTATTGTCATTAAAATTATGTTATTATTACTACTTACTGTGTAAAAGAAAATAAAAGGGAAAATGCACTTAAAATTGTAACCAATACCGACTGTAATATGAGATTATATAATGTATTCATATATTTTTTGGATGAAATAAATAAATAAATAAAAATATATAAAATTTCGTACGGATATTTAATAATACTTATCATTACATCCAGAATCAAGTTCAATATGACGACGAAACCCATTAATAAGCAATTGCATTCGCTAAAAAGGCGTTTATAAATTGAAACAACGAGCCTTACCAGCAAAACCAGTGTGTACAACTATAACTGCGTTGCCCGTAAGCCCGGTTCTAGTCACAGGTCACAGCGCTCGCGACTCAAACAAATGAAACTTCGAAACTAGCAAATGCTCGCTGAAAATATAAATGGTGCGTTTTCCTAATCCTTGCCTAGGAAATATAATGCTTATCTGTAATAATTTATATTGGGTTTATAATCGGCAAACAAAGACCACAAATGTAGAGTTGATCAAAATCTCGATAAACTACTCTGCAAAATCAGAAATTTGACCTATCGTCAACTCACTTTTTTGTAGTTTCATGTAAACATAATCAATAAAAAATTCTTAGATTTTTTTTTTTCAAATTGCGGTTGGAAACTTTGGATTATCTTTGAGGTTTTAACCTGTCTATAGAAACACGTTTATTCTTGCCTTTTACGCTGATGACAAACGTCTTCTCATCGCGTTCTTCCACTTTGTAAGGACCTTCGTAGGGGATTTGAAGGGGCCTGTCTGTTCTAAGAAAGACGTGGGTAGTCATAGATAAGTCTTTATGTACAAAGCATTTCCTTGATCCATGGGCGCTGGCAAGGTGTTGGCTTGATGTTTTCAAATTTTCTCTGCAGTCGACCTACGTAAGTGTCGGGTTCTTCCCTAGATGTTTCGGTGAGGAAATCACAGGGTAATCTTAATGTTCTACCACATGTGAGTTCAGCCGGGGAACATTTTAGGTCTTCGCGAACTGTAGATCTCAATCAGAGTAGTACGAGCGGGAGATTCTTCAACCAGTTCGGGTCACCACTTGCCATAAGAGAGGCTTTTAGTGTACGATGCCATCTCTCTAATAAGCCGTTGGATTGTGGGTGGTATGCTGTGGTCCTTGTATGTTTGATTCCCAATTTCTCCGCCAGTTTCGTTAATAGAAAACTTTCAAATTGGCGACCCTGGTCTGCGGTTATCGTCTCCGGGGTCCCGTGACGAGCTATCCAGTGTTTCATCAGTGCATTTGCGGCGGTACTGATTCAGGCCAGCGGGTGAATCTGTCAATCATTGTCAACAGGTATTGGTATCCGTTGCATGCTGGAAGAAGTCCAACTAAATCAATATGTACGTTGCGAAAGCGGTCTTCTGGTAAGACATAAGCTGATGGTGGAGCTACTGCATGTTTTGAGACTTTCGCTTTTTGGCAAGGGATACAGTTTTTAACGAAATTTTTTATGTCTTTCGCCATGTTGGGCAGAACAAATCTCAACTTCACCGTACTTGTTGTTCCTAGTATGCTTGGATGACAGACATTGTGGCCGCATTCTATCACCTCAGTTCGCACGGTAGTTGGAACAAAAGGTCTGACATGACCAGTTGAGATGTCACACCAAAGTGATCTGTCTGTGCCGGATATCACCATTTGACGTAGAGAGAGGCCGGTGTCAACTTTTGCCTTAATAATTTCGTCGTTTTGACACTGCGCTTCTGCCATCTTCCCATAGTCAGTCGTAGTAGGGCAGTTTATCTCTTCGATTCGAGATAGGGCGTCCGCCACTATATTCTGAAGTCCAGAGATATGCCTGATATCAGTTGAGAACTGTGCGATGAAATCCAGTTGTCTTTCCTGACGTGGAGAGCTAGAGGCTCGTTTCTTGCAAAAGGCGAAGGTGGTCGGCTTGTGGTCAGTATATATTATAAAATTTGGTCCTTTAACGTTATTTATTTACAAAAATCCAGATCCCTGGTAATAGCGTGCATAAAGCGTTGGAAACTCTGTGCCGCGTTGGATAAACTAAATTGCATGGAAGTAAATTCATACAATCCAAACGGTGTGATGATAGCCGTTTTTAATATGTCCTCGGTTTTTACAGGTATCTTCTCAATAGTTGAGAAGAACATGGCCTTAGATAGTTGGTGGGCAAAGTCGTGGAGCTGCGGAATGGGGTATTTGTCCGGGACAGTCTTTGCGTTCAAGAGCCTATAGTCTCCACATGGACGCCATTCTCCGTTGGGCTTCTTTACCATGTGAAATGGACTGGCCCAGTTGCTCTTGGAAGGTCGGCATATTCCTTGTTCTATCAAAAATTTAAATTCACGTTTGGCTGCTTCTAGAAAGGCTGGTGCTAACCTGCGTGCACGTTCAGTCACAGGAGGGCCATTTGTTTCGATGCAATGCGTTACTGTATGTTTTTTAATGTCAGTTATCTTCATGCTAGGTCGCGTCAAGCTTGGGTATTTGCTGAGGATATCTCGGTACTTCAAGGAGTTAGATATTGTTGAAATTCCTGAAGAGATTCCGTTTTACGTCGTGCCTTGAATCCGCAATCCTGTAGACCGGTCCATGATCACTGTTTTTTTTTAATATACGGTTAGATTAAAGTTGTGCAGAAAATCGGCTCCAAGTATAGCTTTTGATACATCTGCAAGTATAAATCTCCACTTCATTGTCCTACGTAGACCAAAGTTCAGTTGAAAAATTCTCGTGCCGTAGGTTTGATGTTATTACCGTTGGCGCTGTTCAAAGTAGTGGGGCAGTTATCGGAGCTGATGGATTAATTAGTATTGCTGAAATGTCCAGGAACGACAGATACGTCGGCGCCTGTGTCCACAAGGAACTTCTGACGCGTTTCATGATCATACAAAAAGAGACGGCAGGTATTAGTTGGAAGCTCACATGTCTCTACTGTGGTCTTCCACCGTCGTTTCCCTGGTGTTTTTTGGAAAAGAACACGATTGGTAGCACTTGTATGCCTTTTCGCCATATATATTATATCATCTACAATATCCCTCAGGGTTTCTGTTTGGTGATCTCCCACGAGACCCTGACCTCGGTCTTCTAGCGGAGTTTTGTCTTGATGGAGATTGGTCGTAAGAATTTCGGCGAATGTTTTGTCTACTTCGTCCGTTAAAGTTAGATTGTCGATTGACGTTGTTTTGGGATAACTTTTTTTGTTTAATTTCTCGTGTAAGTGTAAGTATTTGGTTTTGAAGTTCCAGCAGTATCGAATTCTCGGATTCTTCGGGCCGCGACGTGATCGGCCTATTGTTACGGTCAACCGCAGTACATTCAGTTGCCTGGTACACGTCTATGATTTTGTCCGCCGCTGAAGCAAGTTGAACAAGATCGTTGTCTGGCAGTGCGAACAGTATCTCCTGAACATGCTGTGGGAGTCTCTGCAACCAGAGTGTTCTTACAATCTTGATCTTCTTTTACGTCCTGTGCGAAATTATCACCGTTTCCCATTACTTTCTAAGCCGATTGCCAAAAAAAAGCTCTAATTAAACATAGAAGTGATAACAGCCTACAGACTCCACCGCTCTCTTCGGACGTTGAAAGAGGAAGAATGTAATTTATGGAAGGAACGACACTCTAAAATGCAAGTGGCACACCGGACGGTCAAACAGAGAATGGCGATCGCCGCGTTAGCCGGCGGAACCTCGGTTCGGAGTGGTGTGTGAGGTGTTACCCGCGTTAAAAAATTTTATATTCGGTTGATGAGAATCGTTCCCTACAATTTAGTTGGAGTGATGTTATTCTTATTATTTATTTATTTATTTATTTATTTGTAAGAAACAAACAGCTTTTACATAATACATATACAGTGATAAATATATAATTGAACTGGAGTCAAGCCACAGAGGTTTCTTATGCTAAAGTACATCGGAGATGAAGTTTTATTATATTATAATTAAGGTTGGGTTATAGGAAGAGGAGAGGAAGAGGAATATAGGAAAAGGATAGGAGATGCTCACGATATATTCTCATATTAATAATCGATCGTACGCGTTACTTCATATCGATATTTCTTAAGGTTTTTACTAAAAATGTCAATGCTGTGAAATTTTGTATTATATTGTGCACATACACGAGGAATTGGGGAGTTTTTTCTAATGTTTGTTCTACAAGAGGGTAAATAAAATAAATCGGATTGCCGGGTTGATCTTGACGGAATATGAAAATTTATTAAATTGGTAAGTTCTGGTGAGTCCAGGCCATTGTTTAGAATTTTAAACAATAGGATTTGATCAAAAATTAGACGTCGTGTTTGGAGGGATTTGAAATTGTGAAATTTAATGGATTCGGTATAATTTGAGAAGTGTAATTTGAATTTATAATTTAAGTGTTTAAAAATTTTTTTTTGAATTCTTTCTATTCTTTCAATATGGGCTTGGTATAAAGGAGTCCAGATCGGTGTACAGTGTTCCAAGTGCGGGCGAATATATGAGGTGTAAAGAGAATGGTTACGCCAATACATATACCTACACATACACACACCTACATAGCACACATACATACTGTTACTGCTTGGGATTGGTATTAATATTGTTGCAAATCCTGTCCTACCTTGTTCCCAAAATCCGCACCTATAACTACCTTCACCACGTCAGTCTGCAATCAACAGCCCGCGCCGCAACATACCTACTATAGCCACCGTGCTCCCGCTATCTGTTAACCTAATTCCGCCGTGTTCGCCGTGTACACGAAACGCACGCTTATTGCTGTTTTCAGTGCCAATTGGACGGGGAGAAAGAAGACAAAATTGCCAGCATACAAGTTCTTTATCCTGTTTCGGTGAGTCCTTTCCTTTATATGCAGCATATGTTTTTTCCTCATTCCAAGCAGTAAACAGTAACACAAAATTCAAGGTCCTTCGTCAGTCAATTTTCGCACATATCAAATCCACTCTACACACACACTATCTCAATCATCTTGATCCAAACGAGCCGGACATTTTTGAACCATAATATTAGTAGATAATAATCCAGCAGAGTGTGAATACGTTTTTACAATACCGCATATAAATAATTACCCGCATTCCCGCAGTTTGATATACCTACATGAGTAATTTTGTTTCTTTATACCTATCGTATTATGGTTGGAAATAACATATTTACCCGCTATTAGAATAAATAGATACAAGACACTGCTTTGATATTTATTTCTGATAACTCATGTAATTGTATCTTGCTAATCAAATCGCATTACCTACCTTATAAATAATACGATTATTTCTTAATATTCGTATTGTTTATATTATTGGATTACATTACAAATAGAATAATACGATCGTAATATGTATAATTTGTTAATGATTTACCGACGTAGTGCACGGCGCATCTGTTAACCTTTCACAGCTCACCAGTCAATTTAACCCCGTGCGGTTATCACTGTGAAGTAATTAAATATTTATTAAATATTAATTAATTAATTCCGCATAAATAATACAGACACATTATTTTAACCGCAGTTTTAGTTGTTTATCGTCTCATATTTTGTAAAATATAACCGGAATAAATAAAATGGCTACAAGCGCGTCATCCGGGTCGTCTCGGGACGAAAGACGTCTCAAACGTTTAAATGCTAAACTATCAGCTAGCTTTGCAAGCTTACAGTCGGTGTATGACAAGATAAGGAAAGCTTCGGAAAGCATTAGCAATCGCCAATCTTTTTTGTCAGGCGCAACTACTGTTGAAAAAATTCGTTCTGAATTTATAACAATTTTAGATGAAAAAGTGGATTGCGAACTGGAATTGAATCCGGAAGCAATTGCTGAATACTCTCAATTAAATGCATTTGAAGAACTCTTCGGGGTTATTAAATATACCGAAGCAAATATGCTGTCCAATCCAGTTGCGAAACCTCGCCGTCAAATTAAGTTACCGCCTTTGGAAATAGCGTGCTTTGACGGAAAATTAGATAATTGGCCTCTTTTCTATGAAACATATAATTCGGTTATACATTTGAATGATTCTCTGGATAATGCTGAAAAGATGCAGTATCTGATGTCTAAATTAACCGGAAAAGCATTAAATATTTGCAAAACTATTACGCCTACTGGTACAAATTATCAAGTTATTTGGGACGCATTGTGTACTAAGTATAATGATCAACGCGTTCTTGCTGAATCATACTTTGACCGATTGCTGAAATTGCCTCCAGTTAACTCGGCCACGCCCGCTTCTTTAGAGAATTTCGCAGATGCATACTCCGCTAACATCGCCGCGCTGAAGCAATTAAAAATAAAAGACCTCGCAGAATTCATATTGCTACAACTGGGTCTTAAACGGCTTGACATAGAGACTGTAAAGGCTTTCGAATCTTCTATTAAAAATAATGAAAATTTACCTTCCAGCGCGGAACTAATCGACTTTGTAAGACAACAGCAACGAATTCTCAACCGCGCGCAATTCACGCAACCGACCTCGAGCCGCGTTGGCTCAAACATTAATTATACCGCTAAACCGCAAAAAACTAATTCCGCAAAGGCATTTATTAATGTCGAAAAAATCGATAATCACTCCATCGAAATTTGTTTTTGTTGTCAAAAGGGATCGCACCCTTTATACCAATGTTCTAAATTCACAAGTCTAGAACCACGCGATCGATTTAACTTTATTAAGTCATCGAATATTCGAGTTTGTGTGAACTGCCTCAGTACTAGGCACATCACAAAAGCTTGTAAATCAAAGAGTACATGCAAAACATGCGCGCTCAACCATCATAGTTTATTGCATTTCAAACAAACTGATGGGCGAAAGTCACAAACAGACCCAATACCATCTCCCGCGTTACAAGCAGATGCCGATAATGATAACTTAAATTCTTTGAATCCGGTTTCGCTATGTGTAACAAATTCATGCCCTAGTGCAAATACTACTGCACTCTTAGGAACGGCTGTTTGCACTACCAGAGACGCTAAGGGCCAGGTACAGACGTTACGGGCTCTAATAGATAGCGGCTCCCAAAGGGACATAATTACGCGCAAATGCTGTTCACGCTTGAATCTTACGGTGCGGTCATCTCCAAGTACTTACGTCACGGGAATAGGTGACGTAAGAAATGTGACAAATGGCGTAACTTGCTTAAAGTTACATTCCCGCTATGACATCACTCAGTCGTATACGATTAAACCATATGTAGTAGAAACTATAACCAGTGAGTTGCCTACTGTTAACATTAACCGTTCCTCTTTGTCGTATCTTGACAATTTGCCCTTAGCAGACACAACATTCTGTACGCCCGGTGAGATTGATATTATCTTAGGATGTGACATATTTGCTCGCATTCTAAAGGCAAACAAAATATCAGGTTCTCTCGGCCAGCCATTTGCTATTGAAACCACTTTGGGATATCTCATCTTGGGTACTGCCCCAACGATGATTGAAAACCCAAGTATAAACGCCACGCAATCATTTTGTACGTTCACGCAAAATAATGATTTTTGCCTGTCGCGCTTCTTCGAATTGGAAGACATTCCAGATGAGAAGTTTTTAACGCCTGATGAACAAGAGTGTGAGGACATTTTTAAACTCACTACCTCTCGTGACACGGCAGGTCGTTATATCGTCGCGTTGCCGTTTCGAAACAGTCCCTCTGTTCTCGGTGAATCGTTACCCGCCGCCGAACGCAGGTTTCGATCTCTCGAACGCCGCTTGATATCTCAACCCGCAATAAAGTTAGAATATGACAAAATATTACGCGAATACCTACAGAAAGGGTACATTTCGCCGGTCGACAATTCTGACTTACCTCATTACGTTATACCGCATCATATTGTAGTTCGTGAAGATAAACTTACTACTAAAATTCGCATGGTGCTAGATGCGAGTATGAAATCCGATTCGGGTTATTCGCTTAATGACATCCTACATACCGGAAAAAATTTACAAGGTGATTTGTTTCGCATTATCCTCAATTTCAGATTGTTCGCAATAGCTATAACCGCTGACATAAAACAAATGTACCTACAAATCGTAGTGCAAGAAGAATGCCGTCGTTATCAGCGCATGCTGTATAGATTTAACAATAGTGACCCTTTACAATTGTTCGAATTTAATCGCGTCACTTTCGGCATGTCTTGTAGCCCATTTTTGGCTATGCGTTCACTGCGTCAACTCGCAACGCATGAAAAACCTCGTTTCCCACTCGCGGCAAACTTGGTGGAAAATGGCTCATTCTACATGGATGATTTCGTCACCAGTTGCTCATCAGTCGAGGAAGCTACCGAGTTGTCGACGGAATTAATTCAGTTATTCGCTGCCGGAGGATTCGACCTTGTAAAATTCTCTTCTAATTCTCCAAAGTTTTTATCCACGATTCCTACAGCTCGTCGTGTTAAGGAACATGTGGAATTTAATCCCGATGAAAACCTAAAAATACTAGGGCTTCATTGGATACCCGCTTCTGATCATTTTGTATTTGTCGTACACACCGACGAAAGAACGTGTACTAAACGAAATATTCTCTCGACGATTGCTCGTCTTTGGGATTTGATGGGTTTCGCCGCACCAGTTGTATTATTGGCTAAGCTGATAATTAAATCTCTATGGGAGTATAACCTGAATTGGGACGATACTCCTCCTGAAACAGTTGTCACACTTTGGCGACAGTTTAAAAAGGAATTGCCATTACTGCAATCTATTAAAATTCCTCGTTTTTTAGGAATCGAACCCCAATGTGTATTAACGCTTATCGGGTTTTCAGACGCAAGCGAACGCGCATATGGAGGTGTTATTTACTTACATGTTTACTGTCCGAATACCGATAAAACCACAATTAATTTATTATGCGCTAAATCCAAGGTCGCTCCGGCTAAGACGATTTCACTTGCGCGATTAGAACTATGTGGAGCGCTAGTACTTGCACGATTAATGCATACGGTCAGTAATACCTACACATCAAATTCAAAAGCTCATACGACTTTAGCTTTTTGCGACAGCACGGTTGCTCTAGCTTGGATAAATTCACCGCCTGCAAGATGGCAGACCTTCGTTGCCAACCGCGTCTCACAAATACAAAACCATCTTGGGGCTGAATGCTTCCATTATATAAGAGGTCAAGACAATCCCGCCGACTGCTTATCGCGGGGTCTTACTCCCGCTCAGCTAATAGACCATCCGTTATGGTTTAACGGTCCCGTATTTGCCCAATTACCTAAAAGTGATTGGCCTTTACAACGTTTTGATACGAAATCGATATCTGATCCACCCGAATTAAAAACAAAAATTTTGATGTCCGTTCAAGACAATAACCGCCCTAAAACAATCGCTCCACCGTTATTGTGTGCACTAGCTTCTCGTGTTAGTTCATGGCCGAAATTAATTCGAATAGTAATTTATGTTTTTCGTTTCATTAATAAATTACCACGAGCATTCGAATTAAGCCATATCTTAGTTGCAGAAATCGCTGTTATAAATTCTATACAGCAAGAACATTTCTCCGAAGATATAAAGGCAGTCAAAGATGGGAAGAAGGTTCGGCGAGCGATTGCGAAATTAAATCCGTTTCTTCATGACGGAATTCTAAGGGTAGGAGGCAGATTGAGTAACGCTGAAACAGAATTTGACAGTCGTCATCCCATTCTATTGCCCGCTCGGGATAATGTAGTCAATTTAATAATAGACTACTATCATATAAAGAACATACCGCAGGGCCGTTGTTAAACTCTGTCCCTTACCGTCACAATAGATTTAACGACATCTTAGAAGTTAGTTCATAATACTTTAATTTTTAAAAATCAATTAAATTAGTTTCATTGTTAAATAGGTACCAAACCCTACTAGTTTATCTACCGCAGGTTCAGTATTATTTATTGAATCCTTTCAAGTCATATTTTTCGTTTCAATGTTTTTTATTCTTTTTATTTCCTTGCTATATCAGTCATTTTGACCATTTGGTAAAGCATTTATATAACTTACATAATATTTTCTTAACTTTTACATAATTTATTACATTCTACCGCGTGTCATTATAATTTTGTTTGCGCATTGAAACGTATTGGCACTCTTTTGGTTTATAGAAGTGGATTCTTTCATCCCCTTCCAGGCGGGGGGCATGGTTACGCCAATACATATACCTACACATACACACACCTACATAGCACACATACATACTGTTACTGCTTGGGATTGGTATTAATATTGTTGCAAATCCTGTCCTACCTTGTTCCCAAAATCCGCACCTATAACTACCTTCACCACGTCAGTCTGCAATCAACAGCCCGCGCCGCAACATACCTACTATAGCCACCGTGCTCCCGCTATCTGTTAACCTAATTCCGCCGTGTTCGCCGTGTACACGAAACGCACGCTTATTGCTGTTTTCAGTGCCAATTGGACGGGGAGAAAGAAGACAAAATTGCCAGCATACAAGTTCTTTATCCTGTTTCGGTGAGTCCTTTCCTTTATATGCAGCATATGTTTTTTCCTCATTCCAAGCAGTAAACAGTAACACAAAATTCAAGGTCCTTCGTCAGTCAATTTTCGCACATATCAAATCCACTCTACACACACACTATCTCAATCAGAGAATATAGAGTGTTTATGTTGTGGAAGGGTTTTGCTATACGAATTATAAATCCACGCATTTTATTGGCTTTGTTAATTATTTCATCAGTGTGTTGGATAAAGTTTAATTTGACATCCATCAATATATATGGGGTTTATATATATTATATATTATATTTATTATATTTTATCATTATTATATATGGGGTTTCTAGGGACGACCGAATCATCGGTCCCTGTGTCCACCAGGAATTTCTGTCGAGTTTGTTGATCATAAACGAAGAGACGACAAGTGTTGCTCGGAATCTCACATGTTCCTACTGGGAGGTTCCGTAGGTCCGATTTATTGTCAACTACGCCAGCATCGCTGACAGCGTCTTTGGCATCTAAACTAACCTCTACTTAGTCGTCTTTTGATTCGACACCATTCACTGTAGGGACACTTGCTTCTTCTCTGTTGGCTTCGTGGTCGACAGTCATAGGCTCATCAGCCATGTTTCATGCAAACAGGCAAATTCACGTGAGAAAACACTTCAAATTGTAAATTAATCGCCGTTACATTATAGCGAAACAAAACTGCATAAACAGTGCACAAATTTATGCCTTGAATAGAGAAGCCTTTTATGAACCGTCTAAAGTATCCGGAGAGTCCAAGGAAAGCGCAGCGGTCAGCCATTCTCCTTCACTTGGCGTTGAGTCCATAACCCGTGGGAATGCTTCCTGCAATTAAAATGTGCAAAGTGTTCAATATGTCCGGATGACCGCAGGAGCCCAGTAGCTTTGCTTCCACAATCAGTTATAGTTAATGTAAGTCACACTCACCAACATCGATAAAACAATGGTAGTTGTTAAAAGTAAAAGGAAAATACCTATATTTTGAAAAAATATCATGCAAGCGGCTCATTGCGAAAATGCGAGGTGATTTTTTGTCCTAACGAGAGAATGGGTTCCATAAGTGTCTGTCAGAGGAGAGCTATTTAACCAAGTAATTTGATGTTAAATGTTGGATTAGTTATGCGGAATGCAAATAATGCTTGAATTAAATGCACGAAAACACAATATAATATACACTAATTACCTTCTCGATGAACTAAACAGAAATTATATTCTTGTGATGTGATTAAAGAAGCCATCTTGTTTTCATGGGAACGAGGATTAAGTAATAGTATCTAATACCTAAAGTTGGAGAAGGTAATTCCTTGAAAGCTCATACATAAAATGTATAGATACATACCTACTTTGATGAACTAACTTATTTTTAAATCACTTTATTTATATCACAATGATTTACACAGTTCGTGTTCGCGATAAGTCAATGAAATATTACTTGTTAATAGCAATTTGTCCATAACTATTTCCTGCCAGCAGATATTTTTAATATATGCCATATAAAAGGTTTGAGAAAGAACTTTGTTATAAAATTATTTATCCAACATTTTAGGGTCGCTTTATTGTGGATGACTCCGAAAGTTGGCATCAAATTAGTGGTTGTAATTACATGAAATATTTTTCGATTTTTAGTTCCGTATCGACACGTTAATAAAAATAAGTGAAAAAAAAGTTGGAAAAGTCACACATATTTAGTACAAATATTTAAAATTGAAAAATATAATTAAAATAAATCAGTTACATTCATCTCACAAGCTATTTATTTACAGTTATACACAGAAAAGATCATCTTCATCATTTTGTGACAATATACTATCGTCATCACTACTTGGTTCAACTACAGAATCGTTCCCCGTAGTCGTATTAGGGTCTAGCAGTATTTCTATTGGAATTGTTTCCACTGTCTTGTTTATTTTTCCTAAGGTGGAGATAACTGGATCCGACGAAATCTCACTCGGAGAATCGGTGACGTGCTGCTAAACTTGTATTAAGCGCTCAGCACTGTGATCTAGCAATTCATTGTTGTGATTTCACTTCCGCCGCAGATTCCGTGACCGTTATGAATTCACTTAAAGGGTAACATATTTTCATAGCTCCTTGAACAATTGTAAGAAAGGAAATACCTCTTTATCCTTTTCCCTTATTGGTAACGTCTACGCTTGGTATCTACAAGTGAATGCTTCATCACCACTCAATCAATAACTTTTTGTTTTGGGTTTTATCGGTAAAAGCTTTTCTATACTTCTTTGCTCTGGTCGGCGTACTTATCGTGACTTCTTTCTCATAGTTTGTTTTATGTTTCGCACGCTCAGACGACATATCAAACAACAACGTGGGTCGAACTCTTTTTGTTTTTACTATTTCTGGTAAAGATTTGTAATTATTTTCTTGTAAAGCCTTTCAAGCCATTTTTTAATTATTTTATATTAAGGTGACATAATTTCTGCGACACTTCAACCATCTGGTTATCAATTTACAACTGAATATAGCTATTTCATTAAAAAGTTCTTTTTGATTCAGAAGGTGAAAGACAATGTGTATCTAAGAGGTGTTTTTTCAGGAATTTTACTTTTCCATCAAATTTCTTAACGCCAGAGTTCTTCATAATCAAGTATAATAAGAATCTTGTACGAACAACTTCAGAAATTGTACCTAATAAATAAGGAGATAGGGAAGAGGAAGGTGGGGAAGTACCTGGCTATTCAGGTCCGGTCACCAAACACGGCTAATGCCATTTTAAGCAACGTTTCAATTCTGAATGGTGGTCTTAGACCAGGTCGATACTGAGAGTATCTTCCACTCTGGAACGTGCCGCAAATATACTATATATTATTTTAAATGAATAAATTGTGAAATAACACAAACTAATCAGATAAAATTTATTTGCCACGCCGGGATACGATCCCGCGACCTTCGGTGTGCTAGTCAAGCGCCTTACCGCTGCACTACGCCGCGCCGCCGTGATGGCACTACACAAGCCATTTCGTACGGATATTTAATAATACTTATCATTACATCCAGAATCAAGTTCAATATGACGACGAAACCCATTAATAAGCAATTGCATTCGCTAAAAAGGCGTTTATAAATTGAAACAACGAGCCTTACCAGCAAAACCAGTGTGTACAACTATAACTGCGTTGCCCGTAAGCCCGGTTCTAGTCACAGGTCACAGCGCTCGCGACTCAAACAAATGAAACTTCGAAACTAGCAAATGCTCGCTGAAAATATAAATGGTGCGTTTTCCTAATCCTTGCCTAGGAAATATAATGCTTATCTGTAATAATTTATATTGGGTTTATAATCGGCAAACAAAGACCACAAATGTAGAGTTGATCAAAATCTCGATAAACTACTCTGCAAAATCAGAAATTTGACCTATCGTCAACTCACTTTTTTGTAGTTTCATGTAAACATAATCAATAAAAAATTCTTAGATTTTTTTTTTTCAAATTGCGGTTGGAAACTTTGGATTATCTTTGAGGTTTTAACCTGTCTATAGAAACACGTTTATTCTTGCCTTTTACGCTGATGACAAACGTCTTCTCATCGCGTTCTTCCACTTTGTAAGGACCTTCGTAGGGGATTTGAAGGGGCCTGTCTGTTCTAAGAAAGACGTGGGTAGTCATAGATAAGTCTTTATGTACAAAGCATTTCCTTGATCCATGGGCGCTGGCAAGGTGTTGGCTTGATGTTTTCAAATTTTCTCTGCAGTCGACCTACGTAAGTGTCGGGTTCTTCCCTAGATGTTTCGGTGAGGAAATCACAGGGTAATCTTAATGTTCTACCACATGTGAGTTCAGCCGGGGAACATTTTAGGTCTTCGCGAACTGTAGATCTCAATCAGAGTAGTACGAGCGGGAGATTCTTCAACCAGTTCGGGTCACCACTTGCCATAAGAGAGGCTTTTAGTGTACGATGCCATCTCTCTAATAAGCCGTTGGATTGTGGGTGGTATGCTGTGGTCCTTGTATGTTTGATTCCCAATTTCTCCGCCAGTTTCGTTAATAGAAAACTTTCAAATTGGCGACCCTGGTCTGCGGTTATCGTCTCCGGGGTCCCGTGACGAGCTATCCAGTGTTTCATCAGTGCATTTGCGGCGGTACTGATTCAGGCCAGCGGGTGAATCTGTCAATCATTGTCAACAGGTATTGGTATCCGTTGCATGCTGGAAGAAGTCCAACTAAATCAATATGTACGTTGCGAAAGCGGTCTTCTGGTAAGACATAAGCTGATGGTGGAGCTACTGCATGTTTTGAGACTTTCGCTTTTTGGCAAGGGATACAGTTTTTAACGAAATTTTTTATGTCTTTCGCCATGTTGGGCAGAACAAATCTCCACTTCACCGTACTTGTTGTTCCTAGTATGCTTGGATGACAGACATTGTGGCCGCATTCTATCACCTCAGTTCGCACGGTAGTTGGAACAAAAGGTCTGACATGACCAGTTGAGATGTCACACCAAAGTGATCTGTCTGTGCCGGATATCACCATTTGACGTAGAGAGAGGCCGGTGTCAACTTTTGCCTTAATAATTTCGTCGTTTTGACACTGCGCTTCTGCCATCTTCCCATAGTCAGTCGTAGTAGGGCAGTTTATCTCTTCGATTCGAGATAGGGCGTCCGCCACTATATTCTGAAGTCCAGAGATATGCCTGATATCAGTTGAGAACTGTGCGATGAAATCCAGTTGTCTTTCCTGACGTGGAGAGCTAGAGGCTCGTTTCTTGCAAAAGGCGAAGGTGGTCGGCTTGTGGTCAGTATATATTATAAAATTTGGTCCTTTAACGTTATTTATTTACAAAAATCCAGATCCCTGGTAATAGCGTGCATAAAGCGTTGAAAACTCTGTGCCGCGTTGGATAAACCAAATTGCATGGAAGTAAATTCATACAATCCAAACGGTGTGATGATAGCCGTTTTTAATATGTCCTCGGGTTTTACAGGTATCTTCTCAATAGTTGAGAAGAACATTGCCTTAGATAGTTTGTGGGCAAAGTCGTGGAGCTGCGGAATGGGGTATTTGTCCGGGACAGTCTTTGCGTTCAAGAGCCTATAGTCTCCACATGGACGCCATTCTCCGTTGGGCTTCTTTACCATGTGAAATGGACTGGCCCAGTTGCTCTTGGAAGGTCGGCATATTCCTTGTTCTATCAAAAATTTAAATTCACGTTTGGCTGCTTCTAGAAAGGCTGGTGCTAACCTGGGTGCACGTTCAGTCACAGGAGGGCCATTTGTTTCGATGCAATGCGTTACTGTATGTTTTTTAATGTCAGTTGTCTTCATGCTAGGTCGCGTCAAGCTTGGGTATTTGCTGAGGATATCTCGGTACTTCAAGGAGTTAGATATTGTTGAAATTCCTGAAGAGATTCCGTTATACGTCGTGCCTTGAATCCGCAATCCTGTAGACCGGTCCATGATCACTGCTTTTTTTTAATATACGGTTAGATTGAAGTTGTGCAGAAAATCGGCTCCAAGTATAGCTTTTGATACATCTGCAAGTATAAATCTCCACTTCATTGTCCTACGTAGACCAAAGTTCAGTTGAAAAATTCTCGTGCCGTAGGTTTTGATGTTATTACCGTTGGCGCTGTACAAAGTAGTGGGGCAGTTATCGGAGCTGATGGATTTATTAGTATTGCTGAAATGTCTAGGAACGACAGATACGTCGGCGCCTGTGTCCACAAGGAACTTCTGACGCGTTTCATGATCATACAGAAAGAGACGGCAAGTATTAGTTGGAAGCCCACATGTTTCTACTGTGGTCTTCCGCCGTCGTTTCCCTGGTGTTTTTTAGGAAAAAACACGGTTGGTAGCTCTTGTATACCTTTTCGCTATATATATTATGCCATCTATAATATCCCTCAGGGTTTCTGTTTGGCGATCTCACACAAGACCCTGATGGAAATTGTTCGTAAGAATTTCGGCGAATGTTTTGTCTACTTCGTCCGTTAAAGTTAGATTGTCGATTGACGTGTCCATCATGTGTCTAAGTAGACCGGTTGGTTTTCTGTCCTCATCCCGGCCGGGAGCTTCGGCGCTTCTGTTATCCAGAGCATTGTCTGCTCCACCGTTTTCAGATGTGCCGTTTATTGGTTGATATTCTGCTTCGTCCTGTGCGAAATTATCACCGTTTCCCATTACTTTCTTAGCCGATTGCCAAAAAAGCTCAAATTGAACTGATAACAGACTACAGACTCCACCGCTCTCTTCGGACGTTGAAAGAAAATTGATGTAATTTATGGAAGGAACGACACTCTTAAACGCAAGTGGCAGACCGGACGGTCAAACAGAGAATGGCGATCGCCTTGTTAGCTGGTGGAACCTCGGTTCGCAGGGGTGTATGCGGTGTTACCCGCGTTAAAAATGTTTATATTCGGTTGATGAGTATCGTTCCCTACAATGTAGTTGGAGTAATGTTATTCTTATTTTATATGGGGTTTCTAGGGACGACCGAAACATCGGCCCCTGTGTCCACCAGGAATTTCTGTCGAGTTTGTTGATCATAAACGAAGAGACGACACGTGTTGCTCGGAATCTCACATGTTCCTTCTGGGAGGTTCCGTTGTCGTTTACAGGAATTCTTCCTTTTAAAAGAGCAAGGTTGATGACATTTGTAGGCCTTTTCTCCAAATCTGGCGTGGAAATTGCAGTACTCGTCTTGGTTTCCTTTGGGCGATCGACCGCGAGACCCGGACCTCGGCCTTCTAGCGGGATTCTGCTGATATGACTTCTGGTAAGAAAAATTCCTACGAGGGCTCTGGTTTCTTTGTCCTCGGAAGGTAGGGGAATGGTCGTTTTGTGATATTTTAAGTAAAGATGTCGTCTATGCTATTGATTTTAGACTGATCGCCTATGGATGCTTCATCATAATTCAACCTGAGCCCACTATTCGATACTTCTTCCATTTCCTGGGGTTCCGATTTATTGTCAACTACGCCAGCATTGCTGACAGCGTCTTTGGCATCTAAACTAACCTCTACCTTGTCGTCTTTTGATTCGACACCATTCACTTTAGGGACACTTGCTTCTTCTTTGTTGGCTTCGTGGTCGACGGTCATAGGCTCATCAGCCATGTTTTATGCAAACAGGCAAATTCACGTGAGAAAACACTTCAAATTGTAAATTAATCGCCGTTATATAATAGCGAAACAAAACTGCATAAACAGTGCACAAATTTATGCTTTGAATAGAGAAGCCTTTTATGAACCGTCTAAAGTATCCGGAGAGTCCAAGGCGTTGAGTCCATAACCCGTGGGAATGCTCCTTGCAATTAAAATGTGCAAAGTGTTCAATATGTCCGGATGACCGCAGGAGCCCAGTGACTTTGTTATTACTATCAGTTATAGTTAATGTAAGTCAAACTCACCAACATCGATAAAGCAATGGTAGTTGTTTGTCCTAATTCCTCTTTCCAAGTTACAGCATATGACGGCAACCTCGCATGTGACATGCTGGCCATTTTTGAGATGGCAGTAGAAATTTGTGTCTACCATGTAAAATTTTGTTCTTTAAAACAGCCCTCCTGTAAGAATATAATATAAACTTATATAAGAAACTTCAAAAAAAAAATTGAAACTGCAGGGTTTCTAGGGACGACCGAAACATCGGCCCCTGTGTCCACCAGGAATTTCTGTCGAGTTTGTTGATCATAAACGAAGAGACTACAAGTGTTGCTCGGAATCTCACATGTTCCTACTGAGAGGTTCAGTTGTCGTTTACTGGAATTCTTCCTTTTAAAAGAGCATGGTTGATGACATCTGTAGGCCTTTTCTCCAAATCTATCGTGGAAATAGCAGTACCCGTCTTAGTTTCCTTTGGGCGATCGACCGCAAGACTCGGACTTCGGCCTTCTAGCGGGATTCTGCTGATATGACTTAAGGTAAGAAAAAATCCTATGAGGGCTCTGGTTTCTTTGTACTCGGAAGGTAGGGGAACGGTCGTTTTGTGATATTTTAAGTTAAGATGTCGTCTATGCTATTGTTTTTAGACTGATCGCCTATGGATGCTTCATCATAATTCAACCTTAGCCCACTATTCGATATTTCTTCCATTTCTTGGGGTTCCGATTTATTGTCAACTTCGCCAGCATCGCTGACAGCGTCTTTGGCATCTAAACTAACCTAAAACTAACCTAAACAACACTAATAAGTCAATCAAGGTTTCCGCCTACTCCTTTTCACTGTTTGCCGATTATCTACTGGATGTCCTTGGCTAGTGTATCTCTCTCCGTGTGTAGGGCTAGCTGATCTGTGTTACTGTCCACTAAGCTAGGAGCATTTGTCTTTCTGTCTGCCTGCCTAGTGACTAGTTAAACGGGACAGTTAAGAACGGTTTCTGCCTTGCAGTCTTCAGAACCGACGAGGTCCTGCTGTTTGCGAATGTTGTTGCGAAGTATGTTGTTTGCGAAGCTCGATAAGCCATGCCAGCCGCAGTGAACTCAGCATTTGGTCAGTGATGTCATTTAACAGCGCAGGATTGGTCAGATAGGCATCATTTTTTAGGATTCGGAGTGATGCCACTAGGTTTTGCACCGTCCCGGAGAAATCTGCCAAATCTTCGAGTGATGCCTCGGTCGTGAGGTTGGGTGGTTTTTTTAATCTTTTCTAGAATTTTTTTTTTGCTATGGAGTTAGCGCTGCCGTATCGTTCGTATTCTTTTGGCTGCGAATTCTTTGCATTCGAGTGTTTTGTGATTGCCACCACACTGGACACAACTCCCACTCGTCATTTTTCGTTTGCGGCTAGGTTCTGGGTTTCCATGTGCTTCGCTTGCTTTTCGTTTGCTTGAAACGGGTTTTTATTTTGGGTCATCCTCGTTTTCCTCCTTGTATCCTGCATGTACTTTCTCCCAGCGTGGTCGAAGTCGATGCGGTCTTCCATTCCGCTATTTGGTATTGCGTTTGTTACTTCTTTCAGAAAGATGGAGAGCTGGGTTATAGAAGCCGGAGTATTTATGAATAATCAATTTATTGTTTAGATATAAAACTACATAAGCCAATAAACTTACAAATAAAATTAGGGGAACTTAACTAATCATGAGTTAACCTAGGATATCTGTCCCGTGGCCGGTTCCTAGTGCCTGGTGTCCGGTGCCCGGTGCCTCGGGATTTGCTCTGGGCAGTGACCACGCACCAGGTAGGATAAGTTACAAATCAAATATAATACATAATAAAAATAAACTATCTTATTCTCCATGGATATTATGTTTACACTATCTGGACAGAGTCGAACCTATTACAGAGTCCATAAGTCAACTGATTTTTAAAATAAAATCACATTACAACACTAATAAGTCAATCAAGGTTTCCGCCTACTCCTTTTCACTGTTTGCCAATTATCTACTGGATGTCCTTGGCTAGTGTATCTCTCTCCGTGTGTAGGGCTAGCTGATCTGTGTTACTGTCCACTAAGCTAGGAGCATTTGTCTTTCTGTCTGCCTGCCTAGTGACTAGTTATACGAGACAGTTAAGAACGGTTTCTGCCTTGCAGTCTTCAGAACCGACGAGGTCCTGCTGTTTGCGAATGTTGTTGCGAAGTATGTTGTTTGCGAAGCTCGATCAGCCATGCCAGCCGCAGTGAACTCAGCATTTGGTCAGTGATGTCATTTAACAGCGCAGGATTGGTCAGATAGCCATCATTTTTTAGGATTCGGAGTGATGCCACTAGGTTTTGCACCGTCCCGGAGAAATCTGCCAAATCTTCGAGTGATGCCTCGGTCGTGAGGTTGGGTGGTTTTTTTTAATCATTTCTAGATTATTTTTTTTTGCTATGGAGTTAGCGCTGCCGTATCGTTCGTATTCTTTTGGCTGCGAATTCTTTGCATTCGAGTGTTTTGTGATTGCCACCACACTGGACACAACTCCCACTCGTCATTTTTCGTTTGCGGCTAGGTTCTGGGTTTCTATGTGCTTCGCTTGCTTTTCGTTTGCTTGAAACGGGTTTTTATTTTGGGTCATCCTCGTTTTCCTCCTTGTATCCTGCATGTACTTGCTCCCGGCGTGGTCGAAGTCGCATGCGGTCTTCCATTCCGCTATTTGGTATTGCGTTCGTTACTTCTTTCAGAACGATGGAGAGCTGGGTTATAGAAGCCGGAGTATTTATGAATAATCAATTTATTGTTTAGATATAAAACTACATAAGCCAATAAACTTACAAATAAAATTATGGGAACTTAACTAATCATGAGTTAACCTAGGATATCTGTCCCGTGGCCGGTTCCTTGTGCCTGGTGTCTGGCGCCCGGTGCCTCGGGATTTGCTCTGGGCAGTGACCACGCACCAGGTAGGATAAGTTACAAATCAAATATAATACATAATAAAATAAACTATCTTATTCTCCATGGATATTATGTTTACACTATCTGGACATTGAAGCTTTCACCCACCTATTCCCACCCCGGTATAGGCGACTTATGGTCGCCCCTTCGGAGTTCTCGCAAGACTCTAATTTTTTTGAAAAAAACGACTCTACATTTAAAATATGGAACGATTCTAGAACTTCAATGTCCCCGCATACGTTGTTAGTGGGCGGTATGCAGGCGCGCCTACAGAAATGCACTGTTATGGTCAGTTCTACAATTCTAAAGCCCATGAGTAACTCACCGCAAAGCGGTAAGCCTCATGGACAGTCAAACAGGGTGTTAGTGACTAGGCTAGGGCTGTAAAAAATACATAAGAAAACAAGAAAACAAAGTAAGTAAAACCGTCATGAGTGGGAAGTTCATGACGGCGACGGACCACACAACAGTCCTGCAGGCAACACCGTGCTCTGTCCATGTAAAAGAAAAACAAAAAAGTAAAGAAGTATATACAATGAGGAGCTGGTGAAACCAAAATTCAGCCACCGGCAGTCCCCTTAACAGTGAAGGGGGCTGATTGTTAGGCCTCCCGACAACCGGCAGCGTCGTCCGTAAGCCAGCTACCCGGTGGTGCCTAGACGATAAGTAAATGGAAATCCAAAGAAGACCCTAGGAAGAGAAGCGTCGGGTCGCTGGAGGCGGGACGGACAGCTTTCGGATGGCGTTTAGCCCTCTCCTCAGCCTCTTCATGTCATGGAGGGTGGCACGGGGCCAAAAGCAGCCCCACCAGAACCATAAGAACGACAAGTCACGTACACAGGGACATGTTCTAGTCCAACCCCTTAAATGGGGAGAAGGACGATACAACACAAGCAACGGAGTTCAGTACTCGCACGTTGTCACAGACTGAAAAGAAAAATATATAAAAAACACAGAAGTTGAACGAATATATAGAAAAAAAGAAGAAAACCAAAGGCGTGAAAAAAAAATAGAACTAAATATTGTACAGTCGACATAAGCGCTTATGTACGCCTATGTAACTGGACCCAAAGTCTAAATTGGAAAAGAATATACAAACAAAGAAACACATATATACAGTAGTAGATGATAATACAAAAGATGTAAAAAGAGAAGTAATCAATGTAAAATATAAAAAGTACAACATAAAATTTAGTTGCATAGAAAATAAAAAAAAAAAAAAAAAAAAAGAGAACCAACTTATTAGCCATAAGACATAAAAATGTATAAATAAAAACAAGAAAACAAGATAAAATAAAACTGTACATCCTGGGCAAATAATAGAGTAAACCGTGGTAATCAGGAACAAGTACACCTGGTTTCAAAAAAATTCAACTAATCAGCGACTCTAAGCTCAGGCCATCTCTCAACCCAGACCCTTGCAAATTTCTTCAAACACTCGAAATTCCTCTTGTTCGACACCAGGTCAGTATTCCATACTGGTCTGATAGGTACGTCCAAACCATCGAGCAGTTCCTCTCTCGCATCCGTCAAAATCTCGCAATGCCACAGAATGTGCTCGGCTGACTGGTTTGCAGATCCGCATGCGCAGTTGGGGTGGGGTGACAGGGCGAGGGTGTGAAGCCTCCCCCTGAATTCCCCATGCCCGGACAGGAGCTGGGTGATGTGGTGGTCCAGTTGTAGATAAGCCCCTTCCATTCTGACTTTAACTGATGGGAAGAAGGAGAAAGTCCATCTTCCCATATTCGATCTATCCCACCGGAGCTGCCACTCTTGGAGCGACAGATCCCTCATTTGCCGGAGCAGTCCAGGGAGAGTCCCCGGCCCGCCTGGAGTGAGAACAACGCCTAGGTGAGTGGCCGGAAGACACTATCTGGACAGAGTCGAACCTATTACAGAGTCCATAAGTCAACTGATTTTAATAATAAAATCACATTACAACACTAATAAGTCAATCACGGTTTCCGCCTACTCCTTTTCACTGTTTGCCAATTATCTACTGGATGTCCTTGGCTAGTGTATCTCTCTCCGTGTGTAGGGCTAGCTGATCTGTGTTACTGTCCACTAAGCTAGGAGCATTTGTCTTTCTGTCTGCCTGCCTAGTGACTAGTTATACGGGACAGTTAAAAACGGTTTCTGCCTTGCAGTCTTCAGAACCGACGAGGTCCTGCTGTTTGCGAATGTTGTTGCGAAGTATGTTGTTTGCGAAGCTCGATCAGCCATGCCAGCCGCAGTGAACTCAGCATTTGGTCAGTGATGTCATTTAACAGCGCAGGATTGGTCAGATAGCCATCATTTTTTAGGATTCGGAGTGATGCCACTAGGTTTTGCACCGTCCCGGAGAAATCTGCCAAATCTTCGAGTGATGCCTCGGTCGTGAGGTTGGGTGGTTTTTTTAATCTTTTCTAGAATTTTTTTTTTGCTATGGAGTTAGCGCTGCCGTATCGTTCGTATTCTTTTGGCTGCGAATTCTTTGCATTCGAGTGTTTTGTGATTGCCACCACACTGGACACAACTCCCACTCGTCATTTTTCGTTTGCGGCTAGGTTCTGGGTTTCCATGTGCTTCGCTTGCTTTTCGTTTGCTTGAAACGGGTTTTTATTTTGGGTCATCCTCGTTTTCCTCCTTGTATCCTGCATGTACTTGCTCCCGGCGTGGTCGAAGTCGCATGCGGTCTTCCATTCCGCTATTTGGTATTGCGTTTGTTACTTCTTTCAGAACGATGGAGAGCTGGGTTATATAATAATCAATTTATTGTTTAGATATAAAACTACATAAGCCAATAAACTTACAAATAAAATTATGGGAACCTAACTAATCGTGAGTTAACCTAGGATATCTGTCCCGTGGCCGGTTCCTTGTGCCTGGTGTCTGGCGCCCGGTGCCTCGGGATTTGCTCTGGGCAGTGACCACGCACCAGGTAGGATAAGTTACAAATCAAATATAATACATAATAAAATAAACTATCTTATTCTCCATGGATATTATGTTTACACTATCTGGACAGAGTCGAACCTATTACAGAGTCCACAAGTCAACTGATTTTTATAATAAGATCACATTACAACACTAATAAGTCAATCAAGGTTTCCGCCTACTCCTTTTCACTGTTTGCCAATTATCTACTGGATGTCCTTGGCTAGTGTATCTCTCTCCGTGTGTAGGGCTAGCTGATCTGTGTTACTGTCCACTAAGCTAGGAGCATTGGTATTTCTGTCTGCCTGGCTAGTGACTAGTTAGACGGGACAGTTAAAAACGGTTTCTGCCTTGCAGTCTTCAGAACCGACGAGGTCCTGCTGTTTGCGAATGTTGTTGCGAAGTATGTTGTTTGCGAAGCTAGATCAGCCATGCCAGCCGCAGTGAACTCAGCATATTGTCAGTGATGTCATTTAACAGCGCAGGATTGGTCAGATAGCCATAATTTTTTTTGATTCGGAGTAATGTCACAAGGTTTTGCACCGTCCCGGAGAAATCTGCCAAATCTTCGACTGATGCCTCCGTCGTGAGGTTGGGTAGTTTTTTTTTTATCTTTTCTAGCATATATTTTGCTATGGAGTTAGCGCTGCCGTATCGTTGCTCGAGGACACTGATGATCTTCGGGACTTGCGCAGGGATCATCAGAGGGCACGCTGCAGCCGGATGAGATTTTCACTCTGGGTCATTTGGCAGGTGGCGGTGGATTGGGCGTACTGCGCCTTCCAAGTGGGCCACTCGAGTGGGTCTCCTGAAAATATCGGTAAATCTTTCGCAGTTGATTTCCTGGCGATGAGGACTGCTACCCTTTAATCGTCTAGTAACGCGCGGGGGCTGTCTTGGTTTCTAGAGGAGCGGAGTGCTTCTGTCATTATCGAGGTGATTTGAGATAGTGGGTCGGCGCCATGCTGAAACCGTTCTCGGGTGCGTCGTGCCGTCTCGTCGGTCACTGATGGAGGATAATAAATGGAAGATCATGGCTGGAGGAGGTTGACCATTGCTGTTCTTGAGTTGCATATCTCTTCGTCTTAGTCTTCCTAGGAGACTATTGGGAGTGTTGGGGTAAGGAGACTGGGATACTGGAAGAAAGGTAGAACCGAATTTAATACTGATTAAAAACACTTTTAATGTAGGTTAGACCTTGGAGACTCTGGTTTCTTGGAGACTTATTACTTCTTGGCTGGTAGTTTTTGAACTGACTTCCTACCGGTTTGCCATCTGTTTTATAGGGAAAATCCAGGTTGGACTTTTAGTGCACAGAACCTCCCTTTTTTGAAGGGTGCTTGTGTTTAGGTATTTTTCCCAATAGCGATGATTTTCAGTCAGATGTGTTAAAATTGTGTGTGATAGCCATTGCCAAGACGGTCCGAACCAAAGTCTCACATAATTTTTATTGTTTCAACTAGAAAAGGTACAAGTTTACAAATGTGATACAAGGTACAATATTTAGTAGTAAATATTTTCTTAAAGTTCAACAATCACTGGTAGGCGTCAGTTTTTGAGTTGTTATTGTAGCATATACTCATTTTTAGGTGATGATATTTATTTCTTGATCCAAAGTATTCCCGATTTCCCGTAATTGAGCTCCAAGTTTTTCGGAAGATAAATTAGTTGTCGTAAATATTTACGATTTAGAGATTTCCTTTGTTCGGCATTGACCGATAGCGGCTCGGCTGGTAGCAGAGTGGGGATGACGTAAATACTCGATCATCTTCTTAAAGTTGATTATTGCTGTCTGGAGTCCCTGGTGGAAGCATTACGTGGTTATTCAGATGTGTTTTCGAGTCCAATGACAGTGCAGCATGAATTTATTATCAATTGCGTTTATGTTTTCAACCGATAAGTCAATTGTTGAAAGTAATAGCGTTCTAGACATCATTTGGAAAATGTGCCAAACGTGCTTTGTTTCGTTAGCCAATAGGAGCACTCCCTTTATTTCGCAGGTTACGGAAGGAGTTAAGTGCTGACGGTATGGTACTATGTGGGAGCGTAAATTCCATTCTTGAATTCTCAGAGTTGTCATACGCTTTCTTCGACACGTTCGATACATACACAATATTTGATTTGAAAAATTCGCATTTTTCTTCATTTACTGTGAGGCCACATAGTTTTAATCTATTCAAAACTGCAACAAAATTTTTATTATGTTATTCTATTGATTTTTCTGTAACCAAAATATCATCATAAAAAATGGTCGTTCCTTTTACACCCTGTAATAATTTAAACAAAACACGCATAACTATGCCTGGTGCTGCATTCAATCCATATACCAGTCGAGAATATCTATATAAGCCTATGTGAGTAGCTATTGTTGTCAAATTACGACCATCATCACTTAGTTCCAATTGTGAATATGCCATTTTCAAGTCTAGCTTTGAAAACATTACCACTCCACTAATATGCGTTAATAAATCCGTAATAACGTGTAAAGGAAATTTATTTATTACTAATCCGGGATTTACTGTTATTCTATAATCTCCACATTAACGCACTGACCCATCTTTCCTAATTATGGGTACAATAGGCGATGCATAACTACTAGTTTCAACTGGTTGCAAAATACCGTCAAAATACAAGTTTATTTATTGTTGTAGAAAGCAATCACTTTGTGGTTTGACATATTTAATAAAATAAAATACTGTTTTGTTTAAAACCACGAGTTTTATTAATTTTTTGTACCGACCGGTTTCGCTTTACTCAAGCATCATCAGGGTACAAATTAATACTGTATTAATAATACAAATTAATACTGTAAACCAGTATTAATTTGTACCCTGATGATGCTTGAGTAAAGCGAAACCGGTCGGTTCAAAAAATTAATAAAACTCGTGGTTTTAAACAAAACCGTATTTTATTTTATTAAACAAGTTTATTTATTTCTTGTTCCACTTTATCCTTAATTGCCAAAGGTATTTTTTTTTTTTTTTTTTTTTATTGAGTAAATTTTTTACAATAAGTTTATTTCATTCTAATATTACATATTTTATATACTCTCCTAATAAAGCTAGTGCTTGTGTTTAGGAGAGGACAACTTGATAATAACTTTTTTTTTTTTTTTCAAAACCTTATAACAAACTTAAGAACTTAACTTATGAATAGATTTAGACTTAATAACATATTTTAAGATTATAAGGGTAATTAAACAAAATATATATAGGATGTACATAAAACCTTTGGAATAACAAACAGTCAAAAACATATTTAATAAAAGTTAAAATTATATGGTGGGACTACCAAAATATGATTTAATTTTTTTTTTATATTTGTCGTAATTTTTTTCTGTTCGCATATCGGCGGGTAATTGATTAAATAATTTTATTCCTTTATATACATAGTGATTCTGTGCTGTTGTGGTTCGTATGTGTGGTATAGTTAGTCCACCAATAGAAGTATTCCTTATGCTAATATTTAGCAGTGGGGTAATATTTTTTTTAAATATATCTTTGTGTAGCTGAAGTAGTGCTATTTTTTCGTAAATTTTTGTAAGTGGGGGAACAGGGAATTCTTGGAATACGTTTATTGTTGGGTAGTAATACGGTTTTTTTAGGATAATTTTTATAAGAATATTTTGAATTGTTTCGAGTAGGAGAAGGGATGATTTATATGCACCCCCCCAAGCTATGATTCCATATTGTAATACCGAGTGCGCAAGTGCAAAGTAAATTTCTTTTAATATTTTTAATGTGATAGTATTTCTAAGTCTGAAAAATATATATATTAGTTTTCTCATTCTGTCTATTGTGGAGTTTATTTGATTTTTCCATTTAATGTTATTGTCGATAATTATTCCAAGATATTTTATTTGTTCTTTACTACTAATATGTATACAATTTGAGTTACAGGGTGTGATTTTAAGTAGACAGTTTCTGTCGTGAACTTTAATGTTTACATTTATATTTGAAATATGTTCTGTTAGGCTCAGAGGTAGAAAATGAGTTTTTTCAACATTTAAAGAAAGTAAGTTTTTGTCAAACCATTGTTTAATGATATTTATTGCATTATTTGCCGATATTTCGGCTTCTTTCCAAGAGTTCTCTTCAATTGTTAATACTGTATCATCCGCATAAGATATAATCTTTCCGACGATTGGGAGTTCAAAAAGTTCATTTACATATAATAGAAATAGTATTGGGCCCAGTACAGTTCCTTGTGGAATTCCAAAATTATTTTTTTCTATATCACTTAACTCGTTATTTATTTTCACTTGCTGTGTTCTTTGATATAAATAACTATGTGTCTAGAGTAACACCATTTTGACTGAAACCCATCTATCAATTCTAAATCCATACTTTATTAGATAAATTTTCATAAATTATTTGTCAACACATCTCCAAATTGTGATTTCAGCATATTTACATCTAAACTGTATTCGCCAATAGAACAAAAATTATTTTCAACCTGAAAATTATTAGCACAACTAATAATAATAATTCCAAATAATTCCCTAAAATCTCTACCTACAATTAAAACAGAACCGTTTTCAATAACAACAAACTCGAGACATTTACTTATATTGTTGCAAGTTGCAAGTAACCCGCAAATATGTCGTCTAGATAAACGAACCAAAAATCCAGATCCCTGGTCAATCATAAAATCCAAACGGTGTGATGATAGCCGTTTTTGGTATGCCCTCGGGTTCAACAGGTATCTGGTGATATGCCCGCGTCAATTGTTGAGAAGATCATTGCCAGATAGTTTGTGGGCTGCGGAATGGGGTATTTGTCCGGGACAATTTTTGCGTTCAAGCGCCTATAGTCTCCACATTCTCCGTTGGGCTTCTTTACCATGTGTAATGGACTAGCCCAGTTACTCTTGGAAGGTCGGCATATTCCTTGTTCCATCAAAAATTTAAATTAACGTTTGGCTGCTTCTAGAAGGGCTGGTGCTAATCTGCGTGCACGTTCAGTCACAGGAGGGCCTTTTGTTTCGATGCAATGCATTACTGTATTTTTTTTAATGTCAGTTGTCTTCATGCTAGGTCGCGTCAAGCTTGGGTATTTGCTGAGGATATCTCGGTACTTCAGGGAGCTAGATACTGTTGAACTGCCTGAAGAGATTTCTTTATACGTCGTGCCTTGAATCCGCAATCCTGTAGACCGGTCCATGATCACTGCCTTTTTTAAATTTACGGTTAGATTGAAGTTGTGCAGAAAATCGGCTCCAACTATAAAACTGACTGAAATTTTGAATTCCTACTAAGAACCATGGTCTGTACCCGAATCATTCATAAAATCAGCCGAAAGGAGAATTTTAATTTTCTCCATACAAAATTTTCGTGGTTTTATGGGCACTTTTTCAAACTTAGGTTCGGCCATAACTTTTGCAATATTGCACCAAATGGACTGAAATTTCGGATTCTTACTAAGAATCATGGTCTGTACCCAAATCAATAAAAAATTTTGCCAAAAGAAGATTTTGAAAAAAATATCATCGTTTTCACACTTGGGTTCGCTCGTTTAAGTACTTGGGGTTGGTGTTTTTAATACTTGGATTCGGTCATATTTTTGGCCTTATAGCACCTTACTGACTGAAATTTTGGATTTCTACTAAGAACCATGGTCTGTACCCGAATCATTCATAAAATCAGCCGAAAGGAGAATTTTAATTTTCTCCATACAAAATTTTCGTGGTTTTATGGGCACTTTGTCAAACTTAGCTTCGGCCATAACTTTGGCACTACATTGATACATCTGTAACTATAAATCTCCACTTCATTGTCCTACGTAGACCAAAGTTCAGTTGAAAAATTCTCGTGCCGTAGGTTTTGATGTTATTACCGTTGGCGCTGTACAAAGTAGTGGGGCAGTTATCGGAGCTGATGGATTTATTAGTATTGCTGAAATGTCTAGGAACGACAGATACGTCGGCGCCTGTGTCCACAAGGAACTTCTGACGCGTTTCATGATCATACAGAAAGAGACGGCAAGTATTAGTTGGAAGCCCACATGTCTCTACTGTGGTCTTCCGCCGTCGTTTCCCTGGTGTTTTTTTGGAAAAAACACGGTTGGTAGCTCTTGTATACCTTTTCGCTATATATATATTATGCCATCTATAATATCCCTCAGGGTTTCTGTTTGGCGATCTCACACAAGACCCTGATGGAAATTGGTCGTTAGAATTTCGGCGAATGTTTTGTCTACTTCGTCCGTTAAAGTTAGATTGTCGATTGACGTGTCCATCATGTGTCTAAGAAGACCGGTTGGTTTTCTGTCCTCATCCCGGCCGGGAGCTTCGGCGCTTCTATTATCCAGAGCATTGTCTGCTCCACCGTTTTCAGAAGTGCCGTTTATTGGTTGATATTCTGCTTCGTCCTGTGCGAAATAATCACCGTTTCCCATTACTTTCTTAGCCGATTGCCAAAAAAAGCTCAAATTGAACTGATAACAGACTACAGACTCCACCGCTCTCTTCGGACGTTGAAAGAAAAAGGATGTAATTTATGGAAGGAACGACACTCTTAAACGCAAGTGGCAGACCGGACGGTCAAACAGAGAATGGCGATCGCCTTGTTAGCTGGTGGAACCTCGGTTCGCAGGGGTGTATGCGGTGTTACCCGCGTTAAAAATGTTTATATTCGGTTGATGAGTATCGTTCCCTACAATGTAGTTTGAGTGGTGTTATTCTTATTATATATGGGGTTTCTAGGGACGACCGAAACATCGGCCCCTGTGTCCACCAGGAATTTCTGTCGAGTTTGTTGATCATAAACGAAGAGACGAAAAGTGTTGCTCGGAATCTCACATATTCCTACTGGGAGGTTCCGTTGACGTTTACTGGAATTCTTCCTTTTAAAAGAGCAAGGTTGATGACATCTGTAGGCCTTTTCTCCAAATCTGGCGTGGAAATTGCAGTACTCGTCTTGGTTTCCTTTGGGCGATCGACCGCAAGACCCGGACCTCGGCCTTCTAGCGGGATTCTGCTGATATGGCTTCTGTTAAGAAAAATTCCTATCAGTGCTCTGGTTTCTTTGTCCTCGGATGGTAGGGGAACGGTCGTTTTGTAATATTTTAAGTTAAGATGTCGTCTATGCTATTGTTTTTAGACTGATCGCATATGGATGATTCATCATAATTCAACCTTAGCCCACTATTCGATACTTCTTCCATTTCCTGGGGTTCAGATATATTGTCAACTACGCCAGCATCGCTGACAGCGTCTTTGCCATCTAAACTAACCTAAAACTAACCTAAACAACACTAATAAGTCAATCAAGGTTTCCGCCTACTCCTTTTCACTGTTTGCCGATTATCTACTGGATGTCCTTGGCTAGTGTATCTCTCTCCGTGTGTAGGGCTAGCTGATCCGTGTTACTGTCCACTAAGCTAGGAGCATTGGTCTTTCTGTCTGCCTGCCTAGTGACTAGTTATACGGGACAGTTAAAAACGGTTTATGCCTTGCAGTCTTCAGAACCGACGAGGTCCTGCTGTTTGCGAATGTTGTTGCGAAATATGTTGTTTGCGAAGCTCGATCAGCCATACCGGCCGCAGTGAACTCGGCATCTTGTCAGTGATGTCATTTAACAGCGCAGGATTGGTCAGATAGCCATCATTTTTTATGATTCGGAGTGATGCCACTAGGTTTTGCACTGTCCCGGAGAAATCTGGCAAATCTTCGAGTGATGCCTCGGTCGTGAGGTTGGGTAGTTTTTTTTAATCTTTTCTAGAATATATTTTGCTATGGAGTTAGCGCTGCCGTATCGTTGCTCGAGAATACTGATGATCTACGGGACTTGCGCAGGGTCCATCAGTAGGGGACCCACGTTATCTCGTGTTTTGCCTTTGAGGGCACGCTGCAGCCGGATGAGAATTTCACTCTGGGTCATTTGGCAGGTGGCGGTGGATTGGGCGTACTGCGCCTTCCAAGTGGGCCACTCGAGTGGGTCTCCTGAGAATATCGGTAAATCTTTCGCAGTTTATTTCCTGGCGATGAGGGCTGCTACCCTAGAATCGTCTTGTAACGTGCGGGGTCTGTCTTGGTATCTAGAGGAGCGGAGTGCCTCTGTCATTATCGAGGTGATTTGAGCTAGTGGGTCAGCGCCATGCTGCAACCGTTCTCGGGTACGTCGTGCCGTCTCATTTGTCACTGATGGAGGTATAAAAAATGGAAGATCCTGGCTGGAGGAGGTTGACCGGTGCTATTCTTGAATTGCATATCTCGTCGCGAACTCGTGGGCAGGCGGGCCAGCTGGTGCCTGTGGTTGAGTTGTCTTCCTCGTCACAAACTCGTTGAGTGGCGGGCCAGCTGGTTCCTGTGATTGAGTTGGGTATCTCGTCGCAAAATCATTAGGCAGGCCAGGTGGCACCAGTGGCTGAGTTGCGTATCTCGTCACAAACTCGTGGGGCGGGCCAGCTGGCGCCTGTGGTTGAGTTGCGTATCTCGTCGCAAACTCGTTAGGCGGACCTGCTGGCGCCAGTGATTGAGTTGCGTATCTCGTCGCAAACTCGTGAGGCGGGCCAGCTGGTGCCTGTGGTTGAGTTACGTATCTCGTCGCAAACTCGTTAGGCGGACGTACTGGCACCAGTGGTTGAGTTGCTTATCTCGTCGCAAACTCGTTAAGTGTCGGGCCAGCTGGTGCCTGTGGTTGAACTGCGTATCTCGTCGAAAACTCGTTAGGCGGGCCAGTTGGCGCCAGTGGTAGAGCAGGTTGGCTGACTGCTTGACGTGTCGCGGTTTTCAGGGCTGCGAGAAGGCTGTTTGGCATGGTTTTTTTCCGAACGCGCATCTCTCGGCCCAGAATTCGGAGGGTGTCTTTAGTTGATTCCAAAGTCGTTTCACTGCGTTCACCGTCGGATTCGTTGAGGTTCTCGACGACATATCCTGGAACTAGCGGGCCAAGAGTGATTGGGTCAGAGTATGTGGCTGTACCCGAGACCGGAAGGTCCTGGGTATGACGGAGTACATTGGTTGATGTCTCACAAAACACTTAAAAAGTATGTAATTTATGGAAGGAACGACACTCTTAAACGCAAGTGGCAGACCGGACGGTCAAACAGAGAATGGCGATCGCCTTGTTAGCTGGTGGAACCTCGGGTCGCAGGGGTGTATGCGGTGTTACCCGCGTTAAAAATGTTTATATTCAGTTGATGAGTATCGTTTCCTACAATGTAGTTTGAGTGGTGTTATTCTTATTATATATGGGGTTTTTAGGGACGACCGAAACATCGGCCCCTGTGTCCACCAGGAATTTCTGTCGAGTTTTTTATTTTTTATTTTTATTTTTATTTTTTTTTTATTTTTTTTTTTATTTAGGAGAAAATACAGATACAGATGTCAATTAACAATAATATACAAAACAATAACTAGAGAACTCACCTGCACCCAAACTATTTCTCACGAATTAACATGAACAGCAGATAAAATAAAAAAAATATACAAATATTTTTAATTATAAATATGGAAAAGAAGTATGTAAATATGAGAAAATTATTTTACAAATAGAGAGATGAAAAAAGTGCGCAATAACCCTATAAAAGTTTACAAATTATCTTTGGAAAAATTTTGATGGTAAGTTCAAAAACATATATATTGATAAAAAATAATATTATACAGAAATTAAAAAAAAGAGAATTAGTTAAAATTATAAGCAAAGTAATGTCTAAGTTATTATACTTTGTAGGAAAACAGCCTTCAATTTTCTACTAAAAGTACTGCGTGTGTCGAAAAATAAGTCGGAATCCTTGAGGTTTTGATTTCGATTAAACAATTCGCACATTCTTCTGATTGGATCCCTGACACCAGCATTTGTACGCGTCCGGCTAATGTGGAATAAGTCGTTAAGCCTTGTTACTCTGGGTGGTATTTTGAAGTTTATTAGTTTCAGTAGGTCAGGACAGTCAATAACGTTGTTGCAGATTTTATATAGAGTCATGAGGTCAAGGTATGTTCGCCGGTTAGATAGAGTAGAGACGTTATAATTTGAGAGCATATTTATGTACCCCCGTTTAGGTGCGCTCATTCTGTAATTGAGGCATTGCAAAAATTTCTTTTGAATACTTTCAATATTGTCTTTATAGATACCGTAAAGTGGAGTCCATATGGAGGAGCAGTATTCAAGTTGAGAACGGACCAGCGTGTAGTAAAGAAGAAGATAGGTTTCAGGTTTTCGAAATTCGCGGCTGTTTCTGATGACAAATCCTAGCATGCAGTAAGCTTTATTCACAATATTCTCAATGTGCGCATCGAAATGTAGTTTGGAATCAAAAAGTACGCCTAGATCTCTTATACAGTAAACGCGCTCGAGTAAATAGTTACCAATACAATAATTGTGTATGATAGCGTTGTGATTTTTAGTAAAGCTTATTTGTTTACATTTGTTGTAACTTAGGTAAATTTTGTTTTCATTGCAAAATGCTTCGAACCTTACTAAATCGCTTTGGATGAGCAGACAATCGTTTAAATTTCTCACAATGGCAAATATTTTTATGTCATCAGCGTACAAAAGAAATAAACAATGCATGAAACATTTAGTAACGGTGTTAATAAAAAGTATAAATAATAGTGGACCCAGGATTGACCCCTGTGGCACGCCAGAAGTAACTGGTTCCTACTTAGAAGTATGTCCTCGTAATGATACAGCTTGCTGTCTTTTTGTTAAATACGAGACAAACCAACGTAATAAGTTACCCCTAATTCCGTTGTATATAATTTTTTGAATAAGAATAAGATGGTCAACCTTGTCAAAAGCTTTTTTGAAGTCGCAATATATTGCATCTACCTGGTGGCCTCGATCCATGCTATTGAATAAAAAATTTGCATAAATGAGTAAATTACTCATGGTAGATTTGCCTTTTACAAACCCGTGTTGTTGCTCTGTAATTTTGGCGGCAAGCTGGGGATATATATTATCATGGACAAGTCTTTCCAAAAGTTTAGGGATCGCCGAGAGAATGGATATTGGTCTATAGTTTTCCACTCTGTGACGTGAGTCACCCTTGTGGACCGGTATAATATAGGCCAACTTCCACCTATCAGGGAAAACCCCGTCACTCAGGCATTTATTAAATATTATGGTGAGCGGCACACACAATGACGATGCAGTAGATCTAAGAAAAAACGCCGGTATTCCATCGTGACCCGCACCCTTGTTAATATCTAGTGATTTTAAACTCGATTGCACTTCTTTTTCCGTTAGTTCAACGGTGTGAATGTGCGCAAGTCCAGAGTCCTGAACTGCTTCAAGTTGGTCGATGTTAATTGTGTCATTGATAGAGGAGGGTTCGAATGTTGACTTGAAGAATTCAGAGAACATATTACAAATTTCCTGGGCATCGTTAGATTTGCATCCTTCGAAGGACATAGCAGCAGGGTATCCATCAGATTTTAATGAAGATATGTATGACCAAAAACTTTTGATATTATTTTGCAATGAACTTTCGATGTTGTCAAAAAATAACTTTCGGGATTCACTGGTCAATTTTTTGTATCTAGCACGTAAGAAGGAAAATTCACGATAGTCAGAAAGACCTTTATATGTCTTCCATTTGAGCCAGACTTTATCTTTTTTCCGTGATAGCCTAATAAGTTCGGGAGTAAACCATATGGGAAATTTGTCATTTCGTCGTGCCAATACTGGAATAAACTTATCAATTATATTATTTATTTTTAAATAGAATCGATCAACTGCTTCTTCGGCTGATAAACTTGCGGTTTCGGATAACCAATCAATACAATTAATGTCATTATTAATCTTTTTGTTTTTGATTTTTGGTTGAATTACGGAGGATATATCAAATTCAAGGGCTGGGTGGTGTCTGTCCTCTGAAAGCAGAGGGTCATTGCTACGTGTAACATTTGTTTCGTGACTGTAGAATATGAGGTCTAAGTATTTATCATTATGGTTAGGTATACAATTATATTGGAACAAGTTCATCAATGACATTGTTTGAAGTAAAGTTTGCGATGCAGCCGTGTTTGAGGAGGCGAGACCTTGACTGCAGCCTTCGGAAAATGACCAAGTAAGAGTAGGTAGATTCATATCTCCCAGTACACAAAACATATTATTTGGTTCAGATGAGAATACAGATTCCAGGTTTTTGGAGAAAATATCATAAAACGTTGGTGGCGAGACAGGAGGTATGTATACTGCACATATGATGAGATTGGAAGACTTTACCGGAATAGATACGAAGATTTGTTCGATTTGACTGTTTTCCAAGTCATAGAGCCGGGAAGCTGCGAGCTCTTTGCGTACTGCTACCAGTACACCGCCTCCGTCCATCTTACCAGTATGTGTACGGTCCCTATCTCGTCGGAACACCGTGTATCGCGAATCTATGAATTCAGCCGTATTTACACTTGCTACAAGCCACGTTTCAACTAGAACTATAACGTCGTAGTTATTCGATAATATATTAATTAGTAGTAATCTTCCTCACAACGAATGGTGACTACCCTCGAGAGATCGTTCCTCTTTGCCAGAATACTGCCATTTCGCACCCAAATATATTTATAGCCATTGGCTTTTCCGGCGGCTCGTGTTTTCGCAAAGAGGATTTTATTTTTTAATGTTAGGTGCTCATTTATGTAAAAATTGGTGGCGGGAGCACTAAGTCCTAATTGTTCCGTGGTGAGACCGCGGCGAGTCCTTGCCGCAGCGATGACATCATCACGGAGACGGAGTTGATGTTGACGTTGATCATAAACGAAGAGACGACAAGGGTCGCTCGGAATCTCACATATTCCTACTGGGAGGTTCCGTTGACGTTTACTGGAATTCTTCCTTTTAAAAGAGCAAGGTTGATGACATCTGTAGGCCTTTTCTCCAAATCTGGCGTGGAAATTGCAGTACTCGTCTTGGTTTCCTTTGGGCGATCGACCGCAAGACCCGGACCTCGGCCTTCTAGCGGGATTCTGCTGATATGACTTCTGGTAAGAAAAATTCCTATCAGGGCTCTGGTTTCTTTGTCCTCGAAAGGTAGGGGAACGGTCGTTTTGTAATATTTTAAGTTAAGATGTCGTCTATGCTATTGTTTTTAGACTGATCGCCTATGGATGATTCATCATAATTCAACCTTAGCCCACTATTCGATACTTCTTTCATTTCCTGGGGTTCAGATATATTGTCAACTACGCCAGCATCGCTGACAGCGTCTTTGCCATCTAAACTAACCTTCACTTTGTCGTCTTTTGATTCGACGCCATTCACTGTAAGGACACTTGCTTCTTCTCTGTTGACTTCGTGGTCGACGGCCATAGGCTCATCAGCCATGTTTCATGCAAACAGGCAAATTCACGTGAGAAAACACTTCAAATTGTAAATTAATCGCCGTTACATTATAGCGAAACAAAACTGCATACACAGTGCACAAATTTATGCCTTGAATAGAGAAGCCTTTACACCCGTCTAAAGTATCCGGAGAGTTGATATGGAATTAGTGGGGGACTAGCACGTTGGCGTCAAATTGATATAGAGTTTACTTGGTGGTCAAAATTTAATCTTATTTGTGTACTGAGTATTGAGGACTGAATTGATGAGTATTAATTGTACCTCCCTTGGTAACAGCTTTGTAGAACGTTAGGCGTTCCACGCGCCAATCTGCAGGCGATTCCTGCAAAATGCCACTATCAAAAGAGGTAGAATTGTCTAGCTCAAACATGAGAACATGAAATTTTTACAAAGGATCGTGTGGACTATCTGGTTTCTCCTCCAGTTTGCGGACCAAGAAAATGAGTAAAAACTAGATTTTCATCATAAGTAAAATAAGTGTATTTATGGAGGATGCAATTTACCCCCGGACCGACAGGTTTAGGCCTAGCTATCCAATTACCGAACACGGAGACCTGGGGAATTTTCCATCGCTCTTCTGGGGTGCGATGCCGACGAGCCGTGGAGCTCCAGCTCCGAATCCAAGTCCCCGTCCTGGCGGAGGTCATGCCCTAGAGGCGTCTGCGTACATCCTGGCGAAGGTCTCGCCCTAGCTGCTTCTCTCAATAGGATGGGTTCAAATTCCGTAACCGCAAGTTACGAGCCGGCAACGTTCGGTCAAGGTCCTTTGGCCTGGTGAATACAGCCAGGTTTTCAACTCAAGCGCGTCTGGGTAATAATTCATCACTGGAATGCAACCAGGAGTTCTCAAGGCATATGTACAGCCGATGAGTAATCTCGAGCCCGATTATAATGCGAGATAACCCGCAATTTGTTCAACTACCGCACGCGGTAAACTTCCTCGAACCACCCACATCGGTGGAACGGGACAAAAACCAACCAAATTTAGGTTTAAAAGGGAAATAACAATTCATCGGTCACTATTATTGACACATTTCACTGTCCGCGAACCGGATTGAATTTAATACTGCGGATTATAATTGAATTTATGGATTTCAATCCGACCATGTCAAATGTACGACGTTCTTCCCTTCGTCCCACATTCAAGAAGTGGGGAAACGGAACTCTCTCCCACCCACCTTGTCCAAAATGTTGCCAGCGTATAAAAATAAATCCCTATAAATGACTTCTGAATTTAAGAATAATAAAACCAGTGACTAAATAAAATATGTTATGAATTCTTTTCATAACAGAGTCCAAGGCGTTGAGTCCATAACCCGTGGGAATGCTCCCTGCAATTAAAATTTGCAAAGTTTTCAATATGTCCGGATGACCGCAGGAGCCCAGTGGCTTTGCTACCACAATCAGTTATAGTAAATGTTAGTCACACTCACCAACATCGATAAAGCAATGGTAGTTGTTTGTCCTAATTCCTCTTTCCAAGTTACAGCATACGACGGCCACCTCGCATGTGACATGCTGGCCATTTTTGAGAATGCAGTAGAAATTTGTGTCTACTATATAAAATGTCTTCTTTAGGAGGGCTGTAAGAATATAATATTTTGTAAGAACTAGGATTTTTAAATGCTGTCAATGTTTATTGAATTGCCACACTGCAGACCGTGTGCATCGGACCCCTTTTTTAATTAATGACGGAGCGGTTTAAGTACATACTTTCTACATATCATTTAAGCCTCTATGTTTCAAGCTTTCTCTGATAACTTCTCCATGTGATTATCCTGACTGGCTAATTTGTTTGCTTTTCGGAAAAACTCATATATGTAGGTCTAATAGAAATCGTTGTTCTCTTACATCATAGTGAGAAATATAATCTAAACAGTGTTAGAGAGAGAAAACACCATGCTTTATATTTAAATCTAAAAATTAACCACAAAAGAAGTAAAAGGTACACCTCAGTGAAACCAAAATTCCAGATCGAAAGTTGAAAAAAAAATTGAAACAGCAAATTTTTTTGAAACTTCAACAAAATATTGAAACTGCAGGGTTTCTAGGGACGACCGAAACATCGGCCCCTGTGTCCACCAGGAATTTCTGTCGAGTTTGTTGATCATAAACGAAGAGACGACAAGTGTTGCTCGGAATCTCACATGTTCTTACTGAGAGGTTCCGTTGTCGTTTACTGGAATTCTTCCTTTTAAAAGAGCAAGGTTGGTGACATCTGTAGGCCTTTTCTCCTAATCTGGCGTGGAAATTGCAGTACCCGTCTTGGTTTCCTTTGGGCGATCGACCGCAAGACCCGGACCTCGGCCTTCTAGCGGGATTCTGCTGATATGACTTCTGGTAAGAAAAATTCCTATCAGGGCTCTGGTTTCTTTGTCCTCGGAAGGTAGGGGAACGGTCGTTTTGTGATATTTTAAGTTAAGATGTCATCTATGCTATTGTTTTTAGACTGATCGCCTATGGATGCTTCATCATAATTCAACCTTAGCCCACTATTCGATACTACTTCCATTTCCTGGGGTTCCGATTTATTTTCAACTACACCAGCATCGCTCACAGTCTCTTTGGCATCTAAACTAACCTCTACTTTGTCGTCTTTTGATTCGATACCATTCACTGTAGGGACACTTGCTTCTTCTCTGTTGGCTTCGTGGTCGACGGTCATAGGCTCATCAGCCAAGTTTCATGCAAACAGGCAAATTCAAGTAACAAAACAATTCAAATTGTAAATTAATCACCGTTACATTATAGCGAAACAAAACTGCATACACAGTTCACAAAATTTATGCCTTGACTAAAGAAGCCTTTTATGAACCGTCTAAAGTATCCGGAGAGTCCAAGGAAAGCGCGGATTCCTCTTGCGTTTTTGGGAACCGGGAAGTCCTTAATGCACTCTATCTTTACCGGGTCTGTGCGAAGACCTTGCGAATCCACAATGTAATCCAGGTATTTAAGTTCTGCCCTACAGAACTCACATTTTTTCTGATTAATGGTGAGACCCGCGTCTCTCAATCTCTCGTACACGCGGTTTAAAAGTTTAAGATGAGAATCTAAATCCTCCGATATCAAAATTAAGTCGTCCAGGTAGCATAATACATTATCATCGAATTCTGGCCCTAAAATGTGTACATATAAGTATACTGCTTGGTTACCTTTTTTATAGTAGAGCAAAAGAATCTCTCTCAAGATGGTGGGATGAAATACAGGTTTCTCCCCGGTAAGGTTAGGTTTTCTTTATAAATAAGAAGAGTACAATTCCATATAACAGAAACCAAATATATATTTAAGAAAAACCATTATCAAAGCTAGAACTGCTCGTCGAGGAACAGAGTAACAAATACCCCTAGACCTAACCTTTAAAGGCGACAAATTTTCCAGTAAATATACAGAAAATTAGCGTACCTGTGGACCGGGACATGATTGCTAAATAATTACTAAAACTCGTGGACACTTTAATGAACGCTTTTTCACGTGCTGATGGGCTGCAGCCGTGATCCCGTGGGGAAGACTCCAGGTAACGCTCACGAGGGTCGCATATGAGGAACGCGTGCACAAACCGAAGACTCAAAAGGAAACGTATGGATCGCATCCGGGGCTCAGGCCCCTTCGCCTCGCCGGGCAGCAGGTTCCACGCTGGGTTATAGAAGCCGGAGTATTTATGAATAATCAATTTATTGTTTCGATATAAAACTACATAAGTCAATAAATTACAGATAAAATTATGGGAACTTAACTAATCATGATTTAACCTAGGATATTCGGATTAATAACTATATGTCACACTCTACTTTGAAAATACTCTATATATTTAAAAGAAATCAATATCACATTAATATTTTTACTAAATGGATGACTTCATAGCTAATGAATTAGAAAATAATTTTAAAATACAAGAATATGAGTGTGTATACACCGAATCATGTAATGACATAATCTCAAAGAATCTCAATAATATTTTCATTTTTCATATAAACATACGAAGTATGGAACGAAATTGGGATGAATTAATTCTAAAATTAAACAATCTAAATAAAAAACCGGACATCATAATATTATCAGAAACATTTACTAATGACGAATCACCTACTTATCATTTACCAGAATATAATTATCTTACAACCAAAATTAACATCAATAAAAATAGTGGTCTCGTCATACTCATTCACGATAAATTTAGTATTGTCAAAATAACTGAACATCCAATACATCTAGTAAATTGTATTGAAATACAATTAAAACTCGACAAAACAAACTACCACTTAATAGCTGTTTACAGAACACACGGCTCGAATATCTCGACATTTATAAATGAATTTAAACACATACTGTTAAAATTCAGTAATAAACTCTGCTTTATTGCAGGAGACTTCAATATAAACATTAATGAAAACGTAGAAAATAATTTCAAAAATGAATATATTAATTGTATGACTGAATTTAACTTCATATCGTGCATTAATAAAAATACGAGAGAAATAAAAAATCACACACCATCTTGTTTAGACCATATATGGACTAATATAAATATTAAAGATATCGACAAAATGAAATCAATTATTTGGAAAACTAATATAACTGACCACCATGCATGCATTCTTCTGTATGATAACAAAATTAAACATAAAAAATTTAATCTAACAAAGACAAAATCCTACACAAATATGACAATTTTATCCAAAAAACTAAAAAATGAACAATGGAACAACGTGTTAAATAGTTATGATACCGAGACTTGCTCAAAAAACTTAGAAAATATATTATCTCAACACATAAAAAATTCAACTACTGAAAGTACAGTCCGCATTAAACCTAATC